>OX422213.1:624452289-625007289 GCA_949130495.1 Sambucus nigra | reverse complement strand
ATCCTTAATGAAATCACTCTCATCATTACCTAAGTCATATTGTTCTATCCTAGCTTCCATATTTAAGTCAGTCTTTTTCGATTTCAATAACTCACGGAAGGCAACTTGAAGTTGACTCTCCTCCTTCCCTTCTTCATTTTTTTCATCTCTACTCTCTCCACCATCACACACTTGGGAATCACAAACAATGGCATTGGAAGTGTTACACTTAAAATTATCTTCATGGGAAGATTTTTCATCACGGCTCGCATGATTAGCCATAAACACGGTGTAGTTGGGCTAAATGGGGGAATTAGGTTCCTCTTTCGAATAACTATCGCTAAGGGTTGAATTGTACACCTTTGGTTTCTTTCCCTCCATCCATCTTTAGTGGGACACTCACCTTCTCTATAGTACCCCACACCTAAATCATCTATACAACTCGTCCCTCTTAAAATTATTAATATGATTTTTAGGTAATTGATCACCCTTATTATACTTAGTTTTCTCAAACTTTGTTACATTTTTCGAATTTTTTTCAACTTGGGAATTTTTTTAAATTTTATAGTAAACGTGGACATATGTTTGGAATCGATGTCAGGCGCATCATCTGAAACTCGTTTTTCCTCCTTTTGGGATTTAAAAGTAATGCCCTTATCTTTCTTCGTCTTTCTGAAAGAAGACATGCCAAGCTCATAGGTTAGAATATCTCCCACAAGCTCTTCGAGTTTTGTATAGTCCAAAGTACCCAAGGAATTCAAAACTATCACTTTTGAATTAAATCTTTCAGGTAAGGACCTTAAGAATTTTTTTACTACACAGGTTTTAAGTATTCCTTCTCCCAAGTTAAAAGACGAGTTCACGATATCTGACAATTTAGTATAGAACTCATCGAAATTCTCACTCTCCCCTATCCTAATGGTGTCAAATTGAGTGGTGATGTTTTGGATTTTAAAAGCCTTAACTGAACTTGTACCATCATGAATGAGTTAACCTATGTCCTAAGCCTCTTTAGACATTTCACATGTCATAATACGGAAGAACTCCTAAGGTGTGACTGCATAAAACAAAGCATTCAGGCTATGAGAATTATAGTTGAACAATTTAAGCTCATCCACACTCTAAGTTTTTATGGGTTTGGGAATCCTATAATCACCGTCTAAGGCTATGGGGACTAACCCTTAACTACCGCTTGCCATACTTGCTCATTTAGCGACTTAGACGCTGACTTGCTACACCCCTTCCAGTACACATAGTTAGAACTATCAAAAATTGAAAACCTATAAAATGATTGACTTTCCATATTCAAGCCTAAACAAGATTTAACATGATAGTTTCCTACACTCGCTCTGATACCAATCTGAAAGTGAAAATTTGGGAAATTTGAATGGGATGATTCAGAAATAAAAAAAACCCTTTTTTATTTGAATTTTTTTAAATTAACTATTTCTTAAACAAAATTAATTAAAATTAATTAAGAACCAATTAAATAATTTTGAGATTAAACAATGTTGTCTTAAACCTAAGCCTGCATCAAGGTGAGTATTGTCACATAAAATAATTTAACCACAATGCCTGATATACGAGCATTACCCAAATGGAAAAACCTTAGACGACCTAACCACACAAAATCCTCTACGTACAAAATTATAGAAGGCCACAAATGAATACTTACGATAAGGACTCAATGTCCTCACAAACCTTGATGATATTTGTTCCTTCAACCTCTTCTTAGTGATGCGTAAGAGTCCTCCCACGTAGCTTCAATAACATATGAGTCCACATACGCCTTAGAATCCAATGATAAGTCTCAAAAACCATTACGCACACAAAGTCCATCACATATAGACTAACATACATGGAATCCACCGCAAGAAACAATCATCTACAAGTTATAGATAATAAATAATGCTGCTAAAACAGGATCTCAAAGCATGTATACGATGAGTCTTGGATTTTAAACAAGTTGGGTGCAAACTAGGGTTTGTGTTTGGAAAACTAAATCATGAATGATTAAGAAAAACTTAGAGAGATTTTTGGAAGATCTTTTGTAATAAAAAGCATGGAAAAAGTTTCACACAGAACTGTTGCTATGCACTCTTTAAAAAGGCTGAGGTCATGGGGTAATGGGAAAAACTGGCGAAAACTAATTTTTCTTGAAAATGCCTCAAGTTCTTCGAACGATATGGTACCTCGTTCAAATGACGCACCCATTATCATTCGAACATGAATATAATGAGGTATTAAATGAGAAGGTAAATGGTTCGGTAGATCTCATTTGAAGTTCGTTTGAACGAGGATACCAATCTCGTTGAAATGAGTTTTGAACGAGTTATCAAATAAGATTCCAGAGAACGCAAAGATTTCAAAAATTAAACTTATTTGATATCTCGTTCGAATGAGAAAAGGACCTCATTCGAACGACCTTAACAAATTCATATTCTTCTTAAAAAAATATAAAAGCATTTCAAAACATTTTAAAATAATCCTAACACCCAAAAATAAATATCAAAGGCTCAACATGAATATGCATTCATACCTGAGAGATTCTTGGAACATTGATGAGGAAATGTGGCATGCAACACAACATGATGTTATGTTCGCTTTAGCTTGGCCGATATGTATTGAAAAAACACATCATAGGCTTGAATGGTCACTAACTTAAGTTCAAACTTATGATTTAAAATGTTTTGTCTGAATTCAATTCAATACATACAAATTGACTCTATTGGAAATTTTTTCTTACAAATGTCCCCCTTTAGCTATTCTGGAACAAAACATTAAACAAAAACTCCCATAGCCCGTAAGGTTCACCTAAAAGACTCACTTAATCACACCTTTAAATCCAAAGAGAGTATAACAATATAAATATATATAAGAATAAACCCTCCCACTTTTTCTAAAAATCAGCCTTTGCCTAATTTGGGACGTCTCCCACTAAGGAGAAAATCTCCCCGAGACTAGAAAGATAAGATACTTTTTCTCCCCATTTTTGTTCAGGAATATACAAAGATTAAGGTGTATAAAATAACTTAATTTAATTCTCCCCCTAAATGAAACAAGGGATAAGCATAATGAAAAAAAATTATATCATCTAGTGGTGTAGAGTGAACTAGAAACAACAATGAATAATAGATACTAACTTTGATGCAATAACAAATGATACCAACTAGAATGTACTAAGTGAAGCCTATGATACCAATGTAAACAAGCAACAAGTGGGATACCAATATGAACATATTGCATACCAATTTGGAATATTGGATTAAACTGATGGCATACATGGACTAGATGCAACTGTAAAGACTCAAAACAAATTAGACCATATATATAAATATAGAAAGGATACCAATGAAGTTTAGGCACATATGATACAAAAACAATAATATTTACACATTAGCATAGTATCGAGGTGTTTAAACATGTTGAAAATAGAATGAATGGGCATGAACTAGATTAAAAGAAATATAAATCAATCACTCAAAAATGTCCAGAAAGTTCTACTTGAACGCATTAACTTTATCAAATAAAGATTTAACCTCAATTGATAGATAAAGTGAACTCATGAATGTACAAACAATAACAGTGGACACAAGCTTAGAATTTTGATGATTCTACAAATCAATAGTGGTATGACATTTTAAGCATAACTAGAATTCATTGAGCAAACCCATTGATCTTCAACTTTGACACACTAAAAAACTAAACGTGTATTATTTTTCAACTCAAATCTTTTGAAAATACCAAATTTCTTGATAAATATTAAAAACACAGACTTGGCAATTTATTCTTTTCTTTTACTTATTAATTTTTTAGGCTCTTGCCAATGGTGACCTATCGCGTAAGGAATATTTCTCCCTTCATAGCCCTTTTCTCATGCACGCTTATATTTTTTAATAAAAATCAAACTCATAGACAATGTTTTTACGTGCATAAATCCCCCATAATCAACATATATGAAGATAACAAGATCGATAGGAGAACATCTCACTTAGCTCAAATATAACATGTGAAGTTAAAATCTAAACGAGATTGTGCATGTGTGTGGGGGGGATATACAAAATGAATCCATTATTCAAATCAAAGTCAAACTAGTCCATACAAGCATGATTAAGAAATCCCTAAACATTGAACATCATAACCAAAAGTCTTAGCCACGTGGATATATGGAATGGAGTGGGTTTAAACAAAAGGATATGCCGCACAAAATGTTTTAAACCAAAGTACACATAAACAAAAAAAAAACTTTTTGAGTTTTTAAACTTTTAAAACCAAATTTAAAACAAAGACAACTCAAAAGACAAATAATTGTTTTTGTATTTTTCTCAATACGACCCAATAAAAAAATTACAAAAGACACAAACCATATGCAACTAGTAAACACATATATCGTGGAGTAGAAAAGCATGTATAGATAAACATGTGGACACAATCAACGATTAGATTAATGATAAGAAGTGTCATGTGCAAGCATTCAAGAATCAACAAGTCTAACGTGTAAAACATCCAAATTAGATTTCCTAATCCACGTAGGTGTGACATGGCGCTCTAGGTTTTTAGGAACCTCGGTGACCCTAAACTTAGACTTCTTAGGACCATTTCTAAGCTAAAAACAAAAACGCATAAGGTGACCTTTTCTATGATAATGTGTGCATGTGAAGACAAGAGGAATGTTACCCATGGGTTGATCTTTTCTAATGTTCCTAGAAAATGTTAACTCTCTTAAAAATTTGGTATTGGATTTAGTAGGGGAAGCATTTAGAATATAGAATCCAATCCCACACGTATCATCTTTGATTTAGATGGTGCCTAACATCTTATCCCACTTTTCTAACCTAGATTCCAAATCAAATTTGACAGGACTCCAGTCTCTCAGTCACTCTTCTATCTCCACTATCCTAAACTCGAGTAAATGACGAGACTCTTAAAAATTTAAGGAAACCTTCTTTAAAATCTCCATTAATCCTCAAAGGTCATTGTGCTCCCCCTTAGAAAATGCGAACTTTTCCTTATGAGTCTTTTCGCGTACCGTAATATTCTCAATCAAAGCACTATCATCATTGCCTAAGGCACGTTATTCCATTCTAGCTTATAACGTAAAGTTAGCCTTTTTAATTTCATCATTTCCTCTTATAACTCACATAAGATAACTGTGACACCCCGCCCAATTAAATATCGGGTGATCAGTCCTTTATAAAATTTATAACAGAAGGTTCGGTTGGTTCATTCTTAGCATCACTGTCGAAAACTTAAATCCAATTAATTACCTAACATTTAATTAAGCTAGTGTCAAAATATTTTCCAATTTAATTTGAAACCAATTAATTCAATTAATTTCTGAACATTGAATTATAAACCACACACTAGAAATGAATGATGATTGAATTAAATACTGAATAATTAAGACTGGATAAAACCTTCCAGTTTAAAGTCACAACAAAACCAAAATAAATACTCAATCTGACAAAAAAGAACTACAAAGGAACTGGGTACAATCCTGGTAATGAGGATGGGCGACACATGTCCAAACTGAAGTATCTGAACTAGGAACTGAGTAAAATGAGAGAAGCGTCTAATCTCAATGACCCGAAACTTTCACAATAGTTGCACCTCGACAAACCATCCAAGTATCTAGAACCGGTGTCCCTGTTGATAGGCACCTGTACTAATACACATATATATATATATATATATATATATATATATATATATATATATATCAAAAGAGAGGAGAAATACAAGAAAGGCTCAGAGCCCAAGGTGTAAAAATGATTTAGCAAGTATTTAAAACTGGTTCTTAAAACAAGTCTTATACGCATGTTAGTTATCGAACTCTCACTTGAGTTTCTCACCTCTCATCTATTGTGCACGCCTAATGTACATCTAATCTCCCCCTAGTTTTACCTCCCAGTCTAACTAGTCAGAAACCATACTAATGCTAACTATGCTCACTAGTAGTATTCCCATATCGCCCATACAATACATTATTCAGATAGTTTATCTCACATACTAAGTTTCATTATTCACCATTTGAATTGTTAATCTTTTATTCACTAAGATTATTTTATTTCTCATTTCCATTTTATCTACTAGTTTCACAAAGTAGAAAGTTACCCAAGTACACTTATACATATATATATATAGTCTCATCATCCCTATATATATACACTAATCCTGCAACCTTAGGTTAAGACCACTCGGTGCAAAGCAATAATTATTATTATTACCAAGTCTACTAATTTCACACAGTAGAAATATTCACAAGTTCATATATATATATATATATATATATATATATATATATATATATATATATATATATATATATATAGTCACATCATGTCTATACATATATATACTAATCCTGCACCCCCGGGCTAAGACCCATTAGTGCACCTATTAAGAAAATCTTGCATCCCCGGGTTAGCACCCATTAATGCACCTATCAATAATAATCCAGCATCCCCGAGTTATCACCCATTAATGCGCCTAACAATAATCATCCTTGTACCCCCGGGTTATCACCCATTAGTACACTTAACAATATAATTTCTGCACCCCCGAGTTATCACTCATTAGTGCGCTTAACTATAAGATTCTTGCACCCCCGGGTTATCACCCATTAGTGGTCGTAACAATAATTTCCCATAATAGGCATACACACATCCTATTGTAATTTATAGGTATTTCTTCAACCTACATATATACTCCTCATACATATTTTAATCTCATCTCTATGTATAGTATAAATATTTAGATTACTATCTCTCTCGTAATCTCCAAGGTATATTCTCTCTATACTGAAATAATTAAAGTATTTATTCTCACATACTTTTCCAAAATTACGTCTTATTTAAATTTACTATTTGGAAGTTTCTCTCACTCCAATAAACCGGTAAACTCAAAACTGGACTCTAAGGAAATTCCCAAAAATTCCTTCTGTCGCTCGAACCAGATGACATGTCGTTCAAACCAGAATGACATGTCGTTCGAACCACTTTCACATGTCGTTCGAACCACTTTGCGCGAGATCCCCATCTCGTTTGAACCACTTCCACATGTCGTTCGAACCACTTCTCGTGATATCCCCATCTCGTTTGAACCACTTCGCGTGACTTCGCGCGAGACCCACTGTTTCGTCTTCTTCACCAAATTTCAGTGTTTTCTACCATTTTTGGACCTAAAAACCTCTAAGATTCAACACCCAACGCCTCATCATCAATACCCATCAACATCTAATGGATTATAAATCATTCCCAACATTCTAGAATCATTAATTCGTCATTAAACATTATAATTATTTAAAATCCCCAAATTAATTCATATGAACCCTAGTTTCCAAATTTTCATTTAAAGAACCTAATCAACCCAGATTCGTTCATCAATATATAATCCAATTCCGTGATTAGTCCTCTACATACATGAAGGAATTTCAACCACTAATTAAACTAATCCTTAATCATAATTTAAATCTCCAATTTTCACCCAATTCATATGTAAATCATGATTAATTTCACCTACACTAACATGAGCATGATTATTGCTAAAAGAAAGCAAGTAATAAACACTTGCCTCAAATATGATGGTCTGATCCATTGGTGATATTGGTATGGGTGTGTTCCCCTTGTCCCGATCTATACGGTGGTGGTGGTGGTGGTGATTGTACATGGTGGTGTTATCTTGACCCTTTTATCTTGGAATTAGCTCTCCCTCACACCTCCTATAGCCGTTATTAACTTCTTGTAACTTCTTAACCCTAATGGACCTTCATTGGCTGATATAATTACTCTTAATTTTCATCCATTAATTCAGTCCAAAGATACAATTTATCATAATGCCTCTCGGGGTGCCGGTTAGGCCTAAAATCGCACCGGGACCCAAACTAAACACTCGGGTATACTATTTTGACTATACCGACCCTTACGGACTCAACGGCGCACTCGAAATGACCATACGAGTTAATAAAAATAAATTCTCTTTTTATTCTATTCAATTAATCTCGACACGACTCACACGCGTGTCAGACTTAAATTACCAAATTGTCGTATTTCTCACTTTAGACAATTTATCAAATTTCATAATTCCATATTACATATCACACAGTAATATTCAATAATTCTCCATAATAAGTATTAACCTTTGTCACGCTAGTTAATAATTATTTCAATTCGAATTAATAAAAATTAATTTCTCGCATTTTTAATTTAATTAATCCAATAACAATAATTAATCACATAATTATTTAAATCGTAAAAAATACGGGGTGTTACATACGTCCCCCCTTACAATGGAATTTCGTCCTGAAATTCGAAAAAAGTATACCAGGTACAGACAATGCTGTAAAAATATTTCGCATCGCATCCCGGCGCTCACAAGTAAGCTACTCCGTACCACCCATATAGTACGCTATCGAATACCCTTAATAGTGAACACTTCACATGTGTTTGTTTTAAGCTTCAGTTTATCCTGTCATGTAGGCTCCTCCCTTAGCCTTACCGTTTAAGTTTCACTACTTACTATATTTTAGATATTCACTATCTAGCCTTCTACTATTTGCACGTTAGTAGATTTATCCTCCTTTCAGATACATACGACTTCGTCTCGTGTCGTTCATACAATTAAATTGGTTGTGCAATATATATTTCACACACGATATATACGATAATATCGATTCTTCTTTGACATTTGTAATCATAACTGTTCCCCCACCTTTAACTATCAAGTAGGACAATAACAAAGTTTACCGTGCCATACTTCTGCTGGCACTCTGCCCGAACGTGAACTTATAGGAGTTATTTGGACACAAACTCCACTAGTGGAAGGTACTACTCTCGTCCTCCCCTAAGATCTCAGGGTCGACATAAAATTTTCTCTCCCGCATCCGGTTAGACCGCTTGTCTTGCCCATCCCTTTGTGGGTATTAGGCCGTACTCGATCTCATTTTAGTACCTACAATCTTACTATCTCAGCTACATGAGAAAATCCTTGGGGATACTCTTCAATTCTCTAGTGGAGGGAGCCCCTACTGGTTTCGAATTGTCCGCCCTTTTTCTAACAGTCAACTGACCCACTGCAAGACTAACTTTGAAAATTACTTTATATTAAACCCATTATTTCTGTTATTTGTATTCTGATACATTTTGTATTGTCTTGAATGTACTTCTAATCGTGATGCGTGTGATTTTGTCGTACCGTGTGACACAAGTCTCTTTTCCCGCTCAAAATCTCAGTTTAATTTGAAATGCAAGTCTCTGACAAAACTTAGTGAATAAGCTTCGGCTTACCCGAATACATGTTATCGAATTCACATGCTAATCATAATCCATTGCCTGATTCAATCACCTAGGGTACCCATACACCCTATACCTTGTGCAACCTTGTACAATTTACATGTAATTATCTTACTTCAATTCTCGCATACCTGGTATGCTGATGTAGTAGGGGCGCACTCAACCGCCCCACTAATCATAACTTAATCAATCCTTCAATGGAATCATTGCTCTATTCCGAATGATGCTAAGACTAGGCGACTCTATTGTCCTTAAGTTATAAAAGAATTATCAACTCTTAATTATATTCCTTTACAGGTATAATAACCAACATACAAAACATATGTACTATCGACCAAACTTCTCTCCAACTCCCGACATTCGCTAGTTTCATGTGTGGAATGTCTTGCAAAGCGAAATCCAAATAAGGAACCCCCCCCCCCCCGATACACTATTATCTAACCTAGCCGGTTGTCGAGGTCCGTAAGGCTTTCAGTACATACTATGTACTTTCCCACAATCTATGTATTGTGACATAAAAGTTTACTCGTCCACTCTCATGTCCCTAAAAATGTAACATGAAGCATGGCGCCCTCACTATCCCAAGTACTTGGCGCTATAAATATATAACGAGCTATATTTCGCCGCTCGATAAGAACACAATGTATTCTAAGTCTTAACAGACAAATAAATTCCTATGCTCGGAAATCACATATAATTAGACACTATACTCGCTGAGGTCTATAATACCATGAAAGTTTCATATATACTCGTATCTGGGCCTAACCCTATTTCAGGTGGCGTCGCACAAAACTAAAATCACTTCTCCCGGAGTATCCGGCACGACAGTCATATCACTAAATTTTTACTATCGTTTAACCATACGGTAATTAATCACTATACATTACCATAATAAACTCTACTAAAGCTGACTCAATGCAATAGTAAACTATAACAACAAAACATATTCTTAGGGCCCACCCGGTTCACTCACGGGCAATCATAAAAATGCCCTGCTAACAACGAGAAATACGTTTGTAACAAGACTGTTAAAACTAACGTTCCCACTAAACTCGACCCGCACGCGAAGTTTAGGGTTTCCAATTTACATAAAAGTTGTGGCACACCCATGTCTTTAGACTCTATCCTTTACTCACAAGGAAGAAGCAAAACCTCACTAGTCTCACCAAATCACAGGGTCTCAGCACGTGGCTACCATCACGACCCATGAACATCTGCAATCGTCATACATCCTAGGATTTCATCCTATAGTTGTCCTCTCTCATCATGGACAATTTATTCCATTTTGTGAGTTTCACGCCCATTATTGAAACGTTGGCCCGAACTCTTTAGGCCTCAATTATAGATTTATTGAACTGCCGTTTACATCTCGATCCCCATAGATCCAGGCATACTGTTTGTACTATTAACGAGGACTCTACTGGTCCAGCCTGAACCCATCACTCTCGGGTTATAAATTTCCTGGGCCTAATTCTCTTGACCCCAATTTCTTTGGCTGGAAGTCTCGCTCCTCCAGTTGTTATGCCTAACTGGCATGGTTTACCATTTCTAATCTCTTCTGTCTCACTTCTCAATTGTGGACACCTTCAATACTTGTAGTTATACTTCCTTCACATACGGAAAACTTCACGAACCATTTCCCCATCACTGGTCCCACTGACCATTTTGAAATGTCCTTCTCTCGGACTGAGTAGTCTTAACTTACTGGCTACATTGGCCTTTCGGAACTATGGTTGGCCTCCGCGGCCCGGAATGACTTCATCGTCTCTTTGTAGGAAGTTAATCAATCAAAATCACCTAAATGAGTTCCCTATTGGTCACACTCTCAGGTGGTGTTTCACTAACACCGTTAAGTTCAGTTTTGCTTTTCGGCCAGATTCTCTAACCTTTTTGGCTTGCTTTTTCTCGAAAGAACGCAAGAACTAGTCACCGTATAACCTTGACGACATAGTCATCCTAGCTGGATTTCTCATTTATGCTTGTGTTCAACTCACGGATCCTTTATCAACTATGGACCCTTTGGATAATTTATGCGCCTCTTCCAGGTACGAAGTTCATTATGCAATTTAACCTTTCCCTCACGATCGGTTTCTATCTTACCCATCGTTCTAAACATAAAAATTTCACTCGCATTTTGTCACCACATCGAATGGAAGACCTCACGATCAAATCGTACCCAAATTTCTTTCTATTATTGTCTCTAATCACTATATGATGCTCCTAAGAGCTATAGCTTTTAACTCCAAATTTAATTATGAGTGTCGTCACACCCACTCTACACCACTGGTCTGTTACATTTTCTCGTTTTCTTCTTCGCATCTTCATCGATGGGTTTTCAAAAGATTCCCTCTGATTTCCCCTTTATAGACTATGCTAGGTGGTCCTGAAATCACTCCACCGTTATCTATGACTGTGTCCTAGGAACCCACAGTTCTCAAGTGACGATTTTACTATCTCTTGCTTAAGTAATCCTCATGGTGATTTTTGTCCCGATCACTCTTTCCCGATTGCTCTATGTCTTCTGTTGAGCTTCTTCTCCCGCAGTTCTTCTTACGGCCCTCGCTGGTCGTCCTAAAATGTTCGGTGTTCGAATCACACATAAATTCGTATAATGAGTCAAATCCATTATAATTCGTAGCAAGAGAACACAAGTCGCATCCGTAAGGGAAAACAACAATCTTATAATAAGGCTCTACATCAAAGAACGATGCATTGAAACGTAAAAAGCCGCACAAATCCTAAGGAAACTAGAACCTGATGCTCTGATACCACCTGTGACACCCCGTCCAATTAAATATCGGGTTATTAGTCCTTTATAAAATTTATAACAGAATGTTCGATTGGTTCATTTTTAACATCACTATCGAAAACTTAAATCCAATTAATTACCTAACATTTAATTAAGCTAGTGTCAAAATATTTCCCACTTTAATTTGAAACCAATTAATTTTTTAACATTGAATTATAAACCACACACAAGAAATGAATGTTGATTGAATTAAATACTGAATAATTAAGACTGGACAAAACCTTCCAGTTTAAAGTCACAACAAAACCAAAATAAATACTTAGTTCGACAGAAAAGAACTACAAAGGAACTGAGTACAATCCTGGTAATGAGGATGGGCGACACATGCCCAAACTGAAGTATCTGAACTAGGAACTGAGTAAAATGAGAGGAGCGTCTAATCTCAATGACCCACAACTTCCACAACAGCTGCAGCTTGGCAAACCATCCAAGTATCTAGAACCGGTGTCCCTGTGGCTAGGCACCTGTACTAATACATACATATATTCATATATATATATATATATATATATATATAGCAAAAGAGAGGAAAAATACAAGAAACGGGTCAGAGCCCGAGGTGTAAAAATGATTTAGCAAGTATTTAAAACTGGTTCTTAAAACAAGTCTTATACGCATGTTAGTTATCGAACTCTCACATGAGTTTCTCACCTCTCGTCTATTGTGCACACCTAACGTACATCTAATCTCCCCCTACATATACCTCCCAGTCTAACTAGTCAGAAACCATACTAATACTAACTATGCTCACTAGTAGTATTCCCGTATCTCACATACAATACGTTATTCAGATAGTTTATCTCACATACTTAGTTTCATTATTCACCATTTGAATTGTTAATCTTTTATCCACTAAAATTATTTTATTTCTCATTTCCATTTTATCTACTAGTTTCAAAAAGTGGAAAGTTACCCAAGTACACTTATACACATATATAGTCTCATCATCCCTATATATACACACTAATCATGCACCCTTAGGTTAAGACCACTCGGTGCAAAGCAATAATTATTATTATTATAAAGTCTACTAATTTCACACAGTAGAAATATTCACAAGTTCACACACACACACACACACACACACACATATATATATATATATATATATATATATATATATATATATATACTAATCCTGCACCCCCGGGCTAAGACCCATTAGTGCACCTATTAAGAAAATCCTGCATCCCCGGGTTAGCACCCATTAATGCACCAATCAATAATAATACAGCACCCCCAGGTTATCACCCATTAGTGCGCCTAACAATAATCATCCTTGTACCCCCGGGTTATCACCCATTAGTACACTTAACAATAGAATTTCTGCACCCCCGAGTTATCACTCATTAGTGTGCTTAACTATAAGATTCTTGCACCCCCGGGTTATCACCCATTAGTGCTCTTAAAAATAAAATCCCTTAATAGGCATACACACATCCTATTATAATTTATAGGTATATCTCCAACCTACATATATACTCCTCATACGTATTTTAATCTCAACTCTACGTATAGTATAAATATTTAGACTACTATCTCTCTTGTAATCTCCAAGGTATATTCTCTCTATACTAAAATAATTAAAGTATTTATTCTCACATACTTTCCCGATATTGCGTCTTATTTAAATTTATATTTGGAAGTTTCTCTCACTCCAATAAACCGATAAACTCAAAAACGGACTCTAAGAAAATTCCCAAAAATTCCTTTTGCCACTCGAACCAGATGACATGTCGTTCCAACCAGAATGACATGTCGTTCGAACACCTTCCACATGTCGTTCGAACCACTTCGCGCGAGATCCCCATCTCGTTTGAACCACTTCCACATGTCGTTCGAACCATTTCTCGCGAGATCCCCATCTCATTTCAACCACTTCGGTGAGACCCACTGTTTTGTCTTCTTCACCAAATTTCAGCGTTTTCTACCATTTTTGAACCTAAAAACCTCTAAGATTCAACACCCAACGCCTCATCATCAATACCCATCAACACCTAATGGATTATAAATCATTCCCAACATCCTAGGATCATTAATTCGTCATTAAACACAATAATTATTTAAAATCCCCAAATTAATTCATATGAACCCTAGTTTCCAAATTTTCATTTAAAGAACCTAATCAACCCAGATTCGTTCATCAATATATAATCCAATTATGTGATTAGTCCTCTACATACATGAAGGAATATCAACCACTAATTAAACAAAACCTTAATCATAATTTAAATCTCCAATTTTCACCCAATTCATACGTAAATCATAATTAATTTCACCTACACTAACATGAGCATGATTATTGCTAAAAGAAAGCAAGTAATAAACACTTGACTCGAATATTACGGTCTGATTCGTTGGTGATATTGGTATGGGTGTGTTCCCCTTGTCCCGATCTATACGGTGGTGGTGGTGGTGATTGTGCAAGGTGGTGTTATCTTGGCCCTTTTATCTTGAAATTAGCTCTCCCTCATACCTCCTATAGCCGTTCTTAACTTCCTATAACTTCTTAACCCCAATGGACTTTCCTTGGCTGATATAATTACTCTTAATTTTCCTCCATTAATTTAGCCCAAAAATACAATTTATCATAATGCCCCCTCGGGGTGCCGGTTAGGCCTAAAATCGCACCGGAACCCAAACTAAACACCCGAGTATACTATTTTTACTATCTCGACCCTTTCAGACTCAACGGCACACTCGAAATGACCATACGACTTAATAAAAATAAATTCTCTTTTTATTCTATTCAATTAGTCTTGACACGACTCACACGCGTGTCAGACTTAAATTATCAAATTGTCGTATTTCTCACTTTCGATAATTTAACAATTTTCATAATTCCATATTACATATCACACAGTAATATTAAATAATTCTCCTCAATAAGTATTAACCCTTGTCACGCTAGTTAATAATTATTTCAATCCGAATTAATAAAAATAAATTTTTCGTATTTTTAATTTAATTAATCCAACAACAATAATTAATCACATAATTATTTAAATCGTCAAAAATACGGGGTGTTACAATAACTTAGAGGTCACTCTCATCCTCCTCCTCATCTTCATCTTCATCTTCATCATCTTCTTCTTCTTCTTCTTCTTCTTCTCCACTCTCTCTCCATCATCACTCAGTTAGGAATCACAAATAAATGGCCATTGATGTATCATGCTCTAAATGATCTTCATAGGAAGATTTTTCATCAAAGCTCACATAATTAGGCATGAACATGGTGTAGCTGCGCTAAATGGGATAATCGGGTTCCTATACCGAGTCACTAACACTAACGGTGGCATTTTACACTTTCAGTTTTTTCCCTCCTTCCTTAATTTAGTGGGACACTCAGCTGCCCTATGCCATACCCCTCACACCCAAAGCATCTATCGGACTCGTCCCTCTTAAAATTATCATTATGATTTTTAAAAAATTGATCGACCTTCTTATACTTATTTTCTAAAAGTTCTTTACATCTTTAAAATGTTTTTCAATCCAGAGAAATTTTCTAAACTTCTAAGCAAGCATGCCTGTATTATCGAGATCGATGTCGAATTCATCATATGAAACTCATGTTTCCTATTTCTAGGATTTCCCTTATCTTTTTAAAGGAAGACATGTGAATATCATAGGTTTGAAGATCTCCCACAAGCTCTTGGAGTCTTTAGAGTCTAAATTACCTAAGAAATTCAAAACTGTCACTTTTAAATTTAATCTTATAGGCAAGGACATTAAGATTTTCTTTACTACACAGGTTTCAGGTATTCTCTCTGCCAACCTAAAAGATGAGTTAACAATGTCTGATAATTTAGTACAGAACTCATAGAATGTCTCACTCTCCTCCATCCTAATGGTTTCAAACCGAATAGTGAGGTTTTGCAGTTTTGAAGCACTAAACGCACGGGTACCCTCATGAGTGAGTTGGAGTATATTCTAAGCCTCTTTATATGTTTCACATTTAATTTTATGGCGTAACTCCCTCGCTAAGACCTCATAAAATAAAGCATTTAGGCCATGTGAATTATAGTTGCATAGTTTAAGCTCATCTTCACACCAGGTTTTTACTAGTTTAGGAATCCTATAATCGCCAGCTCAGGCTATGGATGGGTACCTTCCCTTAGTTACTGCTTGCCATACCTGCTCATCTACCGACTTAAGTGATGATTTTATATGTACCTTATACTATGCGTAGTTAGAACTATCAAAAATTGGAAACCTATATGTAACGACATAAATTTCCAATTGAGTCCATGTATTGTTTTGACTTAATTTCGTGAACAAAACTGTGTTTGTAATATGTCATAAGGAGATTTTATTTTATCACGATCCCACTTGGTCTATGACGTATTGAAAAAAATTGAAGACGTTGAGGCAAAGCTTCAAATAAATAAGCATGCTGAAGTTTAAATTGGTGCAAGTTTATTCATCTTCAAAGTTAATTGCATTCCGAGATCACTCAGGTGTGAATGCGTATAATTAATGTTGCTCGAAATTGTTTTATAAAAGATAAGGATGTAATTTTTATAAAGAAAAATGTTTTAAAGTGTTTTAAATGGTTTACACTACGTTTTAATTCTGATGAGCTCGAAATGGAGTTTGACTAATTTGGATCTTTTTTGCAAGAGACGTTTTGAACTAGAAGTAAAAAAAAAATTCAAACCTTCGCCAACTCGTTCAAACGACAAGCAATCTTGTTCAAACGAGATGCTTATGTCACGCGAACGACGTGGCATTGTCGTTCGAATGCCACATTTTTCCATGTGGTGCTTAATTGTTATTTAAAGCGTGTTTCCATCAGAGTTTCGTAAGTGTGCATTCTGGAAAAATAGTATACCATCCAGTATGAGTTTAGCACATGTTTTCTAAGGTTTACAAGGCTAAAACACATCCTTAGAGTTTGTAAAGATCCGAGTTATCGTTATTATATGTTTACGTGATCTTACTACACCAAAGAAGTTTGTTATACACTTAAACATAAGGGTTTTACGGTGAAGAAAAGAGAAGTACTTCTTATTCAACATCGTAGACGAATCAAAGCCAATCGGTGGACACCGAGACATACGTGGACGCGTGTGTTGTGGACATATATCGTGGAAGACGGAATTTCTGCGTGGGCACTATAAAAAAATGGTAGAAGATCAGAAGGAGCGCCAAGACCCGTGGGGATCGAGTCATTGTGTAAGGCTAATCTGTCTTTGTAAAACCATTGTTCATAGTGATTGTCTGGCTTGGGCCGTTCGAGGTTTTTTCCCATCTTGGGTTTTTCCTTGTACATTCAACATTGTGAGTATTCTTTACTTCACTTTATTTGCTTTAATCACTATATTCATGTTTAGGATTAATCAAGATAAAATTGGTTTAAAGTAAGAATTGGGTTTTCACAACTTGGTTTGGTGCAAATTAAAAGTTGGATAATTTTTGGTGGAAAATTGGTTTGATTTGAAACACGCGTAAAAAGGGATTTGGTTTTTCAAATTAGTATCAGAGCTGGAAAACATATTTTATTTATTTTGTGATCTCGTGTGTTTTCAAAGATGAATTTTGGATTTAATGAACTTTCTTTTACGGCACTAATTACACTTCTTGGAAGATGAGAATGAGAAGTGCATTAAAATCAATTGATGAGCGTGTGTGGTTAGCAGTTGAGAAATGATGGACACCCCCTTTCACTATTGTAGGTGAGGTCACTAGTTTAAATCCCGTCGAGTCATGGACCAAAACTGAACATAGATTTTTACAATATAATTCTAAGGGTATGCACGTTATTTTTTCACATGTCACACCGGAAGAATATAATAAAATTATGACTTGTGAAACATCAAAAGAGGCTTGGGATATTTTGGCGCTCACTCACGAGGGCACTAGCACGGTTAGGGCATCAAAACTATAAAATCTCACTACACAGTTTGAGATCATTTGGATGTTAGAGAGTGAAACTTTTGATGAGTTTTATTCTAGGTTGTCTAATATTGTCAACTCATCGTTTAACCTAGGTGAGAAAATTCTCGACAACCGTGTCATTAAGAAAATGCTTAGGCCGTTGCCTAATAGGTTTGATGCGAAAGTGACCATTTTAAACTCCTTGGGTAAGTTAGAGTCGATGAAACTAGAAGAGATTATAGGTGACTTATAAACCTATAAAATCGACATGATTACCTCCAAGCAAGTGCCTAAGAATGAAAAAGGTATTGCTTTGAAAACCCAAAAGGAGGAAATTAAAGTTCGGATTCCGATGACGATTCTGATTTTGAGGATGTTGCTTTTTTGGCAAAGAAATTTAGAAAATTTATTAAGTTTCAAAAGCAATCGAAAGATACCAAGAAATTTAAAAAATTCAAGAACAACAAAGTAGATCCCACCTCTAAGGATAAGTTTGAGAAGCCTAAAAGAGATGAGTTGGATAAGTGTTTTGGGTTTGAGGGGTACGGTCACAAAGTTAAGGAGTGTCCCACTAGACTTAAGAAAGAGGACAAGCAACCCATTGTCTATAATGCCACCTTAAGTGACAGTGATCCGGAAGAAGGTGAGAGTTCCCCCATTGATCGTAACTTTGTTGTGCTTATGGTATGTCATGTGAGCGACGATGATTCTCATGTGCATGACACTTCCGAGGTGGCTTTGAGTGTATCCCATGTTAGTGAGAGTGAAGAGAGTGACGAGGAGGAGGTAGATGTGAAAGAGTTGCAAAATGCGTTTAATGAGTTGTATGCCGAAACGGTGAAGGTGAAAAAGGCTAACTCAAAATTACAGGATCAATTGAATGAGCATGCCATAGAAAATAGTGATAGTTTAATTGAGGATCTTAGGGCACGAGAGAAGAAGTTTAGGGAGAAACTAGCATTTTTGGAGAAAAAGAGAGATAATATCCATGGTTTGATGGAGTCTTTAAAAAAGAAGATTTTACAGTTTGAAGAGTCTAGGTGTTTGCTCGATTCTAGGATTCACAAGTTGGAGGAGAGATTGAGAGACTCATCTAGAGTCAAGTTTGATTTGGAGGCTAGGTTGGAGAAGTTAGATAAGATCCTAGGCACCATCCAAATTAAGGGAGATAGGGGAGGTATAGGTTATGATGAGAGAGTTGTTCCCATTCCCCCCTCACGTGTGAGAAACACTAGGAAGGTTAGAAAAGGTCCTCATATAGGTAATCATTCCCACCACCGCTACACTTGCACGTTTTGTGGTAGCAAAGGTCACCTTAGGCATTATTGTTACGACCTTAGACAAGCTCCTAGCAAGTTTAGGAATAAAGTTGATCTGGTTCCCCAAACCCCCATGCGTCGTTTTACACCTACTAGGGTTAGGAAATCGGATTTAGTGGCTCAAGGAATAAAACTTCATGATTCCCGTTTGGGTGCACTTGATTCTTCCCGTGCTAAATCTAAAGGATGATAGTGTTGCCTTGTTTGTCATATACTAGTTTGCTTCATGATTTATTCATTGCTAGTATAGTGACATGTGTATCATTTTATTATAGTTTTCATTTGTTTGAGTCTTATTGAAAAATACAAAAAGATTTTGTTTTTTAAGAAATTTTTGAAAATCCAAAAAGATTTTGCTTTTATTTGAGTCAAAATATTAAAATCCATAAAGATTTTCGATTTTTATTTTTGAGTTTACATGTTTGATGTGGCATATTGGTGTGCTTGGACCCCCCCCCCCCCCATCATTTCATTATCCATATGTCTAGGACATTTGGTCATTATTATCGATGCTTAGAATGATCTTAACCATTGTTTATATGGGGTTGTTTCGAAGTTGATATGCATTTTGATTCGACTTTATATATATGTCAACATTGCACGCATGCACGAGTTTATATGGATGTTTGACTTCTCTTGCATATTTAAATTTGGCGAGGCGTTCTTATCTCAATCTTGTCATCTATGCATAAGTAGACTTAAGGAGAAGTGTGCATGTAAGAACCATTTACCATGAGGATTTGAATTTGTAAAAATGATGAGTGATTCACGGGAAAGGGCTGCGAGAGTTCAAAAGAAAATGCAATATTCTAAGAAAATGGCCAAATTAGTTTAGTTCATTCCAAAGAAAATATGATATTATTGCGGTAGTTTGGATGGATTAAAAATTTTAACGGGTTTGCACAACTAATCCTAAAGTTGAAACATTGCATTTTTACGCTATTGTTTATAGAATCATCAAAATTATGGATTTGTGTGCATGTAGTATGTTTAGTTCTTTAAGCTCACACTTTAATTGTCATACGGCTATGATAAAGTTTGATGATTTATCGCTATCAATTAGATCTTCTTGATCTTTTCGATGTGTTGTAATTGTGACTCATTTGTTGTAGTTTCACGCCCATTCATTCCATATCTATGTTTGAGCACATCGATACTATGTTTGCATTTTATATTAAAAGCATACTGTTTTAACACTGTTTTTCTGCTGTCAGGGCCTTACACTGATTTTTTTCTGGAAATTTTTTCACTGGACAAAAATATAACATACTTCTGGGAAAATGTGAAAATTTGGCAGTCGCGAGAAGTCGTTCAAAGGACATCTCCATGTCGCGCGAACGACATATGTCCTTCGTTCGAGCGACATACTCAACTCATTTGAGCGACGTCCCTGGCTCGTTCGAATGACAGGCTGAATTGTGGCTTCTGGTTGGTTTGCAGTCCACTGGTTTCAATTGGTATATTTTTGGTACTGCTGGACGTGTTTCTGGACCGATTGGTTTATATGCAGGTTTTATTGGTTCAAAATTGGATTGTTTGCATATAGTCCGTTTATCACACCTGTTTAGATAGCTATATCTTTGGTGTGATTCAGTTGGTTTATTAGCTACTGATTTGTCATTACTTGATCATACATAGTTGGTTGTTTCATGATTATCTAGCGATTTCACATTGATTCAAATTGATATATTCTCATGCTAGATACTTGGATTGGTTTATCTTTTTATCGGATTGTCTATTTGAGACAAAAAATGGGAGAGATGTATGTAATATAGGGGGAGATTTGAGCATGTTTTGGTTTACATATTTTACAAATTGGTATCTCAAATTGGTAATACACATTGGTATCATTTTGTTGCTCAAGCTGTTTAACAAATAATTTTTTTAGAGGTTATTCATATCAGTATCTATTATTGTTTGGTATCATTTGGATATATATATATATTGATTTCATTTGTTCCTCCATACTTCACTGGGTATTTATTTGTCTGTTTCATGTGGGTAGGTATGCTTCAGCGATTCAAGATTTCAAGTCTACATCACATTCAGACAGATCATGCTTGTCGGTACTACATATTCTAGTTCGTGTCCTGTATTTTTTATTTTGGGTTTATGGGATGGGATTTAGGTATCATTCGGCTTGATGGCCCGACTTAGGCATTTCATTGGTTTAGTTTTGTCCCAGAATAGTCAAAGGGGAGATTTGTAAGGACATAAATTTCCAATTGAGTCCATGTATTATTTTGACTTAATTTCGTGAACAAAATTGTGTTTGTAATATGTCATAGGGAGATTTTATTTTGTCACGATCCCACTTGGTCTATGACGTATTGAAGAAAATTAAAGACGTTGCGGAAAAGCTTCAAAGAAATAAGCATTTCGAAGTTTAAATTGGTGCGAGTTTATTCGTCTTCAAAGTTAATTGTATTTCGAGATCACTCAGGTATGAATGCGTATAATTAATGGTGCTCGAAATTATTTTATAAAAGATAAGGATGTAATTTTTATAAAGAAAAATGTTTTAAAATGTTTCAAAGTGTTTTAAATGGTTTACACTACGTTTTAATTCTGATGAGCTCGAAATAGAGTTTGACTAATTTGGATCTCTTTTGCAAGAGACGTTTTGAACTAAAAGTAAAAAAAAAAAGTCAAACCTTCGCCAACTCGTTCAAACGACAAGCAGTCTCGTTCAAACGAGAAGCTTATGTCGCGCGAACGACGTGGCATTGTCGTTCGAATTACACATTTTTTGAGGCGGCACTTAATTGTTATTTAAAGCATGTTTCCATCAGAGTTTCGTAAGTGTGCATTCTGGAAAAATAGTATACCATCCAGTACGAGTTTAATGCATGCTTTCTAAGGTTTACAAGGCTACAACACATCCTTGTAGTTTGCAAAGATCCTAGTTATCATTCTTATATATTTACGTGATCTTACTGCACCAAAGAAGTTTGTTCTACACTTGAACATAAGGGTTTTGCGGTGAAAAAAATAGAAGTACATCTTGTTCGACATCGTAGACGAATCAAACCCAATCGGTGGACACCGGGACATATGTGGACGCGTGTGTTGTGGGCAGGTATCATGGAAGACGGAATTTCTGCGTGGGCATTATTGAAGAACGGTAGAAGATCAAAAGGAGCATCAAGACCCGTGGGGATCGAGTCATTTTGTAAGGCTAATCTGTATTTGTAAAACAATTATTCATAGTGATTGTCTGGCTTGGGCCGTCCGAGGTTTTTTTTCGTCTAGGGTTTTTCCTCGTACATCTGACATTGTGAGTATTCTTTACTTTACTTTACTTGCTTTAATCACTAGATGCATGTTTAGGATTAGTCAATACAAAATTGGGTTAAAGTAAGAATTGGGAATTCACAACTTGGTTTGATGCAAATTAAAAGTTGGATAATTATTGGGGGAAATTGGTTTGATTTGAAACACGCGTAAAATGGGATTTGGATTTTCACTATAAAATGACTGACTTTCCTTATTCAAGCCTAAACAAGATCTTATATGATATTTTAGTACACCCGCTCTAATACCAATCTGAAGGTGAAAATTTAGTAAATTTTAATGGGATGGTTCAAAAATACAAAAACCATTTTATTTAGAATTTTTTAAATTAACTATTTCTTAAACAAAATTAATTCAAATTAAGAAACACCAATTTAACACTTTTGAGATTAATCAATTTTATCTTAAACCTAAACATGCATCTAGGTGAGTATTATAAGATAAAATAAATTGATGACAACGCCCAATGGATGAGAAAAACCCGAAGGGAAAAAACCTCGGACGACCCAGCCACACAAAATCCACTAAGTACGAAATTACAGAAGGATGTGACAGAAGACTTACAACATGGACCCGATGCTCTCACAAGCCTTGCGGCTCTTCGTTCCTTCAACCTATTCTCAGTGATGCACATGAGTCCACCAGTGTAGCTGCAACAATGTATGAGTCCACACATACCTCAAAATCTACTGATAAGGCTCAGTAACCTTCACGTGCACGGAGTCCATCGTATGTATACAAACAGGCACAGACTCCATCGTAAGAAAAAATTCTCAACTAGTTGTAGATAATAAATAATGGTGCCAAAACACGATTTCAAAGCATGTATATAATGAATTTTGGATCTTAAACTAAGGTTTGTTCTTGGAAAACTTAATTACGAATGATTAATGAAAACTTGGAGATATTTTAGGATGAGTTTTTGCATTAAAAAGCATGAAAAATATCTCACACAGAACCGTTGTTCCGCTGTCCTTAAAATGGTGAGAATTATGAGATTATGGAGTATTGGAAAAAACTGAGAAAACTGATTTTTCTTGAAAAATGTGTGAGGTCGTTCAAACGACATGGTACCTCGTTTGAACGATGGACCCAATCTCATTTGAAGTTTGTTCGAACGAGGGCATCAATCTCGTTCGAACGAGCTTCGAACGAGTTATCTAATGAGATTACGGAGAAGGAAAAAATTTAGAAAATTAACCTCATTTGAACAAGCTAAGGACATCGTTCAAACTACCCATGAAATGATGTTAGAAGAACCTTAAAATATTCGTATTTTTTGTTTAAAAAAATATAATAAAAATTCGAAACATTTTAAAATAATCTTAACACCCCAAAATAAAATTTCCAAGGCTCAACATAAATACTCATTTATGCTTGAGAGATCCTTGGAACATTGATGATGAAATGTGGCACGAAACACGACATGATGATGTGTTCTCTTTATCTTAGACACTACGTCTTCAACAAACACGTAATAGGCTTGAAAGGTCACCAACTCAAATTCTAATCTATGACTCAAAATATTTTGTCCAGAATTAATCCAACACATACAAATTGACTTTATTGAAAATTTGTCCTTACAATTATATTTGTACCTCATCTCCAATGGACCAAGCTATGATTGATATATTGAGTTGTAAAGTACGTATTTAATTATACTCTTGACAAAATTGTTGGATCTTTATATTGGAATTTATGGGTTTTATTTGTTGACAAAATATTAATTTGGTTAACTTTAGGGTCAATTTATTATAGGACCACTTCAAAGTGATAGAAAGTTCTTCTCTGTGAGATGTATAACATGGTATATTCATGTATGTAAAACCATAAACTAGTGAATGAGAAATTATTGTTCGAAATACCCACTTGGAACATGGAATTTGGTTAGAGTGTGTTGTTAAAGCCAAAGTCCTACATAGATAAAATATGAGAAATGGGTGAATAGATTATAACTCATTGTGTCATTTAGGAATTGATGCCCGTGGAGTATCTCAAGTCTTTGAAGGAGGGAGGACTTATATGGGCTTGGATTGACTTTCAAGTCCACATGGGCATGAAAGTGGGCGTGGGTCATGGATTATGGGCTTTGGGCTTTGACTTGGCAAAATATTAATTATTGGAAGTAGATTTTTATCGAGCCTTTTATTTATTCTTTGAATCCAATTTTTTTTGTATTTATTTATTTATTTTTGTCCCAATTTTTATTTCATTCTTTTAATAGTTTTTGTTCCCAATTGTTGTGACAGTTTGGACAGTCTTTATTGTTTTTTAAGTGCCATTTATTTTAGTATAAATTTGTTACATCCTGATTTTTAGTATGAATGAACAAGAAGTACACATAAAGCGATGAATTAAAGCTAAGGCGTAATAACATAACTTTATTCATTATAAGTAGGTTTACATAGGGTTGTACCACCGTAAGGGGAGTTACATTTTTTTAGTAAAAACTATAATATAGAAAATTTAAAAGCGCCACTCCTTGCTCCCATCTAGCTTATTCTTTACCCACACGGTCACATACACAAACAGGTGACCAATATCTATCTCTAGTGGGGAAGATATATTAACCTCTTTCTCCGGTCTCATCTAGAGAAAAAAGAATAATATAAAAAATATGCTAAGCAGGTTCTACCAGTTCTATAACAAGTATATATATAGGTGAGAGTTGGAGTGTGTATAGAATCAGTGTTTTAACAACGCTAAAAATATAAGATGATAATTCCATACTTATCAATTCATTTAATAAAATGAGGTTCATTACCAGTTTATTAAGAATCATGTAAAAAAGTCAAGGATTCTTAAACTAATAATCCCATACTTATTAGTTCACTAAGGGAATAAAACTAATTAACCCACCAATAAAACCATAATAATAATAATCAATAATCAGCCCAAAACTTTTGGGCAAAAGTAACCGGCTATGCACATAATTAAAAGGGCACTCATATGTATGTAGCAATAATCAAGACTCTTAATCATCTGAGACCAGTAGGCCAAGTAGAAATTTATGTGGGAGAACACATCAGTCTACTTCCTAATTGATATTGATGCTTACAATATAATGGCACAAAAGTGCAGGGGTAACTAAATCAATATGAACATGATACCAATTATTAGGTGAGAAGGATTAAAATTAATCCATAGTCAAATTCAAATACTCGTGATAAATTCAAATATCAATGATATGTAACAAAATACATAGTATGATACTATAATAACATGTACACACTAAGAGTAAATAGGAGTTATCACAAAGTGATATCAATAGCAGTATGCCAAATATGCAAAGTTACTATTGAAAATATAGGAAAAATCTACTTTCTCGGTGTTTCGGATGGCTTTATATATCATAAGAGGATATTAGGAAGAGTTGGTACTTGATTTTCTGTATACAATATTTGGGTATGTAAGTATTTGGGATTGGGTCAGTCAGTTTTGTACTAAAATTGTATCTTTTAAAGTTCTAGGGGTTTAACTGTAAATATCTTGAGACTTAAAATATTCGACTTAAACTCATTGTCGAAATTTGATGTAAGAGACTTTTTATCTTAGAATATCTTGATGTATTCATAGACAATGTTTGGGGATCGAATTCACAGTTAAAAAAGTTGGGAAGGGTTAATTTATAATTTAAAAAAAAATATTCTTAAGTTAAAACCTCATTTTTCAACAACTTAGGCAAGGTTTATCTAAACATGGCCTTACCTTATACAATTTTAACCAAAAAAATAAAATAAAAATATTGAAAAAAAAATAAGAAAATTTTGTTCGGCCACGCGCCCTCACGCGCATGGTCAAGGTTTCTGGTTAAAGTCTTCATCTTCAATCTCTCGATCTTGACTTCTAGGGTTTCAAAATTTTTATCTCGAATATCTCCTTCATTTCTATACCATTGGAGATGATTTCTTAAACAACTTTACCTATTTTTCACGACGAATCCAAATATATAAGTATTGTGGATTGAGGTGTACAG
Organism: Sambucus nigra; assembly: GCA_949130495.1. Taxonomy (NCBI): domain Eukaryota; kingdom Viridiplantae; phylum Streptophyta; class Magnoliopsida; order Dipsacales; family Adoxaceae; genus Sambucus; species Sambucus nigra. The sequence continues at coordinate 624,980,745 of OX422213.1, read as the reverse complement.
TATCTCAAATTTTAAAACTCTATGTTTTTGTAAAAAATGTAAACTAATATTCTTGGATTTCTAGATCATGGCAAGGATTTTTATGAATATGGGCTAGTTTATGCTATATATAGGAGTAGTTTAGTTTTGGGTTCAAAGGTTGAGATCAATTATACATGGAGAATTTCAATTTTTTAGGTTTCGAGTTCAAAATACACTTTTGATTTATTTGAGCTTAATAAACACATTCATGTCTTTTGACCATTAGACTCAAGATTCTTACATTATAATGAAGTTATATGTAGATTTAAATCAAAGTTTGGAGCTTTATATCAAGATTCATCATTTAAGCTCAAGCTTGAATGGTGTATCTTCATATATTTTCTATCCTAGTTTGTTTCACACATAAAAGCTTGACTATTATGATTATTATAAGTTTACTAACTACACAGAAATCAAATGGAATTTGGAAGAATTGAAAATTACTCATAAAATCATAGTGTACCTGGTTTGAGTGGAATTTAGAGCTTTTGAATTGAAGTTTGAGGTGTATATTAACATTGTATTGTGGGGTATTTATACTAATACTCAGGTGATTCGATTGGTGGAATGGGGTGGTGGATTTGATATGATTATAAAAGGTTTTGAAGGTTGATAAGTGTGGCTCACATGTGTGCATGGTGTACACATGTGCCTTTTAAATTCTAATTCTAATGTGGTGCACTAGCTGGATAGGGGGTTTATTAAAATTAATATAACTTGAAGGTTTGGTCCTTGGTTGGTCTTGTAATTATTTTTATAGCCTAAAAAGTACATTTTTAATAAAGTATCTGGGTACTTTTGTAATTTTAGAAAGTCTCAAGGGATGTAATTATGATTTTGTGTTAGTTAGAGTCCAAAGGATTAATTTGATATAAAGTTGGGGTTTAGGGTTAAAATATACATCAAGTTATCTTGCTTCGATATTTTTAAGCATTATTTGATAATTACTGAAACTTCAGGGGGTCTAAGTTAATTTAGTAAAATTGTAGGTTTTCAAGTATAGTTTATTTCTTCTTAGAAGACTTTGGATTTGGAACACTCTATAAGGGTTTAAACAATACTGGAGGTATATAGGGTCAATAAAATCCTGGTTCTTAAGTCTACCTACTTAAAAAAAATTGTACTCGAATTTTACCTTCAAATAAGTCGGGGTATTGATTCTTCATTGCTTGCTATATTTATCATGTAGCTTCTTGGTGGTTCTGATTCTCTCAAAGTACTTTAACTTAGGAGTTTCCTTGTTTTGGAGATGCTTCACTTAACGATCCAGAATTTGAATAGGGCATACCTCAAATTTATGATTGGGTTCGATGGAAATGTTTTGCCATGTAATGGTGTGAGATGGATCGAAAATAAACTGCGTAACTGTGACATATGAAATAAATTATGATTATTGGATAATTATATAGGTAATTCTAATTGATAGGCTACGGAGCCAATTCATTTAGAAATTGTGAAAGGTCCAATATATCGGGGGGGGGGGGGGGGGCTATTTTTCCTTTCATTCCACAGCGTAAAATTCATTTTTAGGGAGAAACTTTCGGAATACTTGATCATCAACTTGAAACTCAAAGGGTTTTTGACGTTGGTATGCAAAAAATTTATATCGGTCTTGAGCTATCTTTATTTTTTCTCTAATCTATTGTATTCTTTTAGTGGTTTCTTGGATTATTTCGGGACAAAATTGTTTACTATCTCCAGATTTTATCTAACATACAGGTGATCTACAGGGTCTTCCGTATAAAGCTTCAAATGGAGCAACTTTAATACTGGCTTAATAACTATTGTTATATGAAAATTCGACAAGGGGTAAATACACATTCCAATTGTCAGACATATATAACGTACAGGCACGTGGCATATCTTTTAGGGTTTGGATTGTACATTCTGATTATCCAATTGTTTGTTAGTAGACTGTTATACTTAAATGAAGTTTAGTACCTATTGCAGTTTGCAATGCTTGCCAAAACATTCATATAAAACAGGAATCTCTATCTGATACAATGGATAAAGGAATTCCAAGTAATCGAATAATTTCTCGAATGCAGAGTTTGCTAAGATTTTGAAACGAATCGGTGGTCTTTAAAGGTAGAAAATGAGCAAATTTGGTAAGTCGGTCTACTATTACCCAAATAGAATTATATCCTTGGGACGTACGAGGCAGTTTACTGACAAAATCCATGGTAATATGATCCCATTTTCACTCGAGAATTGGTAAGGGTTGAAAACGTCCACTATTCTATCTTTACTTGTTGACAAGTAAGATATTTCCTTGCAAAATGCTCGATATCATTTCTCATATTTGGCCACCAATATTTCTTTTTCAAAGCGTCGTACATTTTTAAACTTTTGGGGTGAATCATAAATTTCAAACGATGAGCTTCTTGTAGTACTTCCTCTAGAAGAGATGTGTTATCAGGTATATAAAATCTATTTTTAAATCCTAACCCTATTTCTTTTTCGTATGAAAAAAGTCGGGATTTTATTTGAAAAGGTTTGTACAAAAGAATCGTGGGTTTGTTGAACTAATATTTTCTCTCCCAACTCAGGATAAGCAATAATATTAAAGAATTTTCTAAAAGGAGTTGTCAATCGCTGGTCATATTGCTCTATGGTAGTATAAATATCTTAGGAGATTAAAATGTGGAGTCTTCCTACTGGATTTCGATTTAAAGCGTCAGCTACTATACTGCCTCTACCTGGATGGTAATTCAATTTAAATCGGTAATCTTCCAAAAAAATTATCCAGCGTCATTGTCTTAAATTTATGTCCTTTGGGTAAAGATATATTACAACTTTTTATGATCCGAAAAGACTTGGAAATTCACACCATAAAGATAACAACGTCAAATTTTTAATACAAAAACTACAGCGGCTAATTAGAGATCATGGACGAGATAGTTATGTTCATGAGTTTTGAGTTGTCGGGACCCATATCTATAACTTTCTCACTCTGTATTAAAACACATCCTAATATTTGTAATGAAGCATCGGTATACACGTCGTAACTTAAGCCATTAGAAGGAATAACGAGGATAGGAGCAGTAGTTAGATTGTCCTTCAACACTTGAAATGGTTGGTTACATTCTTTAGTTCATACAAATGGAACTTCCTTCCTAGTTAGTTTTAAAAGGGGAAGATAAATGCGAGAAAATCCTTCCACAAAACAACGATAATATCCAGTTAATCTGAGAAAACTTTTTATTTCAATAATATTGGTAGGACTTTTCCATTTTAAATGACTGAAATTTTAGCTGGATCGACTTGGATTCCATTTTCAAAACTCACATGTCCTAAAAATTTGATTTACTTCATTGAAAAATCACATTTGCTCTTTTAGCATATAATCGATGGTTTCTAAGAGTACTTAAGATCGCTTTCAAATGTTGGGCATGCTTTCTTGGATTCTGAGAATATACAAGAATAAGTCAATAAAAACGATAACAAACTGGTCAAGAAAAGGTCTGAAAATTCTATGGATTAGATCCATAAAAGTTGCAGGTGCATTTGTTAACCCAAACGACATTCCGATAAATTCAAAATGTCCGTAACGAGTTCGAAAAGAAGTTTTTGGAATGTCTTTGTCTCTAACGCGTAATTGATGGTAACCAGATCGTAAATATTTTTTAGAAACGACCCTCTCTCCTCGAAGTTGATTATATAGATCTCTTATTTGAGGTAAAGGATATTTACTATTAATAGTTACTGAGTTCAGTTTATGATAGTCTATACATAATCTAAAGCTTCCATCATGTTTCTTGACAAATAAAATCGGAGCTCCCCAAGACGATGAACTTAGTTGAATAAAACCTTTCTCCAAATATCATCTAATTGGGTACGGAGTTCTCAAAGTTTTAAAGGAGCCATTCGATATGGAGGTATCAAAATAGGAAGATTATTGGGACAAATATTGATACGAAACTCAATTTCTTTGGAAGGGGGTAACTCTGGTAAATCCTTGGGAAAAACGTCTTCGAATTGTTCCAACAGATTTGGAATTAAAGAAGAGAACTGGATTTGAAAACTTAAGGGTTCCAATGGACCTGATCCTTGAAATACAAAAGAACAATTATCTTCATTTCAAAAATAAATTTTCTTTGCATGGCAATCGATATAAGTATGATGGCTTGATAAAAAATCCATTTCAATAATAATATCGAAACTATAAATATCTAAAATTATCAAATTAACAAGGAGTGTTCCTAGACCAAGTTGAATTCTATAATTCCTATAACCTTGCATTGGTGTATTGATTTCACCTGTTGGTAATTCTATATCCAATGGAGCAGTTAAAGATGTAGGTGATAATTGTAATAATTTGGCTAGTCTAAGACTAATAAAAGAACGTGTTGATCCTAAATCAAACAAAATATGTGCAGAAAAATATTAAAAAATTATCATACCTTCTATTACGTCATGTGTATTTCGTGAAGGCAGTATAGTGTAATTCTTCTCGATTGGAATAATTCCTTTAGTAGATTTTGGCTTGGATTGATTCTGGGTAGGACGGAATCTTGGATTTTGTGAGGGTTTATTTAACTGATGACGAATTGAAATGAATTTTATCTTAGGACGCTATGGTCGAATATGTCCTACTTCGTGACACTCATGATAATGGATTGATAAACGTGTTGTGTTATAACGAATATGAGAATAAGCTTGTCCACTCGAGTTTTAATAAGGTGAGGTCTAGAATGAGATGGAGTTCTAACAACATAATTTTTTCTGATAGTAGGGGAGAATATTGGATTATGGTAGAAGAATTGCGTTCCACAATGGCCGCAACGTCAATCAGTTGAGAATACTCACGAGTTTGCAAAGGAGCGATCAAATTCTTAACTTTCGGATGTAATCCTCTTTCAAACGGCTTGCATTTCTTTACCTCGGTATCTACATATTCCAGAGTGTAACGAGATAATTCGATAAACCTGTCCTTGTATTGAGCTACTGATAGGTTAGCTTGTTGTAATTTTAAGAAATCAACATTCTGTTGATCTCGCTCAGTCTCGGGAAAATACTTTTTGAAGAAAATTTCCTCAAATTGCTCCCAAGTAAAATTAACAACATTCTGGTTACGTGACACTTCTTGCCACTAGAAATCAACTTCACCTTCAAACATATAGACTGCTAAAGTTACTCGAAGATTAGTAGATATGCCTACTCCATTCAGAATTCTCATAATCTGGCACATCCATTTCTCATCTTCATTGGCACTTAGCTTTCCAAGAAAAGATGGGGTTCGTTGCCTCAGAAATTCTTTAGGAGCATTCACTCTATGAATTTCTACAAAAATGCCCTCTGGGGTGGAACGAACTGTTTATTTTTGTCGGTCTAAAGAAGTAAGTCCCTGAATACATCGCATGATTCCTTCAGTTCGAGTCTGTTCAGATTGAGTTCCAGTGGAGGGAATTCGAGTACTAACCTTCCTAAAAGTTAAAGAACTTAAATAATAAGAATCACAAGTACAAATAATCCACAAGCCTATTATATTTCACATAATGGGTTATATGATACATTGGCATTATATATCAAAACCTATATTAGTGAACCTAAAGTTTTAGTATATCATACTATCTACACTATTTTACAATGTAATGTGATCCATACTGAGATAACTTTTACTTTGGAGTATTTAAGTAGGGACAACGACTTCATCACTGGAGCTGGACTCTGGGCTGACTAAATAATCTCCTTGATCTGGACCATCAGTTGAGTGTTGTCTGTAGTACCAGGAGAATAATCTCCATGGACTTCACCATTGGATGTGGCATCGAAATACATCGATGGAATTGGCGTCTCATTTTCAAGTGCAAGATTTATGGCCTCTTGAAATATTACCGGATCATTCATATAATCATTCACTTTCCTCATGACTTGCATTTCAGCAAGAACTCTATTTATCAGTTTTAGTCTTTTGACATACTACTCGAGCCTGCCCAGTCCTTTTTTACTGCATGAATATCATTTCTCTTAATTTTTCTAATGTCTTTACTCTAACTCGGGTTTTCAAACAATTATCTGGTTCGATGTCTATATTGAATAAGAACGTGTCCCTTGTATCCATGCTGCAAAATGGAATTGCTATATAATAATAGTAATAAAAGAAGTTACGAAAAGATAAAATAACTAATATCTTATTTTATGTTTAGATTTAAAACATGCTCTTAAACCAACTTGTCACACCCTATTTTTTATAATAATGGTACGAGTCCAAGTTTATATAGACGGTTTGACATGTAAAATGTTCAAAACGGTCTGGAAAATTCGTCTATAAGTTGTTTTATTTGTAAAATCGTACTTATATAATTTCAGAAATTGCATTACAAAAATAGTAAGTATCTCGGCATTCATATATTACGTATTATCATAGAATAAGTTTTATTCGTATTTACCGAATGACGTAAGAGAACATAAACCCCAAACCATTCTTTCGAAACACTGATATAACCACTCTCATTTAAACCCTCAAGCATAAATGACAACATGAATTGGAACGCAACACTGAAAGATCCATGAATGACAACGTAAAGCTCGTAAAACACCATAAGATTTTTCTACCTTTTCAATAGTAAACTTTGCGTATTTCCCAGACTGCTATTGATATCACTATATGACAACTCCTGTTTATTCTTAGTATTTGCATGTTATAATATTGTCATACTACATATTTTATTAAATAATATTGATATTTGAATTTGAATATGGATCAATTTAACCCTTCTCACCTAATAAATGATGTCATATTCCTTATTGAATCAGTTCACTCCTGCACTTTTGGGCCATCATTTACTTTATGAGCATCAATATTAACTAGTAAGTTGACTGACGTATTATCTCATGGAGCTTTATGCCTGGTTTAATGGTCTCAGATGATAAAGAGCCTTGATTGTTGCTACATATGTATGAGTGCCACTTAGCTAGTGTGCTTAGCCGATTAATTTTCTCCAAAGGTTTTGGGTTGATTTTATTTGGTTTTACCGATGGCTTACTTATTTCTATACCCCTTAGTAACCTAGGACGTATGGGATTATCAGTTCAAGAATCCTTGACTTTCTTTACATAATCCTTAATAAATTGGTAATGAACCGTATTTTCTTAAATGAACTGGTAAGCATGGGATTATTAGTTCCAGAACTTTAATGTTCTTTTTAAACTGATAAGTATGGGATTATCAGATTATATTTTTAGCGTTGTTAAAACATTGATTCTATACACACTCCAACTCTCACCTATACATATATACTTGTTATAGAACAGGTAGAACCTGCTTAGCATATTTATGCTAATTTATGTTTTTCCCTAGATGAGCCCAGAGAAAGAGGATAATATATCTTTTCCCCTATAAAAGACTCATACCGGTTACGTATTTGCGTATGTGACTGTTTGGGCAGAGAATAAGCTAGATGAGAAAATTGAGTGACGTTTTTCAATTTTCTACATTATAGTATGTATTAAAAAAATGTAACTCACCCCTGCGGTGGTACAACCCTATGTAAACCTACTTATAATAATTAAGTTATGTTACTTCGCCTTATCTTTAATTCATTACTTTATGTGTACTTATTATTCATTCATACCAAAAGTCAGGGTGTGACAAGTTGAGTACGATTTCAGTAATTACACTACTGAAATAACAATTCTCTTTTGTTGATGAAAATGAAACAAGGTATAGCCCGATTTCCCTAACCATTTCAAGAACTTTACGTGTTAACCATCTATATAAATTTGGACGCAAACCATTATTATTATCGGTTAATGTAACATGTTTATATTATTTTAACCCATCAACTAGAGACCGCAGTTTAGCATTGTATACGGGATTCATATATTACATATTGTCATAGAATAAATTTTATTCATATTTACAGAATGATGTAAGATATAATAAACCGCAAACCACTCTTCCCAAAAACACAGATATTACCACTCTCATTTAAACCCTCGAGCACAAATGACTACGGGAATAGAACGCAACAATGAAAGATCGATGAATAACAATGTAAAGCTCGTAAAACACAAGTAGGTTTTTCCTACCTTTCTAATAGTAAACTTTGCTTATTCGGCATACTGCTATTGATATCACTCTGTGATAAATCCTATTTACTCTTAGTATGTGCATGTTATCATACTGCCATACTACATATTTTATTACACATCATCGGTATTTGAATTTATCATCAATATTTGAATTTGACTTTAGATCTATTTAACCCTTCTCACCTAATAACTGATATCATGTTCCTTATTGATTCAGTTTACCCCTGTACTTTTGTGCCATTATTTACTTTATAAGCATTAGTATTAATTAGGGAGTAGACTGACATCTTATCCCACAGAACTTTCTGCCCGGCCTAATGGTCTCAGATGATTAAGAGCCTGAATTTATTGCTACATACATATGAGTGTCACTTTAATTGTGTGCCAGGTTCTACCAGTTCTATAACAAGTATATATGTATAGTTGAGAGTTAGAGTGTGTATAGAATCAATGTTTTAGCAATGCTAAAAATATAAGCTGATATCCCATACTTGTCAGCTTAAAAAGAACATGAAAGTTCTGGAACTAATAATCCCATACTTACAAGTTCATTTAAGAAAATGATGTTCATTACCAGTTTATTAAGAATCATGTAAAGAAAATCAAGCATTCTTGAACTAGTAATCCCATACTTATAAGTTCACTAAGGTGTATAGAAGTAATTAAGCCATCAATAAAATAATAATAGTAATAATAATAATCAATAATCAACCCAAACCTTTTGGGGGAAAGTAACCGGATATGCACACAATTAAAGTAGCACTCATACACATGTAGCAATAATCAATGCTCTCAATCATCTGAGATCAGTTGGCCTAGTAGAAACTTCCATGGGATAACACGCCAGTCTACTTCCTAGTTAATACTGATGCTTATAATATAATGGCACAAAAGTGCAGGGGTGACTGAATCAATATGGAACGTAATACCAGTTAGTAGGTGAGAAGTGTTAAAGTTGATCCATAGTCAAATTCAAATACTGGTGATAATTTCAAATACTGATGATAGGTAACAAAATATGTAGTATGGAGGTATAATAATATGCATACACTAAGATTTAATAGAAGCTATCACACAGTTATATCAACAGCAGAATGCCAAATACACAAAGTTTACGATTGAAAAGATAGGAAAAATATACTTGCTCAGTATTTCAGTCGGCTATATATATCACAAGAGGATATTGGGAAGAGCTTGTACTTGATTTTTGTATAAAATGCTTAAGTATGTAAGTATTTGGGATTGGGTCAGTCAGTTTTGTACTAAAATGGCATCTTTTACAGTTTTGGGGGTTTGATTGTATATATCTTGATACTTTAAAATATTGGACCAAAACTCATTGTTGAACTTTGTTGTAAGAGACTTTTTGGCTTAAAATATCTTGAAGTAATTATAGACAAGGTTTGGGGATCCGATTCATAAGTTGAAAAAGTTAGGAGGGGTCAATTTGTAATGTTGAAAAAATATTCCTAAGTTAAAACCTCTTTTTTCCATAACCTAGGACAGGTTTACCCAAACATGGACTTACCTTATACCATTTTAACAAAAAAAATAGAAAATAAAAATATTGGAATTTTTTTCGATATTTCTAATTGGCCACGCACCCTCAGGCGCGTGGTCAAGGTTTCAAGTCAAAGTCTTCATCTTCAACCTCTCGATCTTGACTTGTAGGGTTTTAAAATTTTGGCCTTGAATTTCTCCTTCATTTCTATACCATTTGAGATTATTTCTTAACCATCTTAACCAATTTTTCACGAGGAATATAAATATATAATTTTTATGGATTGAGATGCAGTGTATCTCAAGTTCTAAAATAATGTGTTTTGCTGAAAATTTGACCTAATAATCGTGGATTTCTAGATCATGGAAAGGATTCTTATGAACATGGGTTTGTTTCTGCTATATATATAAGAAGTTTAGTTTTGGTTTCAAAGGTTGATATGGATTATACATGGAGAATTTCAAATTTTCAGGTTTCGAGTTCAAAATACAATTTCGATTGATTTGAATTTAATAGACACATTCATGGCATTTGACCATTACACTCGAGATCCTTAGGTTTTAGTGAAGTTATATGTAGCTTCAAATCAAAGTTTGGAGTGTTATATCAAGATTGACCATTGGAGCTCAAGCTTTAATGGTGTATCTTCGTATATTTTCTATTCGAGGTTGGTCTATATGTAAAAGCTTGCATATTATGATTAATCTAAGTATACTAACTACACAGAAAGAAAATGGAATTGAAAGAACTAGAAATTACTCATAAAATCATATTGTACCTAGTTTGAGTGGAATTTTGAGGTTTTGAACTGAAGTTTGAGATGTGTCTTAACTACTGAAATGGTGGGGTGTTTATACTACATTCTCAGGGGATTCGATTGGTGGAATGGGGTGGTGGATTTGAGCTAATTATATGAAGTTTTTAAGGTTGGTAATTGTGGCTCACATGTGTGCATAGTGTACACATGTGCCTATTAACTTCTAGTGCTGATGTGGTGCACTAGGTGGACTGGGGGTTCACTAAAATTAATAAAACTTGGAGATTTGGTCCTTGTTAGTTGTCTAATTACATTTATAGCCTAAAAAGTACACTTTTTTTTATAAAGTATAGGGGTAGTATTATAATTTTAGAAAGTTGCAAGAGCTGTAATTGTGATTTTATATTAGTTAGAGTCTAAAGGATTAATTTGATATAAAGTCGGGGTTTAGTGGTAAAATATACATAAAGTTATCTTACTTTGAAATTTTTAGGGGCTATTTTATAATTACTAAAACTTCAGGGGGTCTAAGTTAATTTAGTAATATTGTAGGTCTTTAAGTATAGCTTCTTTATTCTTAGAAGACTTTGGATTTTGAACAATTTATATGGGTTTAAACAATATCCGTTGGTATTTAGGGTCGAAAAGATCCTGATTCTTACAAAATTGGTGGTTTGTGTTTCGTTTTTTAAAGTTGCTTTTTCAGATATTATTTATGTCTAGAGTCAGTCCCATTCTATGTCAATAAAAGAGAATTTCTTCCATTGTTGGTTCGACTTTAACTTGCAATTTGGAGTCCTACTATTTCAAGGCGCAATTGTTGTATCCTGGAAGACGATTGCTACCAAGTCTGTAGAGCACTATTGCGGGGAAAATATCATCTTATGGACATAGTATTCAACACTTGCCCAAATTATTTAATTGTTAATTATTATCGCTGTAAGTTTGTTTGTGTTGATTTTAGATTATTATAAATATATATAATTTCGAGTATTTATTTATTCTGTAATTTAATTAATTAAACTAATTTTGGATAACAATCTTAAGAAGGGATCTGTATACTGTTATTATTTTATCAAAATGGTTTTTTGTATTAATTAATTACAGATTTCATGTTATAATAATATGTCTTGCAAAATTATTTTATGTATATCAAAAAATGTAATTTTGCTCGTTGACTATTTATAAATATTTATTCATTTACAATGTATGTTAATTTTGTGATATAATATATTTTATGTTCATTCAGAATAACAATTTAGTATTATTATCACATGAGAATTTTATACGTAAACTCGTTATTATTTAAAATTTATATTGAATCAACAATAGTGTTGATCAAAACTATTCTTTGAGAAAAACATTTTCATTAAATGCATGTATAATATTAACGTTAAAACCTAAAATTTTGTTAATAAGTTTATTGATATAATCATAAAAAATAGTGTGATTATATTTATATAATATGCCCAATCATATCCTGTAATAAATATAATTATATATTTATTATAATTTATGTTTAAAACATAAATGACATATACTTCTGCTTTGCATGTTGCAATTGTACCAACAAATGTTTGACATGCATGGTGAAAATACCGAAAAGTTCAAAGGGACTAATTCCAAACGCTGGAAACATCAAATGTTATTTTATTTGACAACTTTAAACTTCGATAAATTTCTTCATGGAGATGCACTAACTTTGAAAGAAGGTGAGACTGACCACCAAGTAATTATCGATGTCGATGTACGGAAATATTCAGATTTCGTATGCAATAATTATATCCTTAATAATATGGAAAACATGTTGTATAATGTGTATAGTCTTCTTAAAATGCCTAAAGAGGTATGGGAGTCTTTAGACAAAAAATACAAAAACGAAAGATGCCGAAATGAAGAAATTCATTATCGGTAGATTCTTGAATTTTAAAATAGTTGATTCAAAGATTGTCATGAATCAAGTGCAAGAGTTCCGATTGATTTATCATGAAATCTTTTTTTTAATGGAATTTAGTGAATGATTCCAAGTAGTTGCAATGATTGAAAAATTCCCACCATCTTGAAAAGATTTCAAAATTTATTTGAAGCACAAATGTAAAGAAATGGAGCTTGAGGACTTAATTGTGAGATTCAGGAAAGAGGAGAATAATCATGCATCTCAAAAGAAAACGGGAAATCAAATGGAATACAAAACGCATATTTTTGAAGAAGGGCAAAGTAATAAGAATAAGAAGAGAAACCATGTGAACCACGTGGTCATTTCAAAGGATCAACAAGTGAGAATTTTAAGAAATTTGAAGGCAAATTTTTTGTGTGTGTCAAGTCGGGACATCTTGGTAGAGATTTTCATAAGTGCAAAACTCAAGGGAATAAGAAACAAAATCCCACATAAGCCAATGCCACAAAAGTTGATAACCTTTCGCATGGTATTACTGATTTGAGCCTTTCGATTGTGGTGTCTGAAGTCAATATGGTAGGAAACACTAAAGAATGGTGGGTGGACACTAGGGCCACATACCACATATGTTATGAAAAGAATGTGTTTCCTTCCTACCAAAAATCTAATCAAGAGGAGAAAATTTTCATGGGAAACTCTTCTACTTTGAAGGTTAAAGGGGGAAAAAGTTGTACTCAAACTGACTTTAGGAAAGGAACTCACTCTCAATGATGTGCGTCATGTCCCAGACATTCGAAAGAACTTGGTTTCTGGATCCTTCCTTAGGAAGAAGGGATTTAAACTAGTGTTTGAATTTGACAAACTTGTACTAACTAAAAGTCGTATGTATGTGGGGAAATGACACTTGACCAATGTGCTCTTCAAACTCAATGTAATGACTGTAATGACCATCATGTAAAACAATACTTGGGAATTGGTGGATCTCCCACGAGGTAATAAACCTATTGAATGCAAGTGGATATTCAAGAGAAAATTGAAAGTCGATGGATCAATTGAAAAATACAAAGCTTGACTTTTAGCTAAAGGTTATAAGCAAAGGAAAGGACTGGATTATTTTGCCACTTACTCTTATGTTACGAGAATAATGTCCATCTGAATGTTAATTGTTATTGCAACATTGCATAGTTTGGAGATACATCAAATAGATGTGAAACCTTCCTTTTTAAATGGCGAGTTAAATGAAGAGATGTACATGGAACAAGCAGAAGGGTTCAAAGTTCCAGAACTGTGTAAACTTGTTAAATCCCTCGTTGGATTAAAACAGATACCTAAAAAGTGACATAATAAATTTGACAAAGTGACAATGTCAAATGAATTTAAGATAAATGAGTGTCATAAATGTGTATACATCAAGAACACTCAAAGTGGTTATGTCATTATTTGTCTCTATGTAGATGATGTGCTTATTATTGGAAGTAATAAAGATATCATTAAATCCACTAAGAGAATCTTTTTCAGTAAATTTGATATGAAAGATATGGGTATTGCAGAAGTTATATTAGACATCAGATGGACTTGCGTTGTCTCAATCTCATTATATTGAGAATATAATTGAGAAGTTTGATAAATGTCGTGATAGCATTGCTAAAACATTTATTAACCCAAATCTTCATTTATATAAAAATACTAGGAATGGTATATCTCAATTGGAATATTCTCATATTTTAGGAATTTAATGTATGTGATTAATTGCACTCGTCCAGATATTGCTTACTCAGTTGGCAAGTTGAGTAGGTATATAAGTAATCTAGGGGAAGATCATTGGAAAGCCATAATAAGGGTTATTATATATCTAAGACACACCCTTAACCATGGATTGCACTACACAAGATATCCAACTATACTTGAAGGACGCAGTGATGCTAATTGGATATCTGATTCGAAGGATTCTAAATTCACAAGTGGTTATGTATTTCCACCTAGTAGTGTTATTGTTTCTTTGAAACCCTCCAGATAGACTTGTATTGCAAGATCCACTTATAATCTGAGTTTATAGCTTTATATAAAGATGGAAAAGAAGTATAATGGCTTCGATACTTGTTAGAGGGTATTCCAATATGGCTAAAATATTTGCCTACAATTTGCATACATTGTGATAGTCAATCAGCAATTGGTAGATCACATATTGATACGTATAATGGTACGTCTCGACATATACATCTAAGACACAATATCGTTAAGAAACTTCTCTCTAAGGGAATTATTTCTATTGATTATATTAAGTCTAAGGACAATATAGTGAATCCCTTAACTAAAAGTTTGAATAAAGATCAAGTATATCATTTATCGATGGGAATGGGTTTAAAGCCTAAAAAATAAAGAGTTATCTTGATTGAATCGTACCTAGATGACTAAAAATCCTAAGATCTAGGTTCATAGGGACAACCGAATCTTAACTGACTCTTTGAAGTGAGCACTGATGAGTTTTCAACTCATATCTATTCCTATGATAAAACAGTGCTTCCTACAAAGTAAGGATAAACTTAGCTTTTAATGACTACTATATCTTGGAAAATCAAGTGGGGTATTGTAGGATACTCTTAATGGAAAGTCACCTATGTGAGTGTGAAGGGGGCGCTTCTATGAGAACTTCGAAAGACTGAAATTCTCTAAAATACTCATGAAATCAGGAGTTGTTCAGGGGCAAAATGAACACAACCGAAAGAACCATTTTTTTTTTAGAATTACTATGTGAAGATTATTGTCTTGGTTTACATAAATCACTCAACAGTTCGAAACATTGCGTCTACTGATCAGTAAGTAAATCCAGTAGTCTTTCACTAGGGAGGATTCAAGGCCAAAAGATATATCTCTTGATGCAACGTAGTCTTTTTATGTTAATCCAACCACTTCTCATTCATGTGGGGGATTATTGAAATTTATGGGTTTTATATTTTGACAAAATATTAATTTGGTCAACTTTTAGGTCAATTTATTATGGTACCTACACGTCTTTCGAGGCGGTTCGAAATGATAATGTGTTCTCCTTCATGAGGAGTATAACGTGGTGTACTCACATGTGTAAAAGCATAAATTAATGATGATAAAATTTTTGTTCGAAGTGCCCACTTGAAAATGAAATTTGGTTCAAGTGTGTTATTAATGTCAAAGTGTCACATATATAAAATACGAGAAATGGATATAGTATATTATAACCCATTGCAGTATTTGGGTTGGTGCCCTTGGGGTATCATAACTCTTTGAAGGAAGGAGAACCTACATGGGCTTAAATTATTTTTTAATTTTTATTAGGCCTTTTATTTAATTTTTTATTCAAATTTTTTTGTGTGTATTTTATTTATTTCTGGCCTTTTACACTTGAATTTTACCGCAATTTTCACTTTACCACCCGAACTTTTATTTTTGGTATTTAACCTCTTAAACTTCCAAAACGACATCAAATAACCCCTTGACGCTAACATCGCTAATTGTTTGGACAAAAAAAATAAGGGAATGTCCATCTCATGCGACTTTTTAAAAGGGAATATTTTAGTATTTTTAACATGTTTTAAATTTTAAAAAGAAAAATCCTCATTCTTCTCTCTCTCTCTCTCTCTCTTGTAGATCTCGTCTCTGTTCACGTGCACACACATACACACCAAAAAAACATATTACATGGATTTTGTAGGGGTTTGTTGAAATGGGTAATGAGTTTCTCTCTCTTGAATTTTTTATGGGTTTATTGTAATGGGTATTGAATTTATCTCTCATCTATTTTTGTTGATTTGTTGGATTGGGTATTAGGTTTCTCGAATTTTTGATTTTCTGTGAGTTTGATGAGAAAGAAAATGAGTTTTTTTTTTTAATTTTTATCTAGGGCTTATTTTGAAATAGGAGGTGATAAGAGTATTGTATTTTAGGCTTGAAGGAGAAGGCATTAGATTTTGCTAACAATCTATGTTTTGCAATCTCTTTTTTGTAATTAGAAATGTTTTTTATGCTAATGTTGGTCTTTTTGCAAAAAAAATTAGAAATATGAAAATCTAGATTTTTTGGAGAAATCTATATTTTGAAATATATTTTTTTACAAGAAATCTATTTTTTCAACAAATATGATTTTTTTTTGCTTGAAATATGTAGATCTGTAACTTTTTTCTTCTAAATATCTATTTTTTGTGCAAATTTGGATGATTTAAACTTGTTACAAAATTCTATTATCTACAGATTTTTTAAAAGTTTTTCAGTGTTATTCAAATTATTTAAATGTTTTTAAACTTTTTCAATTTTTTCTATTATTTCCATATTTTGTAGATTTTTTTTCCGACATCTTTCATATATTTTTTAAAGTTTTTCTATAAATTTCTAATTTTTTTAACATTATTTCTAGATTTCTTTGGGAAAAAATAATACGTTTCATATATTTTTGTAGAATTCTATTTATTTTCATGATTTTTAGATTTTTAAATTATTTTCTCTAACTTCCAAAATGTTAAATGTTTTTCTTTAATTTTCAGATCTTAAATGTTTTTTCGTAATTTTCTTTTTTGTTTTTAATTTGTATTGGATTGGACATATGCATGGAAGATACTCCATCAAAAAAATTAACAGTGTTTGGGTTAGGGGGTTACTTGTAATAGTTTTGAAAGTTGAGAGGATTAAATCTCGAAAATGAAAGTTCAGGTCATGAAGTGATGGAAGTAAAGTTCAAGGAGGAAAGTATAATTAACCTTTCATTATAAATAAACTCACACTTTCAAACTTTTCTATATGAATAGTCTCTAATATTTTTTATTAGAATAAAATTAGAATACGAGTACACACATTTTTATTTTTAAAATGTTGGAGGTGAAAATAAAGTTTTGAGAACTTCAAATTACTCATCCTGCATAGATGTCTTTTAATATATCTAAAGAATTCCAAATTAATATTTTTTTTTAAATAAATCGGACTTATAATTTAAGAGAGATGTGATTTAAAGTTTTAGCACAAAACGATAAAATTATAAGCACCCCCATTTTTCACGTAAAGGTTGGCAAGGCATACTACGCTGAAAATGGGGCTTGTCTAACCATTTATACCATTCTCAGCATCAACCGTAAAAATATAATTTTAATTAAAAGCATCCACACATAATAAATATTATGATATAATAAACTGAAAAATAACTAACTGAAATAAATAAGTCTTGGTCTTATGCCCATACAATTTATGGAATATAAAAATCGAAATAAATAAAGAGTAGCAACCTATGCTAGAATCAAATCGCTGAATCCACTACTAAGAAAATTCAACTGAAAGTCTGATCCTCTGTCAGCCCTGTTGCTCCTGTCTAAGATAACCTGGGGGACGAATTTTATAATTCGGGTTAAAGTCCCAAAGTTGCAAGAAATAACTTACAAAACTAATAGATAATAATGCAGTCCATTCACATTACATACCGTCCATCGGCTCTCAAATGCAGTAAGTATCTCATCTAAGTGTAGTACTATACGCATTTTCAACTCAAGCCCAACATGTGATTCGGTTTTTATGTTAACATAACAATATCAAGGGCTACTAGCCCATATATGATCGGGAGGTAAACATCTACAAATATTCTCCCAGTCCCAAAGACTAATCTCATAATACTACCCCACAAAAATATCATCACATCACATTATGTATTTCACGTAGCATTGTGTTCACTAATAGTGGTCTACATCATTAGACTACATTGATTCATTCTTAATCAATTTATATAAATTATATATATACCTTTACATATATACGACACACGAATGCATCTTTCTTCGGTGTCCAGCTCGTGCTCGATCGGTGAGTTCGGAGGAGTGCCTCACCAAACGAACATTAATAAATCACACTTAAGTGAGGCGATCACTGCGCAGTACACCATCTCACGCCCATACTCCCGACTATGAGAACGGATCCGACCATACCACTTCTCTCATCACGAAGCGATGCCCCTGAACGTATGACCTAAAATAACGACATACACTACGCCTAGCCCACCTCTGTCGGCGCATGGTATCGGTTCGACGATGTACGTAACCCCAACTGATAGGCCTTCCATGAATACGAGTATATCAACACAAATATAAAATACATAAATATAGCACACAATATGTATAGGTAATTATCCTCATAACAACACAAATTCATTTTTACTTAAATATCCCTTCACTTGGACAACCTCCCGTATACTCGCATGAACTCGTAAAAAACTCCCAAGCATCTCCACGGTCTAAACCTGACCAAGGACCAGGAGTCGAATCGATTCGCTTTTGGAAATGAGCCCAGATTTGATAATTTTTCAATATGGGTTTCTTCCCCAAAACTTCATAATCTTTTTAAAGTGTTTATACAATTTAATATCAATAACCATAACTCTATTGTAGTCAAGCAAACATGTCTACATCGTTCGATAACCAATCAACACTTGGTAACCCCCACTACTTCAAGTAATTGGATCATAACTATCACAAGTTGTCTAAACCCAACAAGTTCATAATTCTCATGTATGATTTCTAGAATATTACGATCAATACATGATTCAAATTCAACAATATAATTTAATCCTATCACATGCATTCTAGCAAGAATTTCTTCAATCATACGATGTAAATTTCGAGTTTGTCACCAAGGTATTTAATTATCAAAACATAATTAATCATCAATTAATTTTAAATAGTCCTAAATCCAAATCCATCTATATTTTAATCTCCAATCACGTTTATAACCCGAAATTGGTGCGAGAGGCATGCATATGAATCAAGAAACATATTATTAAAAGTTTTGCAAGAAAATTGTGGCCTTTTAGAGATGATAGACGCCTCCTCCCTTATGCCTTTTTTTCCTTTCTTCTTCTCCAACTTTGGTAACTTCCTCTAAAAGGGTGTAAGGCTGCTAGGTTAACTCAAAAGTGGATGAAATACTAGACTAAGTTGGTTTATAATCCGATTAATACCCTTAATATCGTATCTCCCCTTAATACCCAATTTCAGGGCCCAAAATAAACCCATAATAACACTCGAATTGGTTCAAAATCTCTCCTCAGGGTATACCTATCTTCGGGCCAACTTATGATGTTTAAAACGCCTAAATGAGTTCCTAGATCACTCCGGAACGTACTCAAACAGTATTTATAATAAATTATACATTTTCGTTATACTAGTCATGTGATAATAATAATTCACGTAACATGAAATTTAATTATTTACTAATACACACATTTGGTATAATGGAATCACTTAATCATGCACAGTCGTATTCAAGCAATTTATTCACGAAATTTATTTATTTTAATTTCATCAATTTAAATTATGTAGAAATACGGGGTGTTACAAAAATAAATTTACCATTTTGTGACAAAATGACAAAATCTATGTAAAGTATTAATATAGAGATATTAAATTGGAAGGAGAAACCTCTAAATTCTCAATATTAGGATCAGACACCAAAGTGTGGAATTTTAATCTTTCAGTTAAAAAAAATAGAGAATCGTAACTAGCACCCTTACAAAATATTTGAAAGCACAAAAACTCATTTTGTCTTTTTCAATCCATTTAACCGCCTCTCCTCCCAAAATCTCATATAAACCTTAAAACCATATATTCAAAGAACCAAACCTCATATCCAAACCCTAAAACCCCTTCCATTCTCCCAGCTTTTGCCCTGATCACCGCTTGCCGAGGACTGACGCAGCTCCGACCATGGTTGGGTTTTTAAAGAGCCAATGTATTTTTTTATACTCTTGTGTTCTAAAGTTAGGTTATGAAATGCCATCATTTTTCATCTTTTAAAATTTTAATATTTGACCCAAAGTATCTATGTTATATTGTAAAAGTAATTGTAATTTGGTCAAAATTATTTTTTCACAAGTATATATAATTTGGTCAAAACAAAAATTTTAAATATATATACATACATACATATATTACTTATTTATTTTTTATATTTTTTATAATTTGGTAATAATATCATTCAAACTTATTTTTTATTATATCCATTAATAAACTAGTGTATTTGTAATGCATTAAAGTATTTGCTGCCAAATTATTTATTGATTGTTAATGTGTTTATTAGATTTATAAAAGAGTATATGTAATTCGATCAAAAACATCTGTGATATTGTCAGTATATGCAAAACGGTCCAAATATAAGTATTTAATAATTTTATGAAAATATGTTATTGAAAGAAAATATTTATTCACAATGGACTTAATTATAAAGATAATATGATATAAATGGCCTCATTCAATTGACAATACAAAGTGGATCTAAGTATTTTGATATCTTACTCATATATATAGAGAGAGAGTCACGCTATCTAACATACCTCCTAGCAACATACCATTTTTTTAAAATAGTAAAAAAACTAATTTTGAGATGATATTTTTTATATGGATTCATGATATTTCAATGTACCCTTATAAAAAAAATCAATTGAAAATAATTATTTTTGTTATTTTTTAAAAAATAGGTCAAAAAACTATCAGTTTTTACCCTTTAAAACTACTAGTTTTTTTACCTATATTTTAAAAATATCAAAACACATTGTTTTGTTCTGAATATTTTTACAGGGGCACATTGAAATATCATGAACCCATATAAAAAATATTAACTCAAAATTATTATCTTTACTATTTTTAAAAAATATGTATGTTCATAGGTATGTTGGAGAGCCTCTCTCTCTCTCTCTCTCTCTCTCTCTCTCTCTCTCTCTCTCTCTCTATATATATATATATATATATATATATATATATATAATGCTCTTGTGCGGACCATGCGGATCGGACATGTGTCACATAACGGTACACCTAGAAATTATCGCCTAAATTATAGGCACGCTCTCTCTCTTTTTTGAGCTCACCGTCAGATAACACATGTCCGATCCGCATTTTTTAAATATGAATTAGTCCGCACAAGAGCAGAACTATATATATATAGTGGAGCAATGTTGTTACTGAAAAAGTGTTCTCCAAATTTACCTAATATGCCTTTAGGATATTGTACCATTGGTGGAGCATGCACTATAGTACAATTCTCTTAATGGTTTGATGTACACTTTTTTAATAAACGTATCATTTTTCATAGAAAAAACTCGCTCAAGGATCGGAATCTAAACTCCGTTTTAAGTTATTGTAATTAAATTCCTTTTATGTCTCTTTGTTGCATAAAAAACGGGAAGTCTCGTGATGGAAAGTAAAGTATGAAAAACGGGAGCATGTAAGAAAACAGTAGAATGGGAATAAAGACACTCAACTAAATTTGGATAAATCCGCAGCCCCCCACTTGAAATAAATTAAGCATTGAACTCCACTTATACAAGCCACTCACCTCACCTAGATGAGTAAATTACACTAATAGCCTCTAAACTTTTCTTCTTAATAATAATTTAGCCCCTAATTTAGTTTTTGTAACAACTTAACTTTTTGAATATTCCGAGTGTAATAATGTCTCTATTCCAAGTCACTCTTTTACACATTTACAATATAAGAGGTAGATATAATAATAACAATAATATTTTCTCGCAGCAAATTTATATAGCCAACCAATAAATTTAGTTGGTGCTCTGGAAATGCTTTTAGCTAATCAAAATGGATAATTTTTAGTTGGTGTATTCATAGTAATAATCCAGGACAAGGACATCACAACTGACAATTTTCGCCCATAATTTGTAAGGTTGTACAACAACATTGATCCAAATAGGCAACAATTTTTTTTATTATTCCATGGGGAGCTGCAAAGCAATTTGGTGTCGTATCCTTTCTTTTTCCATCTCTTCCCATAAATATTTGTGAATATAGAAATATATTGAATTAAAGATTGTTGTAACGGTAAATGGTAAGTCAACACAAAGGACAATGTGCACAAGACCCGCCTTGATATCTGAAAATAAACCAACATTTTTTATTGAGTATTCAATAGCTCCATCATGCATGCATGCATGCAAACAAAAGTTATTAGTGTTTGATATGATACGATGACTTGAATAGGATTCAAAATTATTGATTTAGAACTAAAAAACTTTATTTATTTTTGTCATGTGCACAACTTCAATTATGAGCGTAGTATGATTATGATTATTGTACTTTGTAATTTTTTTATTGTGTATTTATTGTTATATATGTATGTATAAAGTATTCAAGCAAAGGGTTCATCTAGGGACCGTTACTCTTAGGGCGGGACATTTGAGAACCAACTTTTACCTGAACAAACACTAATAATAAACAGGTTGACCTAGTTTCAAGAACTAATAACCAGAAAATGACATGATTTAACCCTATTTAAATGCTAGTGTATGAACGATTCATCAAATGTTTTTTTCAAATTATGATTCGCCACTTATGAAGTAAGGACACAAATACACGTGTTGTGTCTGTTGTAGCAGCAATTTAAATAATTAAATGCATAATTAAATTCAGGAACGAAATTACCCAATTTTTGGAGCGAATAAATTTGGGGCAGAATAAATATAAGAAATTCTGAACTGGACAGTCAAGAACACGGCTGAGTCGCGGACAATGTCGTTCTCTTTAAGGTGTTTCGCGGCTCTGCCCAAAGTGTGCTGACAGTGTACAGCCCGTCACCCCCAGGATATAACAGCCTCCAAAATTAAATTACGGATTGATGAAGCACAAGAATCAATCCGGTCTGTATACACCCATTCTGTATTAACTGCTCGATTCTAAATAATATAATTAATCTGTATTAACGAACGAGATTAATTATTCCGGGGAAAAATTATTCTGGGAGAAAGGAAGAAGTTATTTTGGGAGAAGATTTTTTTTTTTCAATCAGAACTGTGTTGAAAAAACTGTATTGAAAACGGAGGTCTCAACCTCTTTTTATGCCAAAAGAAATTACCGTTAGTGGGCTAAAACGTGGAGAGAAATCTGGAAACGTGGGTGGAACAATTCAATCAGTTAAAGGCCCACGTTTTTTTCGGAATTAATTACCGTTATAAAATTAATTTTTAAAGCCCAAAATCGTTAATTTATTTGTCCAAAAAATTAATTCTTAATGAGCCCAAGCCCAAGACCCAGGACCCGGACACGGGCACGGGCCGGGCCGGACGGACGGCGGCGGCGCGCGCGCGCGTGTGTGAATTGGCCCATTGGGTCTGCCCCACATACCCACAAAAACTTGAATGCCCAAAGGGCTGAACCTTTGTTCCCAAAAAATTGTAAATATACACAACACATTTCTTTCAACCCACCGATGTGGGATACTGCCTAAAGGCAGTTTAAAGTTTTTGCAACTCTAATAACAGCTGCCAGAGACGACAGCTGTTTCCAACAATCCCCCACTTGCAAAACTTGAAAACATTTTATCGAGCAATAATTCATAGAATTGTGCATAAGCAAAGGTGTCTTTCGACTTGAACCTTTACGTAGTAAAGATGATTCAGAATATACTAGAGTAACCGTAGTTTTGAACTCTATCTCTGACAACATCCCACACACAACCCTACTTGGGTGTAAGTCTAATAGCTAGCACGTTACGGCCATGTGCTTCTATCCCAGTATAGTGAACGCTTTAGGAATTTGCCCAAAATATCCATAGGAAGCGGCCACACTTCCACATTCACATAGGTGAGTCTATCAAGAATACTCCTGTAGCTAAGTACCCCACTCAAAATAAAGTTATAGATCTCATTAAGAGTTATCATAACTCATCCTTAACTCACTTCAGGATATCATGCTCCATAGGGATGGACTCGGAGTAAAACCCCGTTCTATATTAATTAATAATCGCATGATTCAACCCATATCACTTGTGACTTGTTATTACCCTTTGAACATATTTCTTGGGATCTCCAGTCTATATGTTGGGTTACCATCACAAATGACTCATTTATCCAAGGGCTTTAGTCCCATCCCTTTCGTGGTGTTCCACACCTTCTCCCTAGCTAGTCCTTTCGTCAAAGGATCAGCTAAGTTCTGTTCAGACCGTATATGATCCACCCTCACAGCACCCGTAGAGATAAATTCTCTAACAGTACTGTGCTTACGACGTATTTGTCGTTTCTTACCGTTATAATAACGGTTCTCAACTTTTGCAATAGCCGCGGTACTATCACAATGAATCAAAACGGCTGGAATCGGTCTTTCCCATAATGGGATATCTGACAGGAGGTTTCTTAACCAACCTGCCTCTTCACTAGCAGCAGCTAGCGCTATCATCTCAGACTCCATAGTGGATTGAGCCAAAATAGTTTGTTTCTTAGATTTCCAAGAAACTGCACCACCAGCGATGCTAAATATATATCCACTAGTAGCCTTAGAATCATCAGATAGGGTGTTCCAATCAGCATCACTAAATCCTTCAAGGACAGCGGGATGCTTATTATAGTATAATCCGAGGTTCATCGTCCTTTTAAGGTACCGCATGACCCTCTCAATAGCATGCCAATGCTCCATACTAGGTCTACTAGTAAATCTACATAGTATTCCCACAGCATAAGCTATGTCAGGTCTAGTGCAATCTGTAGCATAACGTAAGCTACCAATAATGCTTGCATAAGCATTTTGGTTTACACTGTCGCCAGTGTTCTTAAATAACTTTACACTAGGGTCAAATGGAGTACTAGCAGGTTTACAGTCAAAGTACTTATATTTCTTTAGAACTTTCTCAATGTAATGAGATTGATCCAAAGAAAGTCCCTTTTCTGACCTAGTAATATTAATTCCTAATATTACACTAGCTTCACCCAAATCCTTCATATCAAAGTTGGCACATAATAATGATTTAACATTTTCTACGGCATGAATATTGGAACCAAATATAAGCAAGTCATCAACATAAAGACATATGATAGTGCAAATGTTCTCAATATATTTATAATAAATGCATTTGTCACTTTCATTAATTTTAAACCCATTAGAGATGACTAGGCTATCAAATTTATCATGCCATTGTTTAGGTGCCTGTTTGAGTCCATAAAGAGATTTATCTAATTTACATACTTTATTTTCTTGACCGTGTACAATAAAACCTTCAGGTTGATCCATATAAATCTCTTCTTCTAATTCTCCATTTAAAAATGCAGTTTTAACATCCATTTGGTGTACAATTAAATCATTTAAGGAAGCTATAGCAAATAGTACACGTATAGACGTTATTCTAGTCACGGGTGAAAATGTGTCAAAAAAGTCTACATTTTCTCTTTGTCTAAAACCTTTAGCAACAAGACGTGCCTTATATTTTTCAACAGTGCCATCAGGTTTTAATTTCTTTTTAAGAATCCATTTACATCCAATAATTTTACATCCAGAAGGAAGGTCCACTAAATGCCAAGTTTTATTTGTTTCCAAAGAATCCATTTCATCATTAATAGCCTCTTGCCATAAATCGTCATCTAAAGAAGATAAGGCTTCTCGAATAGTGTTAGGATCCTCCTCTAAGGTGTAAGCATAAAAGTCGGGACCAAAATCTTTTTCTACACGAGCCCTTTTACTTTTTCGAATTTCTAAAATGGATTCATTATTTTCTTTATTTTTATTTAAAGAAATATTAGTGGATGACTCGCCCCCACTATTCCTCAATTTAAAAGGAAATTTATCTTCATAAAAATCGGCGTCATTTGATTCAATAATTACTTGATTTTTCAAGTCATAAAATCGGTATGCTTTGCTATTAATAGCATAGCCTATAAAAACGCACTCATATGCTCTACTCGCCAATTTAGACCTTTTAGGGTCGGGTATACGTACATAGGCTAAGCACCCCCACGTTCTAAAGTATGACACGTTGGGCTTAATATTTTTCCAAATTTCATAAGGGGATATTTTCATTTTAGTCTTAGGAATTCTATTAAGCACGTGACACACAGTCAAAATAATTTTACCCCACCAATGTGAGACAACCCCTGAATTTAATAAAATAGCAACAACTAATTCAGTTAATGTCCTATTTTTTCTTTCGGCTTTATCGTTCATTTCGGGCGAATAAGGGGCAGTTTTTTCGTGAATAATACCGTGGGTTTTATAAAATTCAATAAATAGTCCAGAATCATATTCGGTGCCTCTATCACTACGTAACCTTTTTATTTTCCGATTAAATTGATTTTCAATTTCATTTAGGAAAATTTTAAACATGTCAAACGCTTCACTTTTATTTTTCATTAAATACACAAATGAATAATCGGAACAATCATCAATAAAAGTAATAAAATAACGTTTGCCATTTCTAGTTGTGACACCATCCAATTCACAAATATCCGAATGAATTAAATCAAGTGGTTCAGATTCTCTAAAAACAGATTTATGTGGTGTCTTAGTAATTTTTGCTTGACTACACCATTCACATTTTTCAAAATCATTTAATGATAATTCGGGAATTAATCCTAAAGTGCTCATATTTTTAACAAGTCGTTTATTAACATGACAAAGCCTAGCATGCCAAATATTAAATGAACAAGCAATATAAGCAGAAGGAGAAATTTTATTCATTGCATCAACATTCAATTTAAACATCCCATCAGTGGCATAACCCTTGCCTACAAAAATTCCATTTTTGGTCAAAGTAAATAAATCAGCACCAATAGTTTGAGTAAAGCCAGCTTTGTTGAGAAGATAGCCCGAAACCAAATTTTTCCTTATCTCGGGAGTGTGAAGAACATCTTTGAGGATAACAGTCTTTCCCGAAGTGAACTTCAATTCCACATTTTCAGTACCAGCAACCTCGGTGGAGTGAGAATCACCCAACAACACCTTCTTATCTGCAGTCTCAGAATAAGTCTTAAACAGACTACGGTCATAACAGATATGGCGGGAAGCGCCAGTATCCAACCACCACCCTTCGGCACCGCTAACCATGTTGATTTCTGAAATCATAGCACATAGGTCCTCTTCGGTCAAATTTGCTTGTGCTTGTGGCACATTGCGACATTTGCGAGCCATATGGTCAGGCTTGCCACACTTGAAACAGAGAAACTGTCCCGAGTTGCTAGACTGTCCATTTCCAGGGTTCTTATACTGATTCTGAGTCTGAGTCTGATTTTTAAAATTCTGGTTGTGGCTCTTTTTCTGATTTTTCATATTTTTTCCGTTTGCCTTTAAAACAACTGGAGTGTGGTTCTTTTTCTGATTTTTGTTGTTAGACACAACAAGAATTTCATCTTTATAGTCCTGTTTTCGGGATTCCTCCTCAATTCTCAATTTAGTAATTAATGACTCTAGTGAGAATTCTTTAGACTTATGCCTCAAAATATTTTTAA
Source organism: Sambucus nigra (assembly GCA_949130495.1). Lineage (NCBI taxonomy): Eukaryota > Viridiplantae > Streptophyta > Magnoliopsida > Dipsacales > Adoxaceae > Sambucus > Sambucus nigra. The sequence goes on along the minus strand of OX422213.1, from coordinate 624,953,312 downwards.
ACTCTTTGAACAGTGGAGGCAATTTATCAATAATTACAGCCACCTGAAATTGCTCATCTAAAGCCATGCCCTCGGAAATAATTTCATGGGCAATCATTTGCAAATCATGGGTTTGAGCAACAACAGATTTGTCATCCGTCATTTGAAATTTCAAATAACGGCTGACGGCATATTTTTTAGCACCCGCCTCCTCCGTGTCATATTTTTTAAAAAGTGCGTCCCAAACATCTTTCGCAGTTTTATAATTGGCATAATAGTCATAAAGTTCGTCACTTCGAGCATTCAAAATATAGTTCTTGCACAAAAAATCATTTTCCTCCCAAGTTCTAATTGTTTTGCTTTCCTCAACAGTAGGTGGATTATTTACTACGAGTTTGTCAAATTGAACACATGATGCGACTTTTTTCGTAGTTAAATAAAATAGCAATTTTTTGCTCCAACGTTTAAAATGAGTGCCTTCATATTTGAAAGGCTTATTTAGGTTACTTGAGTTGATTTCGTCCATGGCAGAATAAGAACACCTTAAAATTGTTGTAGCAGCAATTTAAATAATTAAATGCAGAATTAAATTCAGGAACGAAATTACCAAATTTTTGGAGCGAATAAATCTAGGGCAGAATAAATATAAGAAATCCCGAACTGGACAGTCAAGAACACGGCTGAGTCGCGGACAATGTCGCTCTCTTTAAGGTGTTTCGCGGCTCTGCCCAAAGTGTGCTGACAGTGTACAGCCCGTCACCCCCAGGATAAAACAGCCTCCAAAATTAAATTACGGATTGATGAAGCACAAGAATCAATCCAGTCTGTATACACCCATTCTGTATTAACTGCTCGATTCTAAATAATATAATTAATCTGTATTAACGAACGAGATTAATTATTCCGGGGAAAAATTATTCTGGGAGAAAGGAAGAAGTTATTTTGGGAGAAGATTTTTTTTTTCAATCAGAACTGTGTTGAAAAAACTGTATTGAAAACGGAGGTCTCAACCTCTTTTTATGCCAAAAGAAATTACCGTTAGTGGTCTAAAACGTGGAGAGAAATCTGGAAACGTGGGTGGAACAATTCAATCAGTTAAAGGCCCACGTTTTTTTCGGAATTAATTACCGTTATAAAATTAATTTTTAAAGCCCAAAATCGTTAATTTATTTGTCCAAAAAATTAATTCTTAATGAGCCCAAGCCCAAGACCCGGGCACGGGCACGGGCCGGGCGGACGGACGGCGGCGGCGCGCGCGCGCGTGTGTGAATTGGCCCATTGGGTCTGCCCCACATACCCACAAAAACTTGAATGCCCAAAGGGCTGAACCTTTGTTCCCAAAAAATTGTAAATATACACAACACATTTCTTTCAACCCACCGATGTGGGATACTGCCTAAAGGCAGTTTAAAGTTTTTGCAACTCTAATAACAGCTGCCAGAGACGACAGCTGTTTCCAACAGTGTCCGATGCAGAAAATCTCAAAAAAGAGAAGATACGGTATATATATATATATATATATATATATATATATATATATGTGTGTGTGTGTGTGTGTGTGTGTGTGCGATCATCCTGCACAAGAGCAAAAACGGGAGTATTTGTTTGAGGTTTTTTATTGACCAAATATTTTTGATTTAAGAAGGTTGGACTCTCTCTCTCTCTCTTTTGAAAGCTCACCGTCAGATTGCACGTGTCAAGTCCGCATTTTTAATTTGCAGGACAATCCTCACATGAGCAATATTATATATATATATACTAGCGGATGCCCGTGCCCGAGGGCACGGCGATAAATTTGCCTCTGTGATAAAATCCAGTCCATAATAACCCGTCTTTTTAAAAAACAAACTTTTAAAAAAATAAAAATATATATATTTTTTAAATATTTTAATAAAAATAATAATAAAATAATAATGTATACATGTATGCATGCATACATGGAAGTACATGCATGTATACATGCAACACATAAAATGTCATACATGTTTATCATGCATGTTTTATCATCCATAAGTTACTATTCATAACACCATTGTCCTATATATATATACTAGCGGATGCCCGTGCCTGAGGGCACGGTGATAAATTTATCCCCGTAACAAAACCCAACCCATAATAACCCGTCATTTTTTAGAATTTTTTTTTTTAAAAAAAAAAAAATAATTTTTTTTAAATTATTTAAAAAATTTATTTTTTTTAAATATTTTAATAAAAAATAAAATAAAATAATAATGTATGTATGTATGCATGCAAGCATGCAACACATAAAATGACATGCATGTTTATCATGCATGTTTATCATACATGAGTTACTATTCATAACACCATTGTCCCATATATATATATATATATATATATATATATATATATATATATATATATATATATATTTTTTTTTTTTTTTTTTTTTTTTTTTTTTTTTTTGCGCGTCAAAAACAATAACAAGTGGTCAAACGAATTTATCTTAACTAACGTGGTCAAATATTTTATAATAACATTCAAATAAGAAGTGAAAAGTTTTGATTGAAAGAGAGTGAAGACTTACTATTTCTTCTAACTTATCTTCTTAGAGAAAACTTTTGATTTTTATAATAATACGAAGAAAAGAAGATTCGATTATCACTTAGGTCAAGTGGTTTAGAGCATCTCTAGTGCTAATGTGGAGCGAAAAAATATGATATGTCACATATAATTAATAGATTATCAATTAAAAAAAGAGTAGTATTATGGGTACAAAGTAACTTCACAAAATCTCCACAAAAAGTAGTGTTATTGGTATCCTGACGGGATCCCATACCACATGATAATGTTTAATAAGTAGATGAGAGAATAAGTGGAATCCACGTCAAATTTTATGAAAATTTTTTTACTCATATCATTATTCTTAAAAAAAAAGTTCTTCAATGTAATCTTCTAAAATGAATATGAGGATGATATGGCACTAATTAATATCCACAATATGAAGTAGATCTTCTAAATGTAGAGGGTCTATTTTACATTGTGAAAATCAAAAGTGGCCAATAAAATTTTTTCTCTCTCCACCTTATCATTTCACTCTCTTTCTCTCTCTTTATTTTAGGAAAGAAACCAATTATGTACATGTGTGGCTTAAGTTTATTTTTAAACATTTGCATTGGAAATGAGTTTTTTTATTTACTATGTCTACATATAATTTTTTATGCCACATAAGATATACATTGTGAAGTTCTCGTAATCATATAAAAACCAATTCACATTTGCACGGAAAAATGTTCTTAGATTTGCTATGCTTTATATATCCATGAGGCAGAATAAGGTCCTAAAAATAATTTAAGTTGTCCTCTATCTGCAGAAACAGAAAGGTTCTTCCAATTATACACATGGTGGCCATGGAATCAACTAAACAAAAGTTAGGTTCGTAGATGCACAATTATGCACCCTCCGTCTATTACTTCTCACTTAATGCTTTCCCATGTTTTGACCAAATAAACATATGTGTAACTTGGAGGGACCACTACTTTTTCTAAAATTACTTTCGTAATTTTAAGGCCATTTAAACAATTAATTTCCATTTTTTCACAATTTTTTAGAGCATTTTCATTGTTTAGATTATCTTTATTTTGAGTCCGGCTCCAATGCAGCAGTGATCCTCGTTATAGTCATATGAAGAAATAAGGACAAAAATGTATTTTTTGCAAATAATTCTAATTAATGGTTCCATTTGAGAAAATTTTTGGACAATTTTTTTCTTAGTAAAAACATGTTATGGCCGGATCTTTTTGGTATTAATCCAAAGAAATAATTTCATGTTATGGAATAAGGAATAACTTTAACTTAAAAATTCCTGATAGACTTCTTATCTTCTTGTAAACCCAATTTGTTGTATTGTCACTTTTCGTAAGTTGAATTTTAACCATGACATGTGCAATTATATGGCATTGATGACATGGCTAGAGGACGTACTATGTCACGTGCCTCCACTATAAATCTATGAAAAATAGTGTTAGTGGATTCTTCAATCTTAAAAGTGATACTGGTTTTATATGCTTTTTAATTAATGTCTACGTTAGGTCATAGAAAAAAACATTAATCTCTCTATAAAAGGGAGAAGGCACCACTCAATTTATTCTATAAAAGGGAGAAGGCACCACTCAATTTATTCAATAGAAAGCCTCCAAGTTTGAGAAGCAAACATGGTGTGATATTGGACCGGCTCACCTTCTTTGTGTTACATGTATTGTATTTGAGATGAGCCGAATCAATATCACTCTTGTATGCTCCTTTACTCAACAAGAACAACATTTTCTAATTCTTCTTCTTCTTATTATTATTATTATTATTATTATTATTATTTCATGTTGTAAAGAACACACACTAGAGGTGGTCATGGCTAGGCTCGAGTGGATTCGGGTCCGCACTACATGGTAAGAAGTATTGTCTTTATCTGATAGACATGTCAATTACAATTCGCTTACCATGGAATTAATATTTTTTTCCTATGGTAATGGTTATGGTGGTAAAGGTTTGGAGGAAGGGTAAAAGCATTGCATTTACCGAATCTTTTCCGTTCCAAAATCAATCTAAATCCAACCCGAACCTAAGCATTTCACATTTTTAACACACCTACATTCAAACAAATTCGTTTCTGACCCGCCTAGTTCCGACCAAAACCGCCAAATTCTAGCTTTTATGTTACATGCTCGCCCAAACCCTTGTTAGAATTGAATGTATTAGGACCATGCAACCCCGCTCATGCCCACTCGCATGTTTAATTTATATTTACTAAATTTTGAATAACTTTTATAATTTTATTACAAGGATCTTGTATATGTAATATAAAAGTCGTATAACGGGACTTAGGGTCCGTTTGATTGGTGTTGTACCCTTTTCGTGAAAAATACTTATTTTAGTTTTTATTTTACTTTCTTGGAATTGAAGTTACACGCATCCCTCCGCTCTTAATCTATCCCAACACTGTTATATATGGGATCTCCTTTCCCATCATGGCATGTCCAACTCCAAGCCACTCACCACACCCATATCCACAACTTCCTCCCCATCCAAACATGAAGATACCCCTCTACCCGACCCCACCCCCTACCGGCAAATAGTTGGCACTCTTCAATATGTCACCCTTACCGCCCCGACATTAACTTTGTCGTTAACAAAGTTTGTCAATTTATGCACCAACTCATGGACACCTATTGAATACTTGTCAAAGGCATAATTCACTACCTTAATGTCACACCCTCACATGGCCTCCATCTCACCCACTCACCCTCACTTGAACATCAAGCCTCACCGACTTTGATTGGGCCGACTACATCGATGATTGAAAATCAACCAATGATTTTGCAATTTATTTGGGGCCAGCCTTATCTCATAGCAATCCAAGAAGCACAAAACTATGTCTACGAAGTTGAATACAAGTCCATGGCCGACGTCACCGCCTTGGTCACTCTGACATGAACTTGGCTTCACTCCTTCTAAATAGGGTGGCAATTCGGGTTAGTCGTGTCATTTTCGGGTCGCGCTGATTTTGATTTGATTATAAGTTTTGGGTACTCTTAAATCTTTACAAGCTAATCGTGTCATGTTCGAGTCATGTTCGGGTTATTACTGTAAACGGATTATCGTGTCAAAAATTGTGAGCCCTACTTCTAAACCTCACATTCTTTGGGCTCGCACTAGGCATGTCGAAATTGATTTTCACTTTATTTAGGATCAAGTTGCGGTACAAAATCTCCAAGTTCAATTTATCTCTACTCATGATCAAATATCGGATATTTTTACAAAGGGCCTCTCCACTAGCAAACTCTTTTTTCTTTGGGACAAGCTCATGGTTGTTCCTCCACCACCATTAGCTTGCAGGGGAGTAATAACTCATAGCAACTTCCAACTCAAATGCATGGATGGAAAAAGTCCACAAGGCTCCAACAAAAACGTATGGTCATCTGCTGACCTAACAGAGCCTATTATGTAGCTTACTTTTTGAACAGTTAGTAATCCATAAATATATCCTACGATCCTATCATGTAGATTAAGTTTGAATAGGCTAACTACGAACCTTTATCGATGTACATAAATAGCTGAACGGCTGAGTTGCAAATAGATTACAAAAATTCTACCTTCTTATATTTTCACAACTGGGCTTATTAACCACAATTGCAAGTAAAAATATTTATTTAAATATGTACATAGTTTCATTTATTTCACACTAATTTATTTAAAGTGGTGGAAGATTTTGTAATAACATTCAAAACTTTTTTGTAGCATACCATGAGGTGTCCAAGCCAGCTTACGCGCATCTCGAATCCCCATTCGCACTTCGTAGCTTCCGTTCGCCAAACATTATTTTGACAGTGCCGGGAATCGAACTAGAGATCAAACCCAATTCACCCCAAGACTGTCCCTGTGACAGTCTTATAGTACTAGGCAAGAGGATTTTTTTTATTTTTTTTTTATAAAATGTAATTATATTAAACCAAAAGGCAAACTTTCCAAAGAATTACAATTAAGCCCAAGACACACAAACTAAGAACACAAAGGCCCGAACAACACACGTCCCAAACAACCGGACAAAGACCCTACAACAACCCAACAAACCTATCAATACAATCTAAATCCAACAGGGCACCCAAGTCACAAACCAATCACTACTGCAAGTTGAATATTCAATATAAAATCGCACTATCGCTACCCTCGTCATATCAGATTTTGCAATAAAATGACAAAAAACTAACAAACACGGCCAAACTTCGCAACATTGATTTTTATAATTGTAAGGATAAGGAAAGAAGATTCTATTATCACTTAGGGTCCGTTTGATACATATTCGGCAAAAGTGTTGGCATGGCAAAATTTGTCCTGGACAAATTTTGCCTAGGCAAATTTTGCCTAGACAAATATTTTTTTCTCACATTAGACTATCAAACACCAAATAAGGTAAAACAAGTTTTTTAGGCAAAACATTTTAATAACACATTTTTTGTCCATATTAACATATATAATAATAAAAAAAAAAAAATTTTTTAATTTTCATCCCAAGTCTTATTTAATAAAAAAACAGTTTTTTCTTTTCTTTTTTACTTCTCGTTTTTATTTATTAAAAAAGTAACAAACTATATATAAAAAAACAAGTTTTTTACGCCAAAACTACTTACTAAAAACAGTTTTTACATTAAAACAGTTTTTAATTTTTACATTAAAACAGTTTTTACGTTAAAACAGTTTTTAATTTTTTTTACATTTAAACAGTTTTTATATTAAAATAATTTTTTGCATTAAAACAGTTTTTACATTAAAACATTTTTAAATTTTTTACATTAAAATAATTTTTACATTAAAACAGTTTTTACGAAAAAACAGTTTTTACATTAAAATAATTTTTTACATTAAAACAGTTTTTACATTAAAACAATTTTTTATATTAAAACAGTTTTCACATCAAAACAATTTTTACATTAAAACATTTTTTACATTAAAACAATTTTTACATTAAAACAGTTTTTTACATTAAAACGGTTTTTACGAAAAAACAGTTTATAAACAGATTTTAATTTAAAACAGTTTTTTTAAAACAATTTTTAAAACAATTTTTAAAATATTCATAACAATTTTTAAAATATTCATAACAGTTTTTTTTTTAATTATTTAAAATAGTTTTTAAATTATTTTTTAAAATATTAAAAGCGTTTAAGAAGTTAGCAAATTTGTTGGCAAATATTTCTCACCCATATAGCAAAGCAAAATTTGCCAACATGTTATGCATAAGAGGTGTTGTACATTGGCAAATAGCTTGTAGGCAAATTTTGCTATCAAACACATCAAATTATAGGCAAATATTATATTTACCAACTTATTTGCCATTTATCATGACAAATAATGCTATCAAACGAAACCTTAGGTCAAGTCCCTGAGATTTGCTTTGCTCTATACATCAATGAGGCAGAATAAGTTCGTAAAAACAATTTAAGTTGTCCTCTATATGCAGAAACAGAAAGATTCTTCCATTTGTGCACATGGTGGCCATGGAGTCAACTAAACAAAAGATAGGTTCGTAGATGCACAATTATGTACCCTCCGTCTATTACTTATCACTTAATTCTTTCCCATGTTTTGACCAAATATACATATGTGCATATTGCAGGGACAACTACTTTTTTTCTAAAATTATTTTTGTAATTTCAAGGCCATTTAAACAATTAATTTCTATTTTTTCACAATTTTTTAGAGCATTTTCATTGTTTAGATTATCTTTATTTGGGGCTCCAATGCAGCAATGATCCTCGCTGTAGTCACATGAAGAAATAAGGACAAAAATGTATTTTTTTTTTCCCGATACCTCCTAATTTATGGATCCATTTGAGAAAACTTTTGAACAGTTGTTTTTTTAAGTAAAAACATGTTATGAACGGATTTTTTGGTATTAATCCAAAGAAATAATATCTTGTTATGGAATAAGGAATAACTTTAACTTCAAAGATTCCGGATAGACCTCTTTATCTACTTGGTAAACCCAATTGTTGTATTGTCACTTTCCATAAGTTGAATTTTAACCATGACATGTGCAATTATATGGCATTGATGACATGCCAAGAGGTCGTACTATGTCACGTGCCCCCAGTATGCAGTTTCTATAAATCTATGAAAAGTAGTGTTAGTGGGTTGTTCAATCTTAAAAGTGATAATGGTTTTGTATGCTTTTTTAATTAATGTCTATGTTAGGTCATAGGAAAAAACATTAATCTCCGTATAAAAGGAAGAAGGCACCACTCAATTTAATAGAAAGTCTCAACACTTTAACCGGGTCACCCAGGTCTCACCACATCCGTATATGCTTTATCAAGTCATGGTCCGGGAAACAGGAATTTTGGCGGGTGCCCAACATCCGTGCCATATTAAAATCTCATGACAACGTGTTCATCAACAATATAATGATACCACATAAATCAAAATAATTTCAACAATTATTTCCAGATTTCAATGAATTTATCAATTCAAATATGAGTTCAATTAAACAAGAATTCAAAGAGAATGACACTCGCGAGATTTAAGAAGCATATTGTGTAAAACCCCATACCTCAAACCATGATGAGAAACCAATGATCACATCCTCAAGATCAACACAAAAGATCTACAAAAGCTCCTCCAAGAACCTCCAACAAAATAGCCCCAAGAACACCTCTAATCTAAGGTTGGAACTAAAGTTTGAGAAGCAAACGTGATGTGGTATTGGACCGGCTCACCTTCTTTGTGTTACATGCATAGTATTGGAGATGAGCCGAATCAATATCACTCTCGTATGCTCCTTTACTCAACAACAATACCACTACTTCCTCTTCTTCTTCTTGTTATCATCATCATCGTCATCATCATCATCTCATGTTGTAAAGAATACACACTAAAGGTGGTTATGGCTAGGCTCGAGTGGATTCTGGTCTGCATTACATGGTAAGGAGTATTGTGTTTATCTAATAGACTATCAATTACAATTCGCTTACGATGGAATTAATATGTTTTCTCATGTTAATGGTTATGGTGGTAAAGATTTGGGGGAAGGGTAAAATCACCACATTTACCCAACCTTTACCATTCCAAAATCAACCTAAATCCAATCCGAACGTAAGCCTTGCGCATTTCTAACACGCCAACATTTAAACAAATTCGTTTCCGACTCGCCCAAAACTAGCCAATTTTTGCTTCTATATTACACGGCCACCCAAACCCTTTGTAGGATTGAATGCATCTGGCCCATGCAATCCCGCTCAGACCCACTCGCATGTTTACTATATGCTTACTAAAGTTTGAATAGCTTTTATCATTTTATTATTAGGATCTTGTGTATGTATTATAAAAGTTGTATAAAGAGACTTAGGGTCCAATTGATTGGTGTTCATTTTTTATCTGTGAAAAATACTTCTTTTAGTTCTCATTTTACTTTTGTGGTGCTTGACATAAAATACATTTTATGAAAACAATAGTCATAAATATGAAAGTATTTCATACTATTATCATTTTCCGCGAAAAAAAAATTTAGTCGCCTCTTTTTCATGGAAAACTCAATGATGCATTTTTTTCTACTCATATTCCAACTTCTAATAAAAATGAATTATTTTTTAATAATTTTTCAACTTCGTAATCGAACACACCCATCACTAGTCATGACTATAGGACTTAATCAAGCAAAGTATATGGAACTTGGGTGAATTTGTTTAGCCCCTTAGATGTTTTCAATACGGGATGAAACAATTAGAAATAACACATGCTAGCTAGCTATAATGAGAACATGTACATATCAAGATAGAAGAAACAAGATTAGATAGTTTGTTTTGAGTTGTTAGAAACTATAGATAATTGTGTCCATGCATTTGGAATCATATTTCTTTTTCTCACGAATATCTTTTGTCAAACAAGTCATATTTTCGATGTAATTTGTTCCTTCTTTTAACGTTGAGACGTGCATCTCTTCCTTCATTAATCAAACGACCACCCGCGTGTATACAATCAAAAAAATGTATCAATCTTAAATCATGTTAACTTACAAAACAATTCACAACAATATTACTTTATGAAAAGATTTCAATATTTAATTGACAGTAAAATTAGTCCAGTTATAATTGGTTAAACTCAACACGTATAAACACATAACCTATATTCAGGGGCAGTGACCAAGTGACTAAACTTTGAGAAAATATACAACTATATATATATATATAATGCTCTTGTGCGGACTAGTCCGCATTTTAAAAATGCGGACCGGACATGTGTCACCTAACGGTGCGCCCAGAAATTATCACCTAAATTATAGGCACTCTCTCTTTTTTGGGCTCAACGCCAGATGACACATGTCCGCTCCGAATTCTTAAAATTCGGACTAGTCCGTATAAGAGCGGGATTATATATATATATAATGCTCTTGTGCGGACTAGTCCGCATTTTAAAAATGCGGACCGGACATGTGTCACCTAACGGTGCGCCCAGAAATTATCACCTAAATTATAGGCACTCTCTCTCTTTTTTGGGCTCAACGCCAGATTACACATGTCCGGTCCGCATTCTTAAAATTCGGACTAGTCCGTACAAGAGCGGGATTATATACATATATATATATACATATATATATATACATATATATATATACATATATATATATACATATATATATATACATATATATATATATATATATATACATGTATATATATATATTGATTTATTATTTTTTAGAGTTATTTAGTAATAATGAAACCACCGAGAATTTAAAAAAATAACGTAAAGTGGTGTCAAAAAAAATTGAACCTACTGAAATAGATTATTGGCTACACTACTGTCTATAATTCTGTTTTATTTTTTAAATTGTAGGCGAGTCTAAATTGGTTATGACCGAAGGGCCAAGTAAGAAAAAGGAATCCTAAATATAAAGCTTATGGTTAATTACAATTATCCCACTCAACTTTGCCACCATTTTCGATTCACCGTTCAAACTTTTATTTTTGAGATTTAACCCCGAACTTTCAACACGACGTCAAAGAACCCCCTAAAGTTTATACCATTAATTTTTTAGAAAGAAAATGATCACGTGCATCACACGTGAGTTTTTAAAGTGTGTTGTTAGAAAATATGTATGTAAATTCATAAATAGAACTCTTATATTTATAACAACAAGGTCAACTTCAATACAATAATGTAAACTTCTGAATAAAACTTTATTTATCTTCAAAATAATTCTGATACTTCAAGGCGAGATGTTACTTTCCTAAATACAGTATTTGCCCCACCAAGATAATTCGGTATACAAACGGGAATCTGTAAATCCGAACTCAAGATACAATGAAGCAATTGCACTGTCTGCAAATTGTATATTTGGAGACAACCCTTGGATGTAGCAGCGAAGAATAGACAACTTCAAGTTCTTATACTGTTTATATGCACAAGACAGAATAATATAATTTTGTATCTTTTGAAAATGTAAGTGAATAATTGTTGGGGTTTTGAAAAATCTGGAACTGGGTTGTCAGTTGAATTAATTTTGGAAAATCTTTGTCTTCAAGAGTCATGATTATTGAATTAACAGTCTTAATTAATTCCAAAATGGTATGACTGTTGATTACCAACAGTCTTATGCCATTTCCGAACAAGTAAAATTAAATCGAACCGGTTTTACATGGACCAACCAAAAAGTGACCGCGCCGGAGCTGGACGAATCTTGGCAACCCACTACCACCGTAGATACGCAGCATGCGAAGTGAAAAGTGCGCCACTAGCGCCTCTACATCCCAATGCACCGCATGTGCGCGTGCATATGCGTACGGTGCTTTGCACCGCCTTGAAGCTCTCTTATATATCCCTCTTAAATGCTAGATGAAGTAATTCTTCATCTTCAATTTGCACTTATTAAGTGCACACTTTCTTTATATTTTTCCGTTATGGGAAAAAAAGTTGCCCACTCCTTTTATAGCTTAGTGGGTATTACTTAGCTTTACTCATTTTCCAATGTGGGACACTCTCCATTTTATATTGGGTTTGTTTTCCACTTTTCTCCATACACTTCCAATGTGGGACAAGTTTTTACTCCCAAAGCTTTTACTCACTTATTTTAAAAATCTCCAACATTCCTCCACCATTTTCAAAATAAGTTTTGTATATCTTTGATTGTCTTTCACGACTTGAACCAATAATCTGTGAAGTTTCGTCAAGGCTAACCATGAAAGTATAGTAGACTTGTCTTTAAACTATCAATCCATATTGATCAGCCGGATTTTCCTACACACACAAATCTTTTAGTCACTAATTATCTAGATAAGATGACTCTTGCATTCGGCCTTGTGTTTGTACCTTGATTCCATAAGTGCTTTAGAGTCAAGCCCAGTTCTCATAGGAAGCGGCACCACTTACACACTCATATAGGTAGATTATCATAGGTGTCCATGTAACTAAAACACCATAAATCTATCAAGATTAAACTCATCCTCTTTCATTATTCATTACATGTTCTAAGCACTTATCATTAGGATGTTTGATTTTGTAGTGCTTACAATCACGTCGTATGATGTACTTTAATCATTGAACTTGAGATTTGAATATGTCAAGTGACACACCCCAAATCAGTTACTTATAATTTAGTTTGAAAGTCAAAGTGAGTCAAACCATAATTTCCTTAACCAAACAATAAACACAAGTATCCTTTTTCAATATCAGCATGAAGCCATAACACTAAAAACTTTTCAAAATTTTAAAGTAATCATGCTTATTCAAACTTGCTCAAAGGATAAGTAGGATTAAATTACCCCTTTTTAATTTGACCAAAACTATGGTTTTACGCATTCCTTGCTAACCCCACCCGACCTCCTAGATTTGGCAGTGACATTTCATTACCTGAAAAAAAACATAACAAAGGAATCCTGAGCAAAATAGCTCAGTGAATGCATTACTACTACATTAGTGCATAAAATTAAATGCAATAAGTCGTATCTATGTAACAATATAAAATATCTCAATATCTCTTAGCTGTTAATAAGCCATAACATCTCTTGGCTATTAATAAGCCATTACATCTGTTGTTTGTTGATAAGCCATAACATCCCTTGGCTATTAATAAGCCATAACATCTTTTGGCTATAATAAGCCATAACATCTCTTGGCTATTTATAAGCCGTAACATCTCTTGGTTGTTGATAAACTATAACATCTCTTGCTATTAATAAGCATAACATCTCTTATAATACATTCACATCATATCCATATTCAACTTGGTAAGTATGACATCACATATTTGTAATCAACTCGGTAAGTACAACATATAACATCCATAATTATCTCAATAAGTACCACATCTCATATTTATAATCAACTCGGGATGTACAACATATAATATTTATAATCATCTCAATAAGTACCACATCTCATATTTATAATCAACTCGGCAAGTACAATATATAATATCCATAATCATCTCAATAAGTACCACATCTCATATTTATAATCAACTCAGCAAGTGAAACGTATGACATCCATAATCATCTCAATAATTACAACCTCTTATATTTATAATCAACTCGGCAAGTACAACATATAATATCCATAGTCATCTCGAAAAGTACCACATCTCATATTTATAATCAACTCGGTAAGTACAACATATAATATCCATAATCATTTCGATAAGTACAACATCTCATATTTATAATCAACTCAACAAGTACAACATATGACATCCATAATCATCTCAATAAGTAAAACATCTCATATTTATACTCAACCCGACAAGTACAACATATAATATCCATAATCATCTCAATAAGTACCACATCTCATATTTATAATCAACTCAGCAAGTGCAACGCATGACATCCATAATCATCTCAATAATTACAACCTCTCATATTTATACTCAACTCAGTAAGTACAACATATAATATACATAATCATCTCAATATGTACCACATCTCATATTTATAATCAACTCAGCAAGTGCAACGTATGACATCCATAATCATCTCAATAATTATAACCTTTCATATTTATACTCAACTCGACAAGTACAACATATAATATCCATAGTCATCTCGATAAGTACCACATCTCATATTTATAATCAACTCGGTAAGTACAACATATAATATCCATAATCATTTCGATAAGTACAACATCTCATATTTATAATCAACTCAGCAAGTACAACATATGGCATCCATAATCATATCAATAAGTAAAACATCTCATTTTTGTACTCAACCCGATAAGTACAATATATAATATCCATAATCATTTATAAATACATCTTACTAGTGAGTACACTCACTTTGGCCACTTAATGTGTTTTTCCCTTCTCTTTGTCTGGCAGTGGTTCAACCAGTTCTTCTTCCCTTCCACATATTCATTCTGATAATATTAGTATCATCATAAGGATGTTAACAATCTAAAGAAAACTTAACCTTAGACGAATTCATAAGCATCGTAGCATCCCATTCTAATCATTTATCATAAATGAAGTCTCATTAAATTTCATGTTAAAATATTTAACATATCCAATCCATAGCCCAAACATTCTTTAATTTCTTCTTGGTAATCCAATTATTATCATATAAGGTTCCCAATATAAAAGACAACACATAATTTCAAGTTTCCTAGAGCAAGATGTGTCCATTTCTTTATTACAAATCAAATCTGCCCTATAGACTCTTTTATCGTCTAGTTAACTTCGAAGAATTTTCATAAATTTTTATACCACATTGCGTCTTTAAAAAAAATTCCTTCAATAGCACATTTGTCCGTACCACAATTTAAAACAGTGTAATGATTCATATTAAAATACCTGTATTCGCTGCCATCCTCAAATAAATTTCAACATCTTATCTCCTTTCCTACAAGATACTTACATTTTATATCCCACACAACAATATATATGTATGACTGACAGATGTTCTCGAGAATCCAACATACTTATTTGTATCCTTTAAAACTGAATACTCATGACTCAACACAGTTTTTACGTCCACTGCCAATCTAGACCCTCACACCTGGTCCAGAACCTAATAACCATGCTCTGATACCAAGTTATCGTGCCCCGACTTAATTATGTTAAGATTATCATTTTATATTGAGATAAATCCCCATTAAAAATATGGTACTTAAAAATCATCCTTTTATTTAGAGATAAATTCCCTTAAATAATGCTTGGCCTTAAAATCTCACAGAAATAGCGCAAGATTTTTTTTCTCAAAGGATAGTTAGATGAAAACATAACTTCCATTACACATAACTTACAAGTACCAAACAAATTTACTTACATAAGTTCCCTTATTTAACATTATGTAAAAAGCTTGTTGATATTCAACCCACGTTATTTATCATCCACTCTCTCGTTTAATGTCCTAACTTGGCAGTGAACTCCAAATGATTGGCATACCTGAAACATAACATTATAGGAATGTAGGCAATAATAGCTTAGTGAATGACCATATACATGCAAATACCACACATATAACCAATTTTAATAACAATTTTTATTTATCTAATGCTAAGGATTGTGGTGGGTCCTAGGGGATGTGGCAGTCCCATTAATATAACTTAAAGGTTCATTGTACTAGGGCCTAATTATGGAATGTGGTGGTCCCCATTGACTGTGGTGGGTTAATTGGACTGTGGCGGGTCCAGGCTTGCGAGAGTTACACAATTCCTGTTGGGTTATGACATTAGAAAACAAAAATTGTTATTCAAATTGGTTATATGTGTGGTATTTGCATGTATATGGTCATTCACTAAGCTATTATTGCCTACACTCCTATAATGTTATGTTTCAGGTATGCCTATCATTTATAGTTCACTGCCAAGTTAGGACAATAAACGGGAGAGTGGAGGATAAATAACGTGGGTTGAATATCAACAAGCTTTTTGTGTAAATGTTAAACAATGGAACTTATGTAAGTAAATTTGTTTGGTACTTGTAAGTTATGTGTAAAGGCAGTTATGTTTTCATCTAACCATCCTTTGAGAAAAAAAATCTTGCCCTATTTTCGTGAGATTTTAAGGCAAAGCATTATTTAAGGGAATTTATCTCTAAATAAGAGGATGATTTTTAAGTACCATATTTTTTAATGGGGATTTATCTCAATATAAAATGATAAACTTAACATAATTAAGTCGGGGCGCGACATCAAGTATCAAGTTTACTTTCCATCAAGAGTGATTGTAGTTAATGGGCTTTAGTCCCATCCCCAATGATGTCTTAGACACCAATATACTTGCAAGACCTTTCGTAAATGGATCAGATAAATTTTGACTTGATTTTACGTAATCCACTGTGATTACACTATCTGTAATCATTTGTCTGACATAACTATGTCTCGGGCCAATATGTCTAGATTTTTCATTATACACTTTACTATAAGCTCTAGAAAGTGTAGATTCACTATCAAAATGTATAGATATTGGAAGCATTGGTTTTGGCCAAACTGGAATTTCAATCAATAAATTCCTTAATCATTCTACCTCTTTACTAGTTGCAACTAATGCTACAAACTCAGCTGCCATTATAGAGTCAGCTATACAAGTCTGTTTCTTTTATCCCCTAGAAACAGCTCCTCCCCCAAGAGTGAAAATTCATCCACTTATTGAGGAATGATCCTCCCTCTCAGTTATCTAACTGGCATCAGAAAAACCCTCTAATACAGAAGGATATCCACTATAGTATATACCATAGTCCATAGTTCCTTTTAAATATTTTAATATTTTATTAACAGCATGCCAATGTAACAAACTAGGATTACTAGTATATCTACTTAATTTACCAACAGCATATGCAATATTAGGTCGAGTACATGTCATGGCATACATCAAACTACTAATTACTCGTGTATATTCCAATTGTGAAATAGCTCTACCTGTATTAGGGATAATCTTTAACTATGGTTCAAAAGTTGTACTACCAGGTGTGCAATCAAACTGATTAAATTTCTTCAAAATTTTCTCAACATAATGAGATTGAGTGAGAATTATATTTTTATCTTTCCTTATTCTTCTAATTCCTAATATGACATCAGCTACACCCATATCTTTCATATCAAATTTATAAGACAAAAAATTATTTATATTACTAATGCTTTCTAAATCAATACCAAGAATTAACATGGCATCTACATATAAACAAATGATCACACCTTTACCATTAGAAAATTTACTATAAACACACTTATCAGATTCATGAATTTTTAAACTATAAGAAATAATGACTTTATCAAATCTTTCATGCCATTGTTTAGGTGCTTGTTTTAGGCCATATAAGGACTTAATAAGTGTACATACTTTATGTTCTTGTCCAGGCATAACAAACCCTTCAGGTTGTTCTATGTAAATTTCCTCTTCTAAGTCACCATTTAAAAAGGCAGTTTTCACATCCATTTAATGAATTTCAAAATTATATATAGATTCTAATGCAATCAAAACTCTAATAGTAGATGTTCTAGCAACTGGTGCATAAGCATCAAAATAATCAATTCCTTCTTTTTATGTAAAATCTTTAGGAACCAATCTAGCCTTGAATTTATCAATTGTTCCATATATTTTCATTTTCTTTTTAAAAATCCATCTGCACTTGATAGGTTTAGATCCTGGAGGTAAATCTACTAAAATCCACATTTTATTTCCCATGATTGAATCCATTTCATCATTTATAGCTTATTTCCAAAATATTTAATCTACAAACTTAATTGCCTCATTATAAGTTTGTGGGTTTGTTTCAATACTAGGAGTCAAAGCAAATTGATTACAAAGTGTGTCTCTAGTTCCTTCAACAAGATAGACTATAAAGTCGGGACCAAATATCTTTTCTTTTCTAGGTTTTTTACTTTTTCTAATCTCTTCTTGTTCTACTAGTGTTGTACCATTTAATTGTGAAGGAGTATTTACCTCTTTTTCATTATTTATCCTAGGAATAAAAGAAAACCTATGTTCATAAAAATTTTCATCTCTAGATTCAATTATAGTATTTACCTCAACAGAATTATTAGGTTCACTAACCAAAAACCTATAGGATTTACTATGTTGTTCATAACCTACGAAAATACACTCAACGACTTTGCTTCCTAATTTCTTTCTCTTAGTTTTAGGTAGTCTTACAATAACTCAACAAGTCCAAACTTTAAGATAACCTAAATTAGGTTTTCTATTCTTTCATAATTCATAAGGAGTTTTCTTATTATCTTTAACCGTTATCCTATTCAGAATATGACACATTTAAAAGATCTTCTCCCCAGAACCCTTTACTTAAAACAATAATATGTAAGCATGGCATTAACCATTCCAGTTAGTGTCCTATATTTTCTTTCTGCTACTCCATTTTTTGTGGTGTATAAGGCGCAATAACTTTATGTATAATACCCATATCTTCACAAAATTAAGGAAAGTGATATTCATCACCTCTATCAAATCTAAGACATTTGATTTTAGTATCACATTGATTTTCAACTTCATTTTTATATGTCTTAAATCTATTAAGCACATCATCCATAGAATTTAAAAGATATACGTAACAATATTTTGAAAAGTCAACGATAAATGTAGCAAAATATTTACTACCACCTGCAGTGGGTATTCCATACAAATCACAAACATCAATATGTACTAATTGCAATAAAGATGTAGTTTTTTCTATTTTTGGAAAAGGTAATCTTGTTATTTTTGTTTGCATGCATATTTTACACTTTTCATTCATAGCATTCTCAAATTTATGAATTAAATTTAAATTAACCATTAAATGCATTTTCTTTATATTAACATGTCATAAACGACTATAACATAAGGAAAGACAATCAACGATATAAGCAGAAGAATCTTTTTCATTGATGTTGAGTTTAAACATGCCCTCATACAAAAAACCTTTGCCTACAAAGGTACCATTTTTAGTCAGAATAAATTTGTCTAACTCAAATACAAGTTTAAATCCAAACTTGTTAAGAAGACTTCCAGAAACAATTTTTTTCCAAACATCTGGAACATGAAAAATATTAGTGAGACTAAGGATTTTTCGGAAGTGAATTCGAAATCCATTGTCCCTTTGCCTTTAATCGCAGCAGTTGAAGAATTTTTCATATAGAGAACATCTCCTTCCACAATTTCATAGGTAGAGAATAGGCTCTTGTCCTTACATACATGCCTTGTGGCACCAGAATCAATCCACTAAGAGTTATCTTCTCCAAGCATATTAGCCTCGGATATCATAGCAGCAAATTTTTGCTTTGTGTCCGATGATCCTCCTTTTTCTTTTAGTTTCTTGAACTCACGACAATTCTTCTTGAAGTGACCTGGTTTATTGCAATAAAAATAATTTCCTTTCTTATTTTTGTTTGCTTTAGAATTGTTTGAAAAAATCTTCCGCTTATTATTCTTTCCACGATTGCCAAATTTTTGCTATTTTCCTTCCTCCACCATACGGACCTTAGAAACAGAATTTTCCTGCTCCTCTTTAATATCTAGAATTTGAGACTCTTGTTCAATTCTTAAATGAGTCTCTAATTCTTCAAGTGAAAGATCTTTCTTTTTGTGCTTGAGTTCTTTCTTATAATCTTTTCATGAAGGAGGAAGTTTTTCAATTATGGCATAAATAATTACATTATCATCCATATTTAAATTTTTAAGTTTGCAATGATTTAAGATGCGTTGGATGTCATGAAATTATTCTAGCACAGGCCTATTATCAAGCATTTTAAAACTTAAAAACTGACCGATAAGTAACTTCTTACTTGTAGCATCTTCCGTAAAATATTTGGTCTCTAATGTGTCCCATAAATTTTTCGCAGTCCCAACATTACAAATTATCAGCAAGTGCATTGAGAATGTGACCATGACAGAGATAATCAATGGTTTCCCATTTTGTACGTTGCCTAGTCTATTCCATGATTTTATTTTCTTCTTCATTTTGTTTCGGTTGTGACAAGACGTACACAATCTTTAATTTTGTTAGAAGAAAGTGAACATTTTTCTGCCAACGGAGAAAATTACCACACTCAAAACGGTCCAACTTGACAAAGTCTTCTGTTATTTGTCGAAGTGATTTGGAAGAGTCTACCATTTCTGGTGATACTGTATATAGATTGTTGGAAAATATGTATGCAAAGGTAGAAATGGAACTCTTCTATTTATAACAACAAGGTCAACTTCAATACAATAATGTAAACTTCTGAATACAACGTCATTTATCTTCAAAATAATTCTGATACTTCAAGGAGTGATGTCACTTTCCTAAACACTATATTTGCCCCCACCAAGATAATTCGGTATACAAATTTGAATCCACAAGTTCGTACTCAAGATACAATGAAGCAATTACATTTTCTGCAAATTGTATATTTGAAGACAGTCCTCGAATGTAGCAGTGAAGAACAAACAACTTCAAGTTCTTATTCTGATTTTGTGCACAAGACAGAATAAGATAATTTTGTATCTCCTAGAAATGTAAGTGAATAATTGCTGGGGTTTTGAAAAATCTGAAACTAGGTTAATCTGAATAATGTGCAATTTCGAATTAGGCAGCCTTTATTTATAGATAGTGAAAGGTTTTATCTTCAAGAGTCATGACTGTTGAATTAACAGTCTTAATGAATTTCGAAGTGGTATGGTTGTTAATTACCAACAGTCTTAAGTCATTTTCGAACAGATATAATTAAATCGAATCGGTTTTACATGGACCAACCAAAAAATGACCGCGCTCGAGCTGGATAAATCCCGGCAACCCGCTACCACTGCGGACACGCGACATGCGGAGTGCAAAGTGAGCCACTAGTACCTCTACTTCCCACTGCACCACACGCGCGTGCACATGCGTATGGTGCTTCGCACCGTATTAGAGCTCTCTTAAATATCCGTTTTAAATGCTATATGAAGTAACTCTTCATCTTCCATGTGTACTTATTAAGTGCACACTTTCTTTATAATTTTTCAATGTGGGACAAAAAGTTGTCCACTCCTTTTATAGCTTAGTGGGTATCATTTAGATTTACTCATTTTCTATTGTGGGACACTCTCCCTTTTATATTGGGTTTATTTCCCACTTTTCTCCACACACTTTCAATGTAGGACAAGCTTTTACTCCCAAAGCTTTTACTCACTTATTTTAAAAATCTCCAATAGTTTTGGTAGCCAAAATGTTTTTAATATCGTAGCTATAAAAGCCAAGGCTATCCCTCCCCCCCCCCCCCCCCCATCCCTTATCTCTCTTCATCTCTCGTCTCTCTTCACACACATACATTTAAAAAAAATTACTTGATTTTTTCAGGGGTTTATTGCAATGGGTAACGAGTTTTTCTTTCTTATCTATATTTGTGGTTTTGTTGGAATGAGCATTAGATTTCTTGAATTTTTTTATTTTTCAGGGTTGATTAGAAGAGAAATGAGTACTAAAGCTAGGGCTTTTTTTTTTAAATGGGAGGTTTGTGAATTTTTTGTTAGAAGGGATATTCTTAAAGGGAAATGAGTGTTGTAAGAAGGGAAAATTATTTTTTGGGGGATTTTTTTGTTGGAAGCGAAACACGTATTAAATTTGTATTCAGGGAAAAAAAAGATTACTTGGGAATATATTTTTTATTGGAAATATATATTTTTATTGGAGATCTGTTTTTTCATTGGCAATCTATTTGTTATGCAAGTGTGGGATTTTTTGCTTGAAATTTGGAAATGTGAAAAACTGAATTTATTATTTGGTACAAATCTATGTTTTGAAATCTGTTTTTCTATATTGTTTCATATTTTTGAAAGTCTTTTTCAATATTTTTGGTTCTTTTAAAATGTTTTTCTATTATTTCCATATTATTTTAAAGTTTTTTTCAATATTTTTTATACTTTTATTAAAAAATTCTATTATTTCCCTAATTTTGAAAAGTTATTTCAAATATTTCCATATTTTTTGAAGTTTTTTCCAATATCTTTCATGTGTTCTACTATTGACGTAAAAAATTAGATTTAACCTAATTCTTTAATCACAGATAAAAATAAACAAGACAAAAGATTTTTAAAGTGGTTCAGCATTGAAAGAATGGCCTACCTACACTGTTTATGTTATTGCTGATTGTTTGCAGAATTCTCGATAATGAGTTTACCAAGAAATTCCGAGTCCCCCGCTAATGAGGAGGTTACAATGTATTTATAGCCTTGAGGTGGTACAAATGAAAGAATAAATACACAGTTGTCCAATAGGCGTATGCGTCTGTGTAATAATAATGAGCATTTAATGCGCAGTCATCCTCTTGATTATCCGGATATGAATGCTCTATAAGAGATGCAGCTCGGACCGCCTAAGTAGCTCGGTATACATGAGTTGCTCGGTACAGTAGAGTTCCTCGGAGAACACTTGTTGCTTGGAGCGCATGAATTGGTCGGGGAGGTTGAGTTCCTCGGAGTCAATGTGTTGTTCAAAAAATATTTACGAGTGCCATGTAGATTGACACGTGTCTCCACATAATTGGTCCACGTCAATAGAATAAATTTGGTATCAACAGAAGCCCCCAATGTTTCGTAGTTTGATGTTGAAGAAAAGTATGGAACATTCCGCTGCTTAGATTTTCGGTTTGTATGGTTTCTGGGAAAGCATTCGTTATATACAACTCCTTTATAAATGCATAGTATCAGTCTTTATAAATATTTTGAATTCCCATAACCGTTTCGTTTTTTATGCCCTTTTCTTCTTTTTAGCCGTCGGATACGCAATCGTCCATCCTGGTAATCATTGTTTTTCCCTATTCCCAAGGTAAAGTATTTAAACACTTCAGAAAATTCGATCGTCTTTTACTTTTTCAAATCTGCATCTTAGAACTTCTTTGCTTCCTCTCTATCTTGTGCGTTCATTTCTTCCATTGTTCGTTGTCAACTGATCCACCCTTTTCCTGTAAGATCTTCTTCCTTCTTTTTTATTTTCTCTGTTTATCATGGTTTACCTTGTAGAGTCGCTTGATAAGTTTCGCTCTGATTTTTCTATTCCTTCATGGGTTACTTTGGAAGAACTTTCTGAACCTTCTGACTATTTTCGTTTGGCTGAGGGACATTGGTTCCCCAGTCTCTTTGTGGCCGAATGCGGCTTTTATTTTCCTCCAAATCCTTTATGTTTGGAGTTCTGTCAATTTTTTGATGTTGTTCCTGCAAAAATAGCGCCAAACACTTGAAGAATAGTTAATGGAGTTCATAGGTTAAATCAAATTCATGGAACCCGTTTAGGAATTCCAGAAATTATGTTTTGTTATAGATGGGTTGTCAGCGATAGTACTTTTTATTTAAAAACTAGGTTTTTAAATAGGGCTTTAGTTGTCAATCTCCCAGATGCCAACAGGGATTACTTCGAGCATGGAGTTGTTATGAAAAATTGGCAACATGCTCCATTAAATGGAAATGATGTGTATCAGGGTCCTAGATGCCCTCTCTATGGCAATGGGATAGGTTATTTTTGTTTTATTTTATTTTTGAGATTGTGTTTTCTTCGTGTTTGATAAAATGCGTCATTGACATTTTAATTTAAGTTTATTTGCAGTTGATAGCAAAAGAAAATCCCCCAAAGAGACTGATGTCAATTTGAAGTACTTGAAACTTATCTGGAGTTCGCACCAAATCGTCGCTGACGAACATATTAGATTAGCCTCGTACTTGCTGCAGTACAAGGGCTACACTTCGTCTTTTACTGCTCGTCCAGTGGTGGGTGACATCGACCCATTACCAGCTTCTGAGAGTTCTTCCCCTGAATCTCATATTCCCCTTAGTATTAGAATGAAGAGAAGACGAGCTCCTGCCTTCTTTGACAAATCGAACTCTGCCAATATAGAGGCCAAGAAAAACAAACAGGATGTCCCCAAGGAAGGGACAAGAAAAATTGATGCACCCCCTCCAGTTGCTGCTAAGAAGGTTGCCGAGAATCCCCCAGTGGCTCCGAGAAAAATTGTTGTTGTTTCTCCTCCCAGTGAGGTTATCTTTATATCACCAACCAAGACAACATCCTTGGCTGATAATGTTCCTGCTCCTACAAGGAGGTTGAAGAAAAGTTCCTCGGATAAACCGGCTGAATCTATCTCTCAGCCTTTAACTGCTGGAAGTGGTATTCCCACTTTTGTTGCCCCGAGCTCTGCCATGAGCTCGGTGAAGTCTTGGATTATCCCAGAGATCCAAGGCATTGAAGACAGTCTTCCTCATGACAGGGTCACTTCATTGGTTGCTCAACATATTGCTTCAGTAAGTATTACTAATTTAAACTTTCATTTTTCAATGTTATGTCCCTGCACTGACTTACAATTATTTTCTTTTTCCAGCTAGTAACCTGTATCAACACTATTAAAGCTTCGAGCTCCTCGGGAGGTGTGGAGGAAGCTTTTGTAGGTCTGACTCAGTCCTTAAAGGACTCTCGTCAGAAATATGAGAAAGATAAAGAGGCCTGGGAAACACGACTCAAGTCCATCGACAAGAAAAAGACCGTGTTGTGGAGACCTCCCAGGAGTTAGATAGGAAAGTGAAAGAATTTGAGAAGAAAAATAATGAGCTTGAGGAGAAGCTCAAGAGCACTGAAGAGCTTGATAACAAGCTTAAGAAATCTGAAGAGGAAGTTGTTAAACTTCGTGACATTGATCGTCAAAGACAAGAGATAGAAGGGAAGATGAAGGTTGCCGAGGAACTTCATACCGAGAGGATTTCCTCAGAGAAAGCCAAAAGAAAACTTGCAGTTAAAAAATCCTTTAGCACTGGCTGGGACAAGGGATGGAATAAAGGTCTAGTTGACATGTCCTCCCAGATGGAGTTTGCTAGTGTTAAATACTTCAGGGACGGATGGATTGCTTCTCTGCATGAGTTAAAGGTCTCTGAGAGTTCTGAACTTTTTCAACGCCATGTTCATGGTCCTCCTCCCTCTCCTGGAGAAGAAGAAGATGACGAAGCTGCCTATGAAGAGTCTTCAATGATGATTGGGGATCAGGTCCCTACTGTTGAACTTTGCTACGAGCAGCCCCAGCCAACCAACATGTCTATCAATCAGCTTTCTTTGCCTTCCGAGCAACCTACTTCTTCGTCCAAGCCTCCCGAGGAAGTCTTAGGAAGCAAGGAGAAGGTTTAGAGTTGTTCGGACCTTTCTCTTTGCTTTTTATTTTTTTGTTGAATGTAATTTTGGGCTATGTACTTCTCTTTGTGATATAATAAAATTTGAACTTTCGGCTGTTTATATTGACTTTTTCTTTAACTTTCTCTGTTTGCGTCTTTATTGATTCTTTCAGTCTCTTTTCTTCACTAGTTTATGGCTAGATTGGATCTCTTGTCAGCCCACAATACTGAACTGATGAAAAAATGCAATGACTACTTCAAGGTTGGCCATGCTGACTTGATTGAAGCTCAAATCATCGACATCCTTGGTCCAAACACTTCAAAACGAGCAGTCAAAGCCTATCAATATTTGAAATGCTTGCTCGACCGTGCAGTTACCAATAATGTGGCATATTTTGAGATGATTGAAGATCTCCGAGGTATCATCGAGGAACTTCAGCAACAATACAAGGAATCTTCTGCCCTTTTGCATCAGGGGTATGAGAAAAAGTATCAGCAACTAAATGCGGATGAAGGATATGATAAGTTAATCGGTTCTTATGATATTAAGGAGAGGACTTTAAAGACCGAGGTTGAAGAGCATAAGCAGATCGCGAAACTGCTGGAGTAGGAAAATAATAACTTGCGAGAAGAGATATCCCAACTGAAATCTGCAGCATCTACCTTAGGAGCCTTGATCCCTGTCAATGACGAAGGTTTCTCATTTTTTGAGGTTGAAAATGCTAATTTGAGAGACGAACTGGAAACTTTATAGAGAATTGGACCCTCTACATCTGCTCGCGGATGAGCAAGGGCTTCTCGGGGATGAGCAAGAGCTGCTCGGATTACTATTGAAGAGATAAGAACTCAAGCAGCTTTGGAGAAACAAGAATTCTAGTTGATGGCGAAGAATCAAGCATTAGCTGAGATGTCCAAAAAGATTTTGAACCTCGACGAGCAACTCGCTGCACAAAGCTCTGCCTTGGAGAATAAAGAACTTTTAGTGAAGAACCTCCACGAGCAACTAGAGAGGTTGACCTATCAGTTTCACAAACAGCCCAGAGAGTTTTGGATGGCTGGATATAATGAAGCTCTTTATCACCTCGATGATCGGATCCAGAATTCAAATAACGAGGGTTACAAGCAAGGATGGCGGAATGCGCTGAGGGTGTTAAAGTTGGAGCAGGGCCATTATTTGTGGGACTATTATGATCCTGGGTTGCTTGATTTGCCAATGCCTCCATTTAAGCTTGACATGAGTTGGATTCCCGCACAGGCAATTCCTCAGTGTTTGATCTCAAAGTACCTTGGCGACTACAATCTTCATTCTAATTTTGAGATATCTCGCCCGGAGCACTTACTTGATCGGCCATCAGTAATGAATGTCAGGATGCTCAGAGATCTGAATTTCATAATTTCTCCTTACGCCTTAGATGATCCTCCTGTTGGAGTAGAGCCTGTTTCAAAGGCAGAAGGGAAAAAGCCAATAGAATAGGATTTTTGATGTAATATGTAATTTGTCCTCTATGTAATATGTTCTGATTTTAATGAAGGAACTTTTGGTTTTCTCTGCAATCTTGATTATTTTACAAAATATCTATTTTATTCTCTGATGAATGTGTATGTACATCTTGTAAGG
The DNA here is from genome assembly GCA_949130495.1 of Sambucus nigra. NCBI lineage: Eukaryota > Viridiplantae > Streptophyta > Magnoliopsida > Dipsacales > Adoxaceae > Sambucus > Sambucus nigra. The sequence continues at coordinate 624,926,176 of OX422213.1, read as the reverse complement.
AAACAAAAATGTCCTGTTTTATTTTAAATTGCCGACCAACTGGAGTTGGTGAAAATTTATTGTTGGCCATTATGAGTTTGTAATAATTATATGACGATCAACCGGAGTTGGTGATATTTTGTTTCCCGACCAACTTAGAGTTGGTGGTAATTTGATATGCCATAAGTAAAGAAATTTTGTTTAATTTTTTGATTTAGTGACTAATCACTTTTTAATTATAAGCCACGAAACGACTTCCATCCCATGATATTGTTTAAACAATTATTTTCGACCAACCGAAGTGGGTGGATTTTATTTTACCGACCAACTGTCGTTGGTGGACCGACCAACCGTAGTTGGGAGGGTTTATTTTACCGACCAACCGTAGTTGGTGGACCGACCAACCGTAGTTGGGGGGTTTTATTTTACCGACCAACCGTAGTTGGTGGACCGACCAACCATAGTTGGGAGGATTTTTGTTCTGAACTTGAAGCGTAGTGTGTATCACTAATACTCCGAAAAAATTTCATCAAAAGGAGAGAATTGGATAAAAACTTCAACACTTTATTCATACTGAAGAAAATTTCATTTACATAGGAATCCCTACTACTGATAATACTTGCGTAGATGTTCTGCATTCCATGCATTCTTAAATTCTTCCCCCTCCAAGGTTTCAATCCTGTAAGTTCCTGGACGAACAACTTTTGTTACTCTGTAGGGTCCATGCCAGTTAGCTTCCAATTTATTGTGCTTTTGAATTACTTTCTTTAGCACGTAGTCTCCTTCCTTCAAATCAGACTTTTTTACCCTCTTGTTGTAGAACAGAGTTGTTCGTGTTGGTATGCAGCATTCCTCATTGTTGCTTCTTCTCTAACTTTCTCGAGCATATCCAAGTCTAATCTTCTCATCAAGTCACTGATAGGAGAATTAAAATTCAACACTCTGTGTGTGGGGAGGCCCAGCTCGGCAGGTATAACAGCTTCACTTCCAAATGCCACCATGTATGGAGATTCTCCTGTTGCTGCTCGTGGTGTAGTACGATAAGCCCACAGCACAGAATATAACTCGTTAATCCAGTTTGCCTTCGCATCGTCCAGTCATTTTTTCAAACCATTCAGTAGCGTTCTGTTCGTCACCTCATTTTGTCCATTGCTTTGGGGATGGCCTGGTGTAGAGTGGGTTTTCAATATGTTTGACTGATGACAATATGCAGCGAATTCATCGTTATCAAATTGAGTTCCATGGTCTGTGATGAATGCATGAGGAAGACCATATCCACAAATGATGTTCTTCCATATAAATTGATACACCTTGTCATATGTCATATCAATAAGGGGTTCAGCTTCTACCCATTTAGTAAAATAATCCACAGCGACTACGAGGTACTAGAACCTTCCTTTGGTCGTTGGGAGTGGCCCGACCAAGTCTATTCCCCATATGGTAAATGGCCAAGGGGAAGTAATGGGTGTTAGCAATGCTTGGGGAGCTCTTCGGATAGAGGAGAAGTGTTGACATTTGTCACATTTTTTGGCATAGGCTATACAATCATCCCTCATCGTCGACCAATAATATCCCTGGGTCATTATTCTTTACAAAAGAGTCTGACCTGCTACATGAGCTCCACAGGACCCTTCATGGACCTCTCCAACCAAATCTTTCACTTCGGAGGGATGCACACATCTTTACAGACCTGCTATTATTCCTCGTCTATATAAAATGCCATTACTTATTACATAACGAGCAGCTTTAAACTTCAGTTTCTTGGCCGCGAGCTTATCAATTGGTAAAACCCCTTCTTCAATATATGCCCTGATGGGATTCATCCAAGATGGTCCTAAATCAAGGGTAATAAGGTTCTTCATCAGATCTTCATCGATGCTCCTGCTAGCCAAAATTTCTATTGGGATTTTTCTTCATAGCTCGGTGCGTGTGGCTGAGGCTAACCGAGCTAAAGCATCTACTCTTGCATTCTCCAATCTTGGTGTTCTAATTAATTGCACATCATTAAAGCTCGATATAATCTACATTGCTTTTGTATAATACTTGATCATCAATTCTCCCTTTGTTGCATACACTCCCAGCATTTGATTTACGACCAACTGTGAGTCACTGAATACAATGACCTGCTCTGCCCCCATGGTTTTTGCTAAACTAATACTTGCAATCATAGCTTCATATTCAGCCTCATTATTAAAAGCCTTTAATTGAAAGCGCAGAGCATACTCCACATTAATTTCATCCGGGCTGTTTGAAACAATCCCTGCCCCACAGCCTATACTGCAAGATGAGCCATCCACATACAGATTCCATATAGGTACCTCATTCTCAAATTTTTTATCGGATAGAGTTCCTCGGTGGAATATTTGTTGCTTCTTTATATCTTCCCCTTGCACTTCTTGCTGCTCGTCGACCATCTCCTCTTACCCGTCTACCGACTTAAGTTGGTCGGGGTTTAAGTTTAATGATCCTGTAACATCCACAGGCTGATCGGTATTCAGCTTTTGCTCCTCTGAGGTGTCAGGATAAGTGAATTTTGCGATAAAATCTGCGACTGCTTGCCCTTTAAGCGACGATCTAGGCTCATAAATTATGTCGTATTCACCAAGTTCTACTGCCCAGTACATCAATCTCCCTGATTTCTCCGGTTTATGAAGAGCTTGCCTCAACGACATATCGGTATACACAACTATGGTGTGAGCCTGGAAGTTTGGCTTCATTCTTCTACTCGCTTCGATCAACGCTAGTGCTAACTTTTCCAGTCTTGGATATCTGATCTATGCTCCTCGGAAGGCCTTGCTAGTGTAATAAATTAGTTTTTACACTCCATCCTCCATTCTTATTAATGTCGAGCTAACCGCATTCTCCGAAACTTCCAGATACAAGTATAATCTTTCTCCCATCACTGGTCTGGACAACAGTGGAGGTACTCCCAGGTATTTCTTCAACTCTTGAAAAGCCTTCTCGCATTCATCATTCCACTCGAAAGTCTTTCGGAGTGTTTTGAAGAATGGTAGACATCTGTCAGTTGCTCGTGATACGAATCTATTAAGTGCTGCAACTCGCCCTGTGAGACTTTGCACTTCCTTCTTCGTCATTGGAGATCGTAGTCCCAATAGAGCCTTGATCTTTTCAGGGTTTGCTTCAATTCCTCGTTGGTTGACTATATACCCGAGAAACATGCCTTCTCGTACTCCGAATATGCATTTGGTAGGGTTCAACTTCATTTGATATTTATCTAGTTGATCAAAGGTCTGGCCTAAGTCAATTAGATGATCAGCAGCTTTCTTGCTCTTCGTTAGCATATCGTCAACATAAACTTCCATGTTGTAACTGATTTGCTCTGCAAACACCTTGTTCATCAGCCGCTGATATATTGCACCTGCATTTTTCAATCCAAAAGGCATAACATTATAACAATAAGTTCTCCTTGGTGTAATAAAAGAGGTACTCTCCCTGTCCTCAGGCTTCATCTTAATCTGATTGTAACCAGAGTAAGCATCCATAAAACTCAACAATTCGTGCCCCCAGGTAGCATCCACCAGTTGATCGATTCAGGGCAGAGGAAAATGATCCTTTGTACATGCCTTATTGAGATCGGTGAAGTCTACACACATCCTCCATTTGTTATTTTTCTTCTTCACCATCACCACATTAGCTAGCCAATCAGGATATTTGACATCCTCAATAAAACAGGCTTTTTGGAGCTTCTCGACTTCTTCTTGTATAGCTTGGTTCTTTTCGGGGCTGAACACTCTTCTTCTTTATTTTACTGGCTTGATTTCCTTGTTCACATTGAGCTCGTGACATAAGAAATTTGGGTCTATCCCTCGCATGTCTTTGTGGCTCCATGCAAAAGTTGGTTTTCTGCTTTTTAAAAACGCTATCAGCTCTTGTTTTATTGATACATCTAGTGAGGCACCAATTTGAGTTGTTCGTTTTGGATGCTCGTCGTCCAGAATAATATTTTTAGTAGCCTCCATGACCTGACCCTTAACGAGCTGAGACTCATCTCTTGGGTCTAAAGTCTCAATATCTGCGTCTTCTATCTCATCAACCTGATAAGTAGTAGTCTTCTTTCTGGATTCTTCACGCTCTTCTTGCTCGGCAGACGAATAGTAGCATTCCCGAGCTACTTTTTGGTCACCCTTCACAATTCCTACTCCAAAGTTGGTTAGAAATTTTAGGCATTGATGTATAGTAGATGGGACTGCTTCAAACTTTTTCAAACCTACCCTTCCCATGATGATATTGTAATCTGATTGAACATTTTTATACATCACGAAAAAGCGCACTCTTTCTGTTCGACAAGCAGTCCATGTACCGATGAGCATATCCAACTTGATCGTCCCAAGTGGAAAAACTTTTTTGCCAGTAAAATCGAGGAGGGGCCGATGATATGGCTCCAACTGGGATAGCTTTAGGTTCAAACTATCAAAACATGGGTAGAACATAATATCTGCCAAGCTGCCATTATCCACCAAGACTCGCGAAATCACTACTTCCTTCATCCTCATTTTGATCACCAATGGGTCGTCATGAGGATATAGGGCACCTGCGAGGTCATTCTTAGAGAAACCAATGACCAGTTTATATTTGTTTACCTTCCTCGGGCGATCATCCTCAGCTAGATTTATCCTTTGAATATATGAACAAGCTTGAGCCTCATTGAGGTAAGCTTTCATCTTTGCAGTAAGGTCTCCACCTCTTGCATCTCCACCAGTAATAACATTGCAATCAAATGATCCAAAACGGATAGAAAATACCTCACGTTCTGGCTATTTTGGTCTTTTGAGGAGATCGGGTCGTCTTGATCTTCATCCAGGTCTTCTTCATGATTTCTCTTCTTATCTTCTTTTGTTCGCCGAGGAGATCTAGACCTCTGCCTTGCTCGGTCGTTGCTTTTTCCACCATTTCGGCAATCCACATACTTGTTCAATTTTCCTCACCTGATGAGCTCTTCAATTTCGTTCTGGAGAGTTATACAGTTTTTGGTCATATGACCATGATCCTTATGGAACTCACAATATTTGGATTTATCCTTTTTGTCAGGATCTATCTTCATTTTTTCAGGCGAGTTTAACTCCTCGTAGTTCTTGATTTCTTCCAAAACGTGGTTTATATCTACCTTCAAAGGAGTATAGTTTCCAAATTTCTTCAACTGCTCCAATGCTTGCTTTGCTTTTGATTGCTTGTTACCACCATTATTCTTCTGATACTTCTTCTCAATCTTCTCGGCCTCAACTTTGGTCTCCTTAGTGTCCATGCTCTTCTTTACAGCCATAGCTTCCTCGGCATTCATGATTTGGGCTGCTTTTGCCATTAATTCTGACATGGTCCTAGGTGGATCTTTGGCTAAAGTGTAATACAATTTATTTGGCAATAGTCCACTCATCAAAGCAGTAATTGCCGTCTTTTCCTCGTAATCAATAACTTCGAGCTTCTCGTTATTGAAATGAGTAATATAATGTGCTACTCGTTTAACTGGTTTTTCTCCAAAACAGAAGTTTCCAATAAAGAGCTCGGCCAGTTGAAAGAAAGTTGCAATTTTTCCTCGAGGAAGATTGTTGTACCATATTTGAGCATATCCAGTGAGAGTTCCTGAAAACTCCCTGCATCGCATCTCGTCTGGAACAGCATAGATATCGGCAGCAGCTTGGTATTGTTCTATATGAAGGACAGGGTCAGTTTTTCCATCATATTTAGGAGTCACAACAGGTGCTTTGAACTTTGATGGTGTGGGAAAATCCACAATTGCTTGGATAAAAGGTGTCCCTTGGACAAAAGTTCTTTGTAGAGGATTTTTTGCCTTAGCCATTTCCCCTAGTCTATCCTCCAACCTCTGAATAGAGCCTTTCCATTCATCATTTCCCTCACCGGGCCTGTTGGTTTGAGCAACTGATCATGTTGAATTTGCCTCTTGGGATCTTTCACGAAGAGCAGCTGGTCGGGATTGGGCAGAACCTTCCTTTGAATCAGAGGATCGTTGAGAGTTCCTCGACACCATCCTAGGGGGACTTTTATTCCTCCTAGGACCCAAACGATCAAAGGGAGAAACTCTACTCAATCTTTCAAGAGCACTGGTCCTTTTTGGAGATAGAGTGACGTTTTGTTGAGTGTCTGTAGCTCGTACCGAGGAAGTCCTTCCAGGATGATAAGAAGGATCATTGGATCTCTCAGTACGATATGAATCGGTGCGTCTAGAATGAGATTCTTCTGGGAGTGACGTTCGTCTAGTTCGTGAAGAAGGCAATCGGGTATTTCTCTGAATGCTTCGTTGCCCTGACTGGGCGGGTGCTCCACCCTGGATAGTTTGCATGAGTTGTCGCATGGTTTCTTGCATGGCGGTCTACCCCTGAGCCAAATTAGCCATTATTCCAGCCAGATCTTGGACACTCGGAGGAGTGGATGGATTTGGGGGGTTTCCAGCATTTCGATTACTGGATTCAGGATTATCAGCCATTGGTGATGAATTGTTTTAGTGAAAAACGATAATTACAGTCGTTTCCCACATACGGCGTCAATCTGTTGATGTAAAAAACTAGATTTAACCTAATTCTTTAATCACAGATAAAAATAAACATGACAAAATATTTTTAAAGTGGTTCAGCCTTGAAAGAATGGCCTACCTCCACTGTTTATGTTATTGCTGATTGTTTGCAGAATTCTCGATAATGGGTTTACCAAGAAATTCTGAGTCCCCCGCTAATGAGGAGGTTACAGAGTATTTATAGCCTTGAGGCGGTACAAATGAAAGAATAAATACACAGCTGTCCAATAGGCGTATGCGTCTATGTGATAATAATGAGCATTTAATGCGCAGTCATCCTCTTGATTATCCGGATATGAATGCTCTGTACGAGATGCAGCTCGGACCGCCTAAGCTGCTCGGACCACCTAAGTAGCTCGGTATACATGAGCTGCTCGGTACAGTAGAGTTCCTCGGAGAACACTTGTCGCTCGGAGCGCATGAATTGGTCAAGGAGGTTGAGTTCCTCGGAGTCAATGTGTTGTTCAAAAAATATTTGCGAGTGCCATGTAGATTGACACGTGTCTCCACATAATTGGTCCACGTCAGCAGAATAAATTTGGTATCAACATCTACAAAGTAATTCTATAAAATTTGAAATATTTTTTGTAATATTTCCATATTTTTTAAACTTTTTTTAATATTTTTTATACTTTTAAATTGTTTTCTCTATTATTTTCAGAATTTTTTAAAATTTCTATTATTTTCATATTTTTTAGAATTATTTTTCAATATCTTTCATATATTTTTTTTAATATTTTCTATAAATTTTGAAAAAAAATCTACTATTTTTGGATTTCGTTGAAACGAATTAATTTATATTTATTTTCGTGATTTCAAAATTTTAAAATATTTTACCTAATTTCCAAAAAATTTAAATGTTTTCAATAATTCTTAGATTTTTAAATGTTTTATTCCGTAACCTTCATTTTTTCATAAACTTGTATATTCCATTGGACAAATTGGCCTAATGTGCATGGCACGTGACTCATTATCCGTCCAAAAAATTAACGATGTTAACATTAAGGGCTTGTTTGGTTATGAATTATAATATTATTTGCTGCAGGGCCGATCCTGAGATTGATAAAAATTAATAAGGCCCCGTAAAAAAATAATTAAATAGGCTCATTTTACGTGTATTGATATAAAAATGAGCCCTCGGCATATAAGTAATAGCAAATAAACGAGTGGGGGCCCTGTGCGATTACCCACTTAGCACATGCTCAGGGATGCTCTTGATTTTCTGTATTTAAATATAATTTTGTCAAGAATTTCCGTCTGGCACACTTGTTTTAAAATACTGAGTTATAATATTTTTTTGTTATTATCCTCTTTTCAAAATGAAAACGTTATTTTCTAAATTTATATTTTTTCAACTCAAGGTAGTTCATTCTCTATATTATACGAATGCATATCTTAATATATAATATACATATACAATACATTAATGTGTGTGTAACTATAATAACAAAATTTATATATGTGGATGTACACAAAACTCTGTATATGTTTATATTATTAAATTATAAAGTATGTTAAGATCTATATGTCAAATAATATTATCAATACATATATGATACTTATATATAATTGTATACATGTATTATACATGTATGTATGTATGTAATAATATAAAATATACATATATCACATATATATTAAATATTATTATTGTAGAATATACATGCAATATCATTATATATATAGATATATGTATGTATGTATACATTTATGTAAGTATGTATGTACGCATATATATATATATATATATATATATACACACACACATGTTTACCAATTTAGTGTGTGTGGATATTTAATTTTTGATAAAATTGAATTTAAGAAAAAGTTTACCAAACTCATACCAATATATATAAACATGAAAAATTGAATTTGAAAGTTATATTTAAAAACAGTTTTTAAATCGAGTTTTCTGAATACATATCGAAACGGTCCGTGAGGGGTTATTTGAAGTCATTTTAAAGGTTCAAGGGGGTGAATTCCAAAAATAAAAATTCGATGGTGCTTACCCTGAAACTTATAACAAACAGGTTAGCGAAAGTCTACTACGGTGGCTCGTCTTGAAATTATATAGTAAATTATAACCTTAAATACCAAATGTAGTGTTATATTGAATTAATTAAAGGGACTGCAATTTTAATATGTAAAGAAAATTTAAATTAGGTCTACATATTTATAATAGAAATTGAACAAATATTACAAAACCATTCCATAATAGTATTCATCATTTTAACTTTGTTTATCCACTTGCCCTGTACAGCTTCTTTATTCTTTCCAATTAATATTATAACTTTATTTTATTAAGCAACCTAAAGTATCTATCTTTATGAAATAGGAACGAAGAGTAATTTAGTCCCTCTATTTGGTTTTCTTGATTATATAGGGAAAAAATCAGCGAATAAGATTTCACCTTTGAAGCTTTTCCACCAAGCATACATATCTATATTCAGCAATGGTTTGCCATTATCTGATTAGGAAGACACAATTTACGGTTTTAACATAACATGCCATTATAAAATTATTTATTAGAGAATTAAGGTGAAGGTCATGTTCCTTCTTATATTTGGATTTTTAGGACAATGTTTTTCAAGTTTATAAATCTAGTCCCTGTGGTACAATAACATTTATAAATCTAGTCCCTGTGACACAATACCTTTATTTTTTTGGTCCCCGCCAGCGACACCATTTTTCACCATTTTTCATGGTATTTTTAGTACAGGGACTAAATTTATAAAATTATATGAAGTGTCCTATTTTTATACACTTTGAGCACTATGAGGACCTTTTCCCAAAATCCCCAATATTTATTTGTACTATATTTAAGAGCTTTGCTACACAGATCTACATACTTTTACGAAGGTAGGCTATGAATATAATATGTATTACTAATTTTTTTATTAATAGTGACAAGCCTTTCAAAATAGGGGATTGCTAAACCAGAGTATCTAAAATTGCACTTTGCCGGTAAAAAACTATTGGTTAAGCATTTATAATTATATGATCTAGTATAATTATTGTTATAAATATGTATTTAGTGAATGTTCATTACTACTCCACAATTATTAAAGGGTCAATTGGAATACCTTATTTTGTACTTTAAACAGGAGTTATATCCCTTAATGATTCACATATCAATGAAATGAAGAGACTCCTTCCCTCTAAATTTCCTTTGTGTCTCCTTCATTTTACAATACGTTATCAACATGAGTTAACTCTCACGTAATTCTAGCAAGTCTAACCATTGAGATCAAATCTCTAAGAATTTTTTGTGTATTGATCATCTACAATTTTCTTCTGAAATTTCAAAGGTCATTCTAATATTAAATGAAATCTCTATGTTTCATACATATGCAAGAGAAAATTAGGATCGTCAAAGGTGATCGTTGATTATATAATTATATATATTATAGCTACACAAATGAAAGGGCAATGATGATACAAATCTAAGTATTATAAATGAATGTTGACAAAGAATATATTGGCCGAAATTGAAAAAATTACATGATCGCATAAGTCGAGTATCATAATATACCTGGTGTATTTGGACTTGTAGTAGAAACTCCAAAAGATGTTAACCATGAAGGTTACGAATGGGTGTTTATAAGAATGTGAAGTGTTAAAACTCACTAAAAAGTACATGATCTATGTAACAAGGTTTCCAAAAGAAACCAAAATTTATTATATATTATCATACGATCCCATTACAACCGTAAATATTTTTTAGAAATCTGACTAGCGTAGCAGTTTTTTGAAATATATTATATGTGACTCGTGAATATTGTAATTGCTTATATATACAAGACTTAGACAAAGAATACACAAAAAAATCCTACCCGAATTTTCTTTGCTGGAAGCAAAGATAAGGAGTATGTACTCGAATGCATTCAAATGGATCTAGGTACAATCGTTTTTAGTAAATATTTGTTTAAGGATGGTATGAAAACAATCATATATGAAAATGTGCCATTATAAAATATCCTTAAATGGATATGCTTCTGAAGAACTCAATTGAAATGCAAAATATCCAAATAAGGAATTTAAAAATGAATAACCTTGCGGTAACTAATTATTATCTCGGCCTGCAGACTGAGCACAATTTTCGTTAAACTTAGATCCATTAATCAAATGGATTGAAAAGTCCTTCGATACTTTATCATATATTAAGCGTACAATCTTAGTGCACGTTGTTATGAATTTGGTCTCCGGTATTTGGATATTAAATTATCCACATCATCTTAAAGAGGTTGACAAATACAAATTTGGTCCCGAAACTGTGACAACCCGCTCCAAATAATAACGGGTGGCCAACCCTATACTACATAAATCAGGTATCTCAGATGGTACAGTCTCAACATCAACAACTAAACACTATAATATAAGGCTAACTACCCGAAATCATAAAGTGCGAATTGCCAAAAATTTAAAACTTTTATTTTTAACAACGACAGCAAAACCAATAATGCACACAGCCAGCAATATACATCTACTATGATATGAAAAGTGCATGCTCCAATAATAAAAGAGTACAATACATTGTACAACAAAATCTCAACAATGAAATACCCGAATATGCTGTCGGGCAACAGACAATACAATAATCTGATAAATAAAATATGAAAGTGTTAATCTACAACACTTGAATACTAACTCAATACAACTGAATCCTAATCTAGATGTACAATAGATAGGAATCGACTAAAGCAAAGTACCGCAACAGTCCGCTACTGGCACAGCTCCACAAATCCTGAATGGAGGAATATCAAAGGCGTCCTTGCGGAGGAACACCTGAAGTAATACAATATATACATGGAGGAGGAAAATATAAACGGGTCAGAGCCCGAGTTTTGAAAAACAGTTTATAGCAAGTGTATTAAAATGCATAATAATTATAAATGCATTATTACATGATTTAGTTGGAATCGAACACTCCATAAAATTCAACTCACCTCTCATCTAAAGCGCGCACTAAGCGTATGCACGTGTCTCCAAAAGGGTGTCCGATTCTAATTAGGTAAGAGGATTCTAACTTAAACCCAAATAAAGTATTTAAGTGAAACCATCTAACCTATCTCCCAATTCAACATTTATTTCTATACTTTAAGTTATATACATTATCTTTAATGTAATAGTAATAGTTATCTTTATAATGTTCATTTGTTGAACATATAAAGTTACATGATCCAATCATGTCCACATCATCAACATACACCATCAATCTCGATTACTAGAATTTATATTCTAGTGATGCCCATATAAGGCATGAAACCATATATATAATTATAATAGATGAGTTATTAGCATCAAGAGTTAAGGACTAAACTCCTCCCGATTCTCAACACGGTACTGCGTTTCGTGCGTGGGACGTCTCGCCGAAGCGAAATCCAAACAAGGAACCCCCCCGTTACACTGCTCCTGACTGTATCGATCATCGGGGATCATTATGCCCTCTAAGCAAGATGCATGTAACCCAAATGATTATTATCCAATTTAATTAATTAATATTCCCAATTCTCAACAGTACACGGCGTTTCATGCGTGGGACGTCTCGCCGAAGCGAAATCCAAACAAGGAACCCCCCTGTTACACTACTCCTGGCACTGTCGATTGTCGGGATAGGTGATATATTTATATATATAATTATGAGCATTAAGGACTAAACTTATCTCCAAGTTCCAACATTACACTGCGGTTCGTGCGTGGGACGTCTCGCCAAGGCGAAATCCAAACAAGGAACCCCCCCGATACACTAATCCTGACAATGTAGGTCATTGAGGTCCATTATGCCCTTGACACCCAAGTACAAACACAAGCAAATAATAACCATCCAACCGAGCTATAACTAGAAGGACGCAGGCTCACATGCTATCATCTTCCAGCAGCCCATATACGTAGCAAACTGGGGCCACCTGGTGGGGTTCAACGACACCCACCTCGTGATCTACTCACGCACACAACGTCCGGGAAGCGATCATAGTTCCTAACCGGAAAGTGAGAGATACACATACCCACGACCTCTCACCCCCAAAATAAATAAATATATATATATCATATATGTCATTTGCTGACCACAAAGGACGACTATGACCTGGGGAATATCCACATCCTTCTTTTCTAGTCAGAATGCTCACCCTCTACGCACGAAACTTCCCAATGATAGCAAGGAGGGGGTATTCTTAACAAGTATATACACCATCATATAAGGTATACATACAGCCCACATAATAAAGATATACCATTTTATATAAGGTATACCTGCAACATCATATTTATTATCATTATACGCTCTTAGGCGTAATTTGATTAACATCATTGTTTAGTATATCCCTCTCTTGATACACTAGCGGTCAATACTCTCACATTTACCCCACTTAGTATATACTATACTAATTCTCGCTTGAAGCTCTCATGTCGCTTCTAGTATGAATTGTCTTTCAATTCTACTTAAGTATAAGATATTTTATGTCTTATTGCTCCTCAATTAATATTTCTCATTGTGTGAGATATCTCCCAAATCAATCATCAATAAGGATATTTCTATATACATATGCCCATCAAATAGCATTTATTATTTTCCATTCATAAGAGGGTTCAATTCATTTTATGAACCTTTTTAAAGTTATCCCGTTTGGGATTTGGATCCTAAGATCCGGCATCTCTAAGTTATCCTCATTCTCAGATAGTGAAATTTATTTATCATCACCAAATAAAATCCCAAATAAAAGTGGGCTTCCCCACTTAGAAAAAGTCCCAAAATCTCCAATCGGTATTCTATATTCCTCAAATACTAACCTCGATAATTAGAGGATTTTTCCCCCAAATTGATATACTCTTTCGATTCTCACTTCTCAACATAATCACTAAGACTCTCCGACATTTACATTTAGTCTTTCAATTATCAATTAGCCTCATATATCGTCTTTTGACTCTAAGGTCTATAATCCCCTTATATAATCACTTAATCCTTTATGATACTCTTATTATGTAAGTCCATTTATACAAACCCAAAGAAGAAGGGGATAACTTAAATTCTCAAACTTGAACCCAAAACGGGGGACCGGTCGACCGGTGCCCAAACCGCGGTCGACCGCGTTTCTAAATTTTGCCTAATCTCTAAGACAAAATGCCCAACTTTGGAGGCGCGATCGACCGGTCCTCTGTACGCGGTCGACCGGCCCTAACAGGTATTACGGCCAACTCCATATTTACACATCTCCAACTTCTCAAAAAACCCCAATAATTACATTTAACCACAAATCTTCAACCCAAACATATTCATAACATTTATATTCATTCTAGAATACTTATAAACTGATTTTTATCATTAAATCAAAGATCTACATACTAAATCTAAGACTATACCCAAAAGTTAGGTTTTGTTAAACTAAACCTAAACCCCAAAATATCAATCCACAAATCATGCAATAATTGGTACACAACAATTATTTAGCAAGTTTAATCACTTGCCTCGGGTTCGTAGGGTCTGAATCCGCCTTGAGATCGCGTGGAAACCGGAAATCTCCACTTTCTCTCCCTTTTCTCCTTCTTTCTCTTCTTCTTTCTTCTTCTCTCTCTCTTTCTAGGGTTTTCCTCTTTCTCTTAAGTGAGAATGACTTCTCACGTGGCTTTTAAGCCTTAACCCACAAGACACACATCTTTAAATGATAATACACACTTTAAATGACCCGGTAACTTTAATTCGACTCAAACGGTCCTAAATTATTTCGGAACCTAAATAGACCCCGAGTACAGTCATTTCGACTTTCTCGACCCTTCCGAAAACGATGGTACCCTCAGAATCGACATTCGACACTCTTTTAGACGACTCTAAATTTTGACCTCAATTGCCAATTTAATTATTTCTCCAATAAAATATTATTTATTCCTCCCAAAATAAATAAATTGTCGACTCCAAAACCTCGGGTTGTTACAAACTTCCTCACTTGCAAAAATTTCGTCCTCGAAATTTAGCTAAGCCTATTTCTCCAAAGCTTAACTAGTCCTACTATACCCAATCTTGCTAATCCCAACTCCAAACTTCTAACTTCCCACGACGAGTTCATTTTAAATTTATTTTATTATAAGTTAATTATGAATTAAATAAAACTAATTTCTGCAACAAGGGCGCCCATACACCCTTTATATTTGAGCTTTATGCTCACCACCAATCATAATGAGGCTTTATTTGCCTCGAAAGTTCCACAATTCCAACAATAAGTAATACTAAAATTTTAATAGAGTAAAAATTTGAATGGTCCAAAGAAATAGCTCCTCTCAATTCCTGACAATCGCCACTTTCGTGCGGGGGACGTCTCGCAAAAGCGAAATCCAAACAAGGAACCCTCCCAATACACTACTGTGTGGCGATGTCGGGGTTTGAGAGTTTGTTAAATCCGGACTAGAGTTCGAAAAGGTTAACTTTAAGAAAATCATTTTGAAAGGACCTGAAGGTCGACAAAGGTTTTAGTTAAAAATAGTTTACTTTGAAAACGGCTCATATATATATATATGCATACTATAAAATGCCTTATGTCCAACACAAGGTCTTTTTAGATCATCATCTATATAACATGTAGCTCACAAATATTATCATACTTATGAGCTAAAATTTTACCTGCGTCCCATCAAACCACAATCTCAACTTTCAAACATAAACATCATCTCACATCATTTCAATACATATAGCCTTTTTATAAGGCACATCCATATCCGGAATTCAACAATCATAATAGTCTATCATGACTATATAAAAATAAGTAGCTTTTATCATTACTACTTATCACCTTTACCATTTTTACATCAACTACAAGGTTTAAAGCTCTTTATGAGCACCTTACAAAATCTTCAATCCTTTACAAATTAATAGAATAAGAGCCTATCTTGCTCCAAATTTGCCCTTAGGGTCATTACATACCATACATAAACAAAAAGGGCTATAGCACTACCCGATTCATACATATCTCCCATACGATATTCCAAAATTTCATATAGTAATAATCCTATTAATAAAGGAAAAATTACTTACAACATCCATCTCTAGTCCGGTTGCCCATCCTCATCAATGGGCTCCCAAACATAGTCCCCCGGTCTAAAGCGACCTCGAATCTGCTGTAGGGGTTGCACTTCCAAAATTCCATCAAAACGTGGTCCTTTACTTCTATTAGGACAATCTCTCTTTTTATGACCTATTTCTTTACAAAAGAAACACTTACCCATAAACCCTTTCTGCCCACTCACATTACTGGCACTCTCTTTGCCAAACTTACTTGATGAACTCAAATCTCCAAAGTTCTTACTCTTTTGAGAACGAAAACGATATTCATGACACTTTAGTAGTGTCGCCTTCACTACCTCGATGAAAGTCATTAACTTAGGACTTTCTAACAAATGTTGTTGGATTTTCCAATCTAAACCTCGAACAAACTTCGATATACATTTCTCTTCCGTATTTACCTCATTAGGTACTAATCTCGCCCATAGGGAAAAATCTTTTTCATATTCTGCCACCGTCCTATTTCCTTGAAAAATCCCCATATCCTGAGTAGGGGAAGGCAAATACCTTCAATCAAAAAGTTCCCAAAATTCTTTTATAGATAAAGTATCTCTCTGTTCAGATGTGGTGACAGACTCCCACCATTGAAGAGCTGCACCCGATAACTTAAAGGTGGCTAAAAATTGTTTCTGCACCTCACTACACTCAACCATACGAAGGTGCCTCTGTATAATATTTTTCCATTGACTTGCAGCCATCGCATCAACTCCCCCTGCAAACTCGGGAGGATGCCCCTTACTAAAATCTTCCTTCACTCTCTCCCATAAGGACAATCCTAAATGGGGTGGGGCTGCTCGAGCAGCAAATTGCTGAGCCATCGTAGAAACGGCAGCAGTTACTGCTTGTGCCACTATATTGGCAACATCATCTGTAGTCATGTTCCTTTGAGGCATTTGGTATTGCACATTCCCTTTTATTTGTCATGACTGAACGACCTCCCTTCGGTGGCATCTGAAACAAGAATAATTGTATCAGAACGACTTTCAAATACTTTCAAATCATAGAAAGATATGGACGTATGAATGTAATTGTCCTAATAATAAGGCTCTACATCAAGAACGCTTACGGAAGATCGTAGTAACGCACACAGATCCTAAAGACACTAGAACCTGATGCTCTGATACCACCTGCGACAACGCGCTCCAAATAATAACGGGTGGCCAGCCCTATACTACATAAATCAGGTATCTCAGATGGTACAGTCTCAACATCAACAACTAAACACTATAATATAAGGCTAACTACCCGAAATCATAAAATGCGAATTGCCAAAAATTTAAAACTTTTATTTTTTAACAACGACAGCAAAACCAATAATGCACACAACCATCAATATACATCTACTATGATGTGAAAAGTGCATGCTCCAATAATAAAAGAGTACAATACATTGTACAACAAAATCTCAACAATGAAATACCCGAATATGCTGTCGGGCAACAGACAATACAATAATCTGATAAATAAAATATGAAAGTGTTAATCTACAACACTTGAATACTAACTCAATACAACTGAATCCTAATCTAGATGTACAATAGATAGGAATCGACTAAAGCAAAGTGCCGCAACAGTCCGCTACTACCACAGCTCCATAAATCCTGAATGGAGGAATATCAAAGGCGTCCTTGCGGAGGAACACCTGAAGTAATACAATATATACATGGAGGAGGAAAATATAGACGGGTCAGAGCCCGAGTTTTGAAAAACAGTTTATAGCAAGTGTATTAAAATGCATAATAATTATAAATGCATTATTACATGATTTAGTTGGAATCGAACACTCCATAAAATTCAACTCACCTCTCATCTAAAGCGCGCACTAAGCGTATGTACGTGTCTCCAAAAGGATGTCCGATTCTAATTAGGTAAGAGGATTCTAACTTAAACCCAAATAAAGTATTTAAGTGAAACCATCTAACCTATCTCCCAATTCAACATTTATTTCTATACTTTAAGTTATATACATTATCTTTAATGTAATAGTTATAGTTATCTTTATAATGTTCATTTGTTGAACATATAAGGTTACATGATCCAATCATGTCCACATCATCAACATACACCATCAATCTCAATTACTAGAATTTATATTCTAGTGATGCCCATATAAGGCATGAAACCATATATATAATTATAATAGATGAGTTATTAGCATCAAGAGTTAAGGACTAAACTCCTCCCGATTCTCAACACGGTACTGCGTTTCGTGCGTGGGACGTCTCGCCGAAGCGAAATCCAAACAAGGAACCCCCCCGTTACACTGCTCCTGACCGTATCGATCCTCGGGGATCATTATGCCCTCTAAGCAAGATGCATGTAACCCAAATGATTATTATCCAATTTAATTAATTAATATTCCCAATTCTCAACAGTACACGGCGTTTCATGCGTGGGACGTCTCGCCGAAGCGAAATCCAAACAAGGAACCCCCCTGTTACACTACTCCTGGCACTGTCGATTGTCGGGATAGGTGATATATTTATATATATAATTATGAGCATTAAGGACTAAACTTATCCCCAAGTTCCAACATTACACTGCGGTTCGTGCGTGGGACGTCTCGCCAAGGCGAAATCCAAACAAGGAACCCCCCCGATACACTAATCCTGACAATGTAGGTCATTGAGGTCCATTATGCCCTTGACACCCAAGTACAAACACAAGCAAATAATAACCATCCAACCGAGCTATAACTCGAAGGACGCAGGCTCACATGCTATCATCTTCCAGCAGCCCATATACGTAGCAAACTGGGGCCACCTGGTGGGGTTCAACGACACCCACCTCGTGATCTACTCACGCACACAACGTCCGGGAAGCGATCATAGTTCCTAACCGGAAAGTGAGAGATACACATACCCACGACCTCTCACCCCCAAAATAAATAAATATATATATATCATATATGTCATTTGCTGACCACAAAGGACGACTATGACCTGGGGAATATCCACATCCTTCTTTTCTAGTCAGAATGCTCACCCTCTACGCACGAAACTTCCCAATGATAGCAAGGAGGGGGTATTCTTAACAAGTATATACACCATCATATAAGGTATACATACAGCCCACATAATAAAGATATACCATTTTATATAAGGTATACCTGCAACATCATATTTATTATCATTATACGCTCTTAGGCGTAATTTGATTAACATCATTGTTTAGTATATCCCTCTCTTGATACACTAGCGGTCAATACTCACACATTTACCCCACTTAGTATATACTATACTAATTCTCGCTTGAAGCTCTCATGTCGCTTCTAGTATGAATTGTCTTTCAATTCTACTTAAGTATAAGATATTTTATGTCTTATTGCTCCTCAATTAATATTTCTCATTGTGTGAGATATCTCCCAAATCAATCATCAATAAGGATATTTCTATATACATATTCCCATCAATTAGCATTTATTATTTTCCATTCATAAGAGGGTTCAATTCATTTTATGAACCTTTTTAAAGTTATCCCGTTTGGGATTTGGATCCTAAGATCCGGCATCTCTAAGTTATCCTCATTCTCAGATAGTGAAATTTATTTATCATCACCAAATAAAATCCCAAATAAAAGTGGGCTTCCCCACTTAGAAAAAGTCCCAAAATCTCCAATCGGTATTCTATATTCCTCAAATACTAACCTCGATAATTAGAGGATTTTTCCCCCAAATTGATATACTCTTTCGATTCTCACTTCTCAACATAATCACTAAGACTCTCCGACATTTACATTTAGTCTTTCAATTATCAATTAGCCTCATATATCGTCTTTTGACTCTAAGGTCTATAATCCCCTTATATAATCACTTAATCCTTTATGATACTCTTATTATGTAAGTCCATTTATACAAACCCAAAGAAGAAGGGGATAACTTAAATTCTCAAACTTGAACCCAAAACGGGGGACCGGTCGACCGGTGCCCAAACCGCGGTCGACCGCGTTTCTAAATTTTGCCTAATCTCTAAGACAAAATGCCCAACTTTGGAGGCGCGATCGACCGGTCCTCTGTACGCGGTCGACCGGCCCTAACAGGTATTACGGCCAACTCCATATTTACACATCTCCAACTTCTCAAAAAACCCCAATAATTACATTTAACCACAAATCTTCAACCCAAACATATTCATAACATTTATATTCATTCTAGAATACTTATAAACTGATTTTTATCATTAAATCAAAGATCTACATACTAAATCTAAGACTATACCCAAAAGTTAGGTTTTGTTAAACTAAACCTAAACCCCAAAATATCAATCCACAAATCATGCAATAATTGGTACACAACAATTATTTAGCAAGTTTAATCACTTGCCTCGGGTTCGTAGGGTCTGAATCCGCCTTGAGATCGCGTGGAAACCGGAAATCTCCACTTTCTCTCCCTTTTCTCCTTCTTTCTCTTCTTCTTTCTTCTTCTCTCTCTCTTTCTAGGGTTTTCCTCTTTCTCTTAAGTGAGAATGACTTCTCACGTGGCTTTTAAGCCTTAACCCACAAGACACACATCTTTAAATGATAATACACACTTTAAATGACCCGGTAACTTTAATTCGACTCAAACGGTCCTAAATTATTTCGGAACCTAAATAGACCCCGAGTACAGTCATTTCGACTTTCTCGACCCTTCCGAAAACGATGGTACCCTCAGAATCGACATTCGACACTCTTTTAGACGACTCTAAATTTTGACCTCAATTGCCAATTTAATTATTTCTCCAATAAAATATTATTTATTCCTCCCAAAATAAATAAATTGTCGACTCCAAAACCTCGGGTTGTTACAAACTTCCTCACTTGCAAAAATTTCGTCCTCGAAATTTAGCTAAGCCTATTTCTCCAAAGCTTAACTAGTCCTACTATACCCAATCTTGCTAATCCCAACTCCAAACTTCTAACTTCCCACGACGAGTTCATTTTAAATTTATTTTATTATAAGTTAATTATGAATTAAATAAAACTAATTTCTGCAACAAGGGCGCCCATACACCCTTTATATTTGAGCTTTATGCTCACCACCAATCATAATGAGGCTTTATTTGCCTCGAAAGTTCCACAATTCCAACAATAAGTAATACTAAAATTTTAATAGAGTAAAAATTTGAATGGTCCAAAGAAATAGCTCCTCTCAATTCCTGACAATCGCCACTTTCGTGCGGGGGACGTCTCGCAAAAGCGAAATCCAAACAAGGAACCCTCCCAATACACTACTGTGTGGCGATGTCGGGGTTTGAGAGTTTGTTAAATCCGGACTAGAGTTCGAAAAGGTTAACTTTAAGAAAATCATTTTGAAAGGACCTGAAGGTCGACAAAGGTTTTAGTTAAAAATAGTTTACTTTGAAAACGGCTCATATATATATATATGCATACTATAAAATGCCTTATGTCCAACACAAGGTCTTTTTAGATCATCATCTATATAACATGTAGCTCACAAATATTATCATACTTATGAGCTAAAATTTTACCTGCGTCCCATCAAACCACAATCTCAACTTTCAAACATAAACATCATCTCACATCATTTCAATACATATAGCCTTTTTATAAGGCACATCCATATCCGGAATTCAACAATCATAATAGTCTATCATGACTATATAAAAATAAGTAGCTTTTATCATTACTACTTATCACCTTTACCATTTTTACATCAACTACAAGGTTTAAAGCTCTTTATGAGCACCTTACAAAATCTTCAATCCTTTACAAATTAATAGAATAAGAGCCTATCTTGCTCCAAATTTGCCCTTAGGGTCATTACATACCATACATAAACAAAAAGGGCTATAGCACTACCCGATTCATACATATCTCCCATACGATATTCCAAAATTTCATATAGTAATAATCCTATTAATAAAGGAAAAATTACTTACAACATCCATCTCTAGTCCGGTTGCCCATCCTCATCAATGGGCTCCCAAACATAGTCCCCCGGTCTAAAGCGACCTCGAATCTGCTGTAGGGGTTGCACTTCCAAAATTCCATCAAAACGTGGTCCTTTACTTCTATTAGGACAATCTCTCTTTTTATGACCTATTTCTTTACAAAAGAAACACTTACCCATAAACCCTTTCTGCCCACTCACATTACTGGCACTCTCTTTGCCAAACTTACTTGATGAACTCAAATCTCCAAAGTTCTTACTCTTTTGAGAACGAAAACGATATTCATGACACTTTAGTAGTGTCGCCTTCACTACCTCGATGAAAGTCATTAACTTAGGACTTTCTAACAAATGTTGTTGGATTTTCCAATCTAAACCTCGAACAAACTTCGATATACATTTCTCTTCCGTATTTACCTCATTAGGTACTAATCTCGCCCATAGGGAAAAATCTTTTTCATATTCTGCCACCGTCCTATTTCCTTGAAAAATCCCCATATCCTGAGTAGGGGAAGGCAAATACCTTCAATCAAAAAGTTCCCAAAATTCTTTTATAGATAAAGTATCTCTCTGTTCAGATGTGGTGACAGACTCCCACCATTGAAGAGCTGCACCCGATAACTTAAAGGTGGCTAAAAATTGTTTCTGCACCTCACTACACTCAACCATACGAAGGTGCCTCTGTATAATATTTTTCCATTGACTTGCAGCCATCGCATCAACTCCCCCTGCAAACTCGGGAGGATGCCCCTTACTAAAATCTTCCTTCACTCTCTCCCATAAGGACAATCCTAAATGGGGTGGGGCTGCTCGAGCAGCAAATTGCTGAGCCATCGTAGAAACGGCAGCAGTTACTGCTTGTGCCACTATATTGGCAACATCATCTGTAGTCATGTTCCTTTGAGGCATTTGGTATTGCACATTCCCTTTTATTTGTCATGACTGAACGACCTCCCTTCGGTGGCATCTGAAACAAGAACAATTGTATCAGAACGACTTTCAAATACTTTCAAATCATAGAAAGATATGGACGTATGAATGTAATTGTCCTAATAATAAGGCTCTACATCAAGAACGCTTACGGAAGATCGTAGTAACGCACACAGATCCTAAAGACACTAGAACCTGATGCTCTGATACCACCTGCGACAACGCGCTCCAAATAATAACGGGTGGCCAGCCCTATACTACATAAATCAGGTATCTCAGATGGTACAGTCTCAACATCAACAACTAAACACTATAATATAAGGCTAACTACCCGAAATCATAAAATGCGAATTGCCAAAAATTTAAAACTTTTATTTTTTAACAACGACAGCAAAACCAATAATGCACACAACCATCAATATACATCTACTATGATGTGAAAAGTGCATGCTCCAATAATAAAAGAGTACAATACATTGTACAACAAAATCTCAACAATGAAATACCCGAATATGCTGTCGGGCAACAGACAATACAATAATCTGATAAATAAAATATGAAAGTGTTAATCTACAACACTTGAATACTAACTCAATACAACTGAATCCTAATCTAGATGTACAATAGATAGGAATCGACTAAAGCAAAGTGCCGCAACAGTCCGCTACTACCACAGCTCCATAAATCCTGAATGGAGGAATATCAAAGGCGTCCTTGCGGAGGAACACCTGAAGTAATACAATATATACATGGAGGAGGAAAATATAGACGGGTCAGAGCCCGAGTTTTGAAAAACAGTTTATAGCAAGTGTATTAAAATGCATAATAATTATAAATGCATTATTACATGATTTAGTTGGAATCGAACACTCCATAAAATTCAACTCACCTCTCATCTAAAGCGCGCACTAAGCGTATGTACGTGTCTCCAAAAGGATGTCCGATTCTAATTAGGTAAGAGGATTCTAACTTAAACCCAAATAAAGTATTTAAGTGAAACCATCTAACCTATCTCCCAATTCAACATTTATTTCTATACTTTAAGTTATATACATTATCTTTAATGTAATAGTTATAGTTATCTTTATAATGTTCATTTGTTGAACATATAAGGTTACATGATCCAATCATGTCCACATCATCAACATACACCATCAATCTCAATTACTAGAATTTATATTCTAGTGATGCCCATATAAGGCATGAAACCATATATATAATTATAATAGATGAGTTATTAGCATCAAGATTTAAGGACTAAACTCCTCCCGATTCTCAACACGGTACTGCGTTTCGTGCGTGGGACGTCTCGCCGAAGCGAAATCCAAACAAGGAACCCCCCCGTTACACTGCTCCTGACCGTATCGATCCTCGGGGATCATTATGCCCTCTAAGCAAGATGCATGTAACCCAAATGATTATTATCCAATTTAATTAATTAATATTCCCAATTCTCAACAGTACACGGCGTTTCATGCGTGGGACGTCTCGCCGAAGCGAAATCCAAACAAGGAACCCCCCTGTTACACTACTCCTGGCACTGTCGATTGTCGGGATAGGTGATATATTTATATATATAATTATGAGCATTAAGGACTAAACTTATCCCCAAGTTCCAACATTACACTGCGGTTCGTGCGTGGGACGTCTCGCCAAGGCGAAATCCAAACAAGGAACCCCCCCGATACACTAATCCTGACAATGTAGGTCATTGAGGTCCATTATGCCCTTGACACCCAAGTACAAACACAAGCAAATAATAACCATCCAACCGAGCTATAACTCGAAGGACGCAGGCTCACATGCTATCATCTTCCAGCAGCCCATATACGTAGCAAACTGGGGCCACCTGGTGGGGTTCAACGACACCCACCTCGTGATCTACTCACGCACACAACGTCCGGGAAGCGATCATAGTTCCTAACCGGAAAGTGAGAGATACACATACCCACGACCTCTCACCCCCAAAATAAATAAATATATATATATCATATATGTCATTTGCTGACCACAAAGGACGACTATGACCTGGGGAATATCCACATCCTTCTTTTCTAGTCAGAATGCTCACCCTCTACGCACGAAACTTCCCAATGATAGCAAGGAGGGGGTATTCTTAACAAGTATATACACCATCATATAAGGTATACATACAGCCCACATAATAAAGATATACCATTTTATATAAGGTATACCTGCAACATCATATTTATTATCATTATACGCTCTTAGGCGTAATTTGATTAACATCATTGTTTAGTATATCCCTCTCTTGATACACTAGCGGTCAATACTCACACATTTACCCCACTTAGTATATACTATACTAATTCTCGCTTGAAGCTCTCATGTCGCTTCTAGTATGAATTGTCTTTCAATTCTACTTAAGTATAAGATATTTTATGTCTTATTGCTCCTCAATTAATATTTCTCATTGTGTGAGATATCTCCCAAATCAATCATCAATAAGGATATTTCTATATCCATATGCCCATCAATTAGCATTTATTATTTTCCATTCATAAGAGGGTTCAATTCATTTTATGAACCTTTTTAAAGTTATCCCGTTTGGGATTTGGATCCTAAGATCCGGCATCTCTAAGTTATCCTCATTCTCAGATAGTGAAATTTATTTATCATCACCAAATAAAATCCCAAATAAAAGTGGGCTTCCCCACTTAGAAAAAGTCCCAAAATCTCCAATCGGTATTCTATATTCCTCAAATACTAACCTCGATAATTAGAGGATTTTTCCCCCAAATTGATATACTCTTTAGATTCTCACTTCTCAACATAATCACTAAGACTCTCCGACATTTACATTTAGTCTTTCAATTATCAATTAGCCTCATATATCATCTTTTGACTCGAAGGTCTATAATCCCCTTATATAATCACTTAATCCTTTATGATACTCTGATTATGGAAGTCCATTTATACAAACCCAAAGAAGAAGGGGATAACTTAAATTTTCAAACTTGAACCCAAAACAAGGGACCGGTCGGCCGGTGCCCAAACCGCGGTCGACCGCGTTTCTAAATTTTGCCTAATCTCGAAGACAGAATGCCCAACTTTGGAGGCGCGGTCGACCGGTCCTCTGTACGCGGTCGACCGGCCCTAACAGGTATTACGGCCAGCTCCATTTTTACACATCTCCAACTTCTCAAAAAACCCCAATAATTACATTTAACCACAAATCTTCAATCCAAACATATTCACAACATTTATATTCATTCTAGAATACTTATAAACTGATTTTTATCATTCAATCAAATATCTACATACTAAATCCAAGATTATACCCAAAAGTTAGGTTTTGTTAAACTAAACTTAAACCCCAAAATATCAATCCACAAATCATGCAATAATTGGTACACAACAATTATTTAGCAAGTTTAATCACTTGCCTCGGGTTCGTAGGGTCTGAATCCGCCTTGAGATCGTGTGGAAACCGGAAATCTCCACTTTCTCTCCCTTTTCTCCTTCTTTCTCTTCTTCTTTCTTCTTCTCTCTCTCTTTCTAGGGTTTTCCTCTTTCTCTTAAGTGAGAATGACTTCTCACGTGGCTTTTAAGCCTTAACCCACAAGACACACATTTTTAAATGATAATACACACTTTAAATGATCCGGTAACTTTAATTCGAGTCAAACGGTCCTAAATTATTTCGGAACCTAAATAGACCCCAAGTACAGTCATTTCGACTTTCTCGACCCTTCCGAAAACGATGGTACCCTCAGAATCGACATTCGACACTCTTTCTGACGACTCTAAATTTTGACCTCAATTGCCAATTTAATTATTTCTCCAATAACATATTATTTATTCCTCCCAAAATAAATAAATTGTCGACTCCAAAACCTCGGGTTGTTTCAGAAACACCATATGTGCACGTTATTATAGTATTTACTTGCAAAGCTTGGGACTAATATCAACATTATGTGATACGCTCGTGGAATTATTGGTGTAATACTTTTTTAATCAAACGATCCACATCAAATCAGTAATATACATGTGGATTATCTCCATGATCCTCATAAGGAATAATCAAAACACTTATGACTTGCCTCAAACGACATATGGTCCTACTACTACTTATGAAGGCAATGGTGCTTGTATATCTCAAACTCAAATAGGCTACATCGAGGGAGATATGACTAACACATTTCAGTTCTTCTACATATATGGAGTCCAGAAGAGTTATGCATCACATAAACTCCTGAAGATTTATGTTATTGAAGTCAAATAGATCCGATAAAGTGATGTGTTCATCCCCCTTCATCCAACTCTTATGGAAGTCGAGCTTATGAAGAAAAATAAAATTAAAGTAACACCTATCAAATCTATTCACCAAGTCAAAGTAACATTTCAGAAGGTTGTGTATGAGACTGATATGCATTGACTCAATCATCAAAGAAATGCCATGATCATGTCGAGTACCCAATCAGGGGGAGCATTTTTTTAGGGGGAGAATCTAAGAACACGATATTTTGAACATATGTGCGTTGTACTCTTTTTCCTTTAAACTATATTTTTTTCCTATTAGATTTTCCACTTAAAGGACTTAACGAGGCACTTCACCAAATCTGCCTAATTGTCACAGTCATTGACCTTGACAGGTTCAACTTGTCAAGGTTAATGACCTTGACAATTCGGAGAGAAATAACTTTTTTTGTCACGAGCGTGTCACGGTCATTGACTGTGACAAGTTCATTAGAATTGTCACGGTCGTGTCACGGGCCATGCCCGTGACAAGTTTAGTCACGGTTATTAACCGTGACAAAGCCTTGACTCTTTTTAAAAAAATTGTCATGGTCAATGACCGTAATAATTCTGGGCAGAATTTAAAAAAAATCTGCTGGGTAGTATGGCCACTGCCACTGCTCAGCAATATATTTGTACTTGTTATAGCAACGTTGTACCTATTCAAACATCATGTATCCAAATAAACTTGAGATAATGCAAATATACATTCAAAATAGAAACTATTTAAGAAGAAACAACATCACCATCAATTATCTCAAATCTACAAACTATTTAGCTGGAAAAGAAATTTTGTACCGTGACGCTCGGGGACACCTCCTTATCCTTCCCTTCTCGTCCGAAGAGACACATAAGTATCGAGCCTATGTGGTCTACCCCCAGGGCCACTCCCTGTCCCCTGAAATAAAATAAAATAAAATTAGTATCCGCCCCGCAAATATAAATATAAATATAAATATAAATATAAATCGAAATCGAAATTGAAATTGAAATTGACATATAAATATAAATATAAATACATTACCTGTAGTGCCACCCAAACAGCTAACTTTAGCTCATATGGCACTTCCTTCCAACTAATGTACCCCGGGCAATCGTGTTAAATATAATTCCCTTCATATCTGAACACTAAGAAATGCCATAATCCTATGGAGTTATGCTCTGCAAATTCCTTCCAACCGTTGTGTAACCAAAAATCACCAGTTGAAGTTGTCAATTCCACCTTCCAATAGTCTCCCATGTTTTGCTAGAGGTTCCAAGTGGTGGGGTATGGAAAGTGGAATTGACAACTTCAATTGGTGATGTTTGGCTACACAACGGTTGGGAGGAATTTGCAGAACATCACTCCATAGGATTATGGCATTTCTTAGTGTTCAGATAGACAAAGAGATTCAGTCTCCTCTCCACAAATAGGACACATCAAATAACTATGTACTAATCACCTATTAAAGGTAAGAAGTGTATATTCATGGATTAGCATAAACAAAACTTAGATGTAGTTGAAATATTTATGTATTAATCTCCTTTCCACACACGCACACTACACAAGAGTGAAAATGATAAAGTGCCAATCAATTAAAAGCATGAAAAATGGATGTTTCGGTACAAATTGGAATATTTATTACAAATTGAAAAATTACTTCAAATTCGGGTTATCATCAAAAATGGATTGATATTCGGTAGGAGTATCCAAGTCATCCACACTACTATTTAGACGCCTTGGCGCGTGTTGGACAATTGACCATGGCTCGTTGTTGATATACTCCGAGTAAAACACTTGCTTAACCATTTGAAATGAACAAACAAATGGCTCATCGCTCACGTGGTCGTTGCTCTTCAACTTGGACAAGTCAACCATGATAAAATTGGTGACAGGATCAATTTTACAAGCATTTTGATCCTCAACTCTTACCCAGTCACAGTAAAATACAACCTCGTTGAAGCTTATATAATCCAATTCAAATATATTTTGGATTACACCACAGTAAGTCATTTCAGCTTCAACGAGTTTTTTATCTTTTGCGCTCGCTCGAAAGAAAGTAAGAGCCTTGTATGAAACTTCCGAGTTCTGTACATTTGTACTTTCCTCGTACACTTTAGCGCTGAAAATGTAACCGTTCAATCGATACTTTTTGTACTCTTGTGCCACGAACAAGGGTTCAGTGGCTAGACGAGCAAGCCTTGATGTCGCATCACCCGTCTTTAGGAGCTGAGAATATAGATAAATTAATTATATTAGCGGTAAAATTTGAGTTTAATGTAACGTTATATAACGACTATTTTCATTATAATTACCTCTTGTATCAACCACAGCCTAAATTCGCTGTCTGATTGTACCATTATTTTTTGTCTTTTATTGTTCTCACAGGCTTCATATTTTCTGCATATTACAAAATTAATCATGTATAAAATAATCTAAAATAATGTTAAACATTATAATAATCGAAACTTACTTTTTCCATTCTTCGACATCTTCATGTGTGTCAAATAGATAACGAGCTACTTGTTCATGTGGCAAACTCGTTAACTTCACTCGTTTTCCCATTACATGACCACCATCATCGACGAACTCATCAGTGTCATCAACGCTGGTCGAGTCAGGCATATATTCCCGAGTATATATTGATGACTCCATGGTGATGTATTCCTCTGCAATTGATCGTGCAATGTATCGCGTATTCTTGACGTAATCTTTAAAAACTTTCATCAATCTTTCAAACAGATACATCCACCGATATCTAACTGGACAACAAAGAAGTGCCTCGTCACATAGGTGTACCAACAAGTGAACACTTATGTCAAAGAATGCCAATACACAAATCGCTTCAATCACCGCCAATTTTCGGCCACTATGTGTTCTCGATTGACTACCTTCTCACACAAGAGGGAGAAGGTAATACTAATTTGCATAATATCCCTACGCAAATCCTTGTGCTTGGAGAAACAGTGCTTAAACAATAGAGGAACCAATTGCATGATCACATGTCAATCGTGGGACTTACACTTATGTAAATCATGAGTAGCATAATTCACACTCCTTTGCAAGTTGGACGAAAATGTAGATGGGCCCTTCAAATTATATATTGTGTCTAGAAGCACCTTCATTTCCCCACTCGTCAATGTAAACGCACCAGGGGGAATTATTGTCCTTTCCCTACTATCTTCTTTCAACCATAGTTGTGGCTTAAGTTTTAACTATTTAAGGTCTTTCGTGCATTTTCTCCATCCTTCGAATGACTCCTCCCAAGGCAAGTACCCACAATATGTTCAGCGAAGTTCTTGTCTGCATGCATCACATCCAATACATGGCGCATCGGGTTATTCTTCCAATAAGGCAAGTCAAATAAAATTGACGACCGAGACCATGCCTTTCTTGTCTCAGTTTCATTCCCAGTTGGGGTCTTCTTATGCTTGACGTTCTTAAATTTGGGATTCTTACCTGGAATATTAGGGCCACATTCAGAAGATTTACTTTCAATTTATGAACCCGAAAGTTGTCTCGGCGGTAGCCTCGGTTCAACCCCGCCCAATAAAAAATTGGAACCTTTCTCAGTTCTGAAACTATGAGCTAGGGTAAAAACCTCCTGTGGCGATGGTATACATATTTTAAGCTAGAGGATAGACGAAGAGATTCATTCTCCTCTCCACAAATAGGACACCCCAAATAACCATGTACTACACAACCGGATAATGTCCCATAAGCTGGAAAATCATGAATTTTTCACATCAACATAACTTTCAGTGTAAACTCTTATTTTTTAAAAGAGTCAAATGATTGCACATCCTCTTCCTACAACTCATTTAATTCTTCTACCAAAGGAGCCAGGTAGACGTCAATGTCATCACTTGGTGTCTTTGGCCCAGGTATCAACAAAGTCATCATCGAAAATTCAGGTCTCATACACTGTGAAGGAGGGAGGTTGAGTGGGGCTATGATCACTGGCCATACACTCTGATTGGTGCTTAGATTTCCAAATGGATTGAAACCATCTGTTGATATAGCCAAACGAATGTTGCGTTGTTCTCGAGCAAAATCGGGATACTCAAAATTCATCCTCCTCCAGACAGTAGAATCAATAGGATGACGCATGATTTTACTCCCTACTTTTGCCCTAGCATGCCAAGTCATTGCCTCTGCAATCCATGGTACTGTGAAAAATCGCTTTAATCTAGGCCCAACGGGAAAATATTTCAATACTTTTTGAGGCACTTTTGAGCTTGTGCTTTCCTTACTAGTAGATTGGACATATCTAGGTTCATCGCATACCGGACAATGATCGAGATTTTCATACTCCTTTCGGTATAGTATGCAATCATACACACAAGCATTAATCGATTTATACTTCATTCTCAAACCTTTCAAACTGTCCTTCATAACAGGATAGCTATTTGGAAGTGTATTCACCTTGGGAAATAAGCCCTTCACCCATTTCAGAATTTCCGTCACGCTATTGCCAGACAAACCGTGCTGCGTCTTCAAACTGTGCAAACCAACCATGGCATGTAAAGTTATTTGATCTTTCTCACAGCCAGAGTATAACGGTTGGGTCACCTTAAATTTTAAACTTTGGTAGTCATCGTCAAGTTTTATCGTGTTATCTTCACGAGCACTTGAATCTTCTACATCATCAGTAACCTCATTCTCCTCTGCTTCATAAACTCTGTACGCATCATCAACTAAATCCTCTAACATATTATGATCTACGTCGTTCCCTTCTACATCTATTCTACTTGTTGAAGGTTGTTGTGAAGGTTGGTCGGGGACAAAAAGGAACTTTCAATTCATCGTGAAAACTCCAAAATCGATAACTATCTTGCATACCCGATCTTAACAAATGTAGTTCAACTGTTTTCCACTCAAACACCTTACCATTCTTACACCTAGCACACGGACACGGAAACTCTTCATCATTATGACATCTCTTTGCATATTTCACAAATTCGTTAGCACCTCTGCGAAACACATCCCCCATTCTATTTGTCTCACCCATCCACTCTTTGTATTTCGGATATCCCATCACAGCTACCACAAATAAACACCTATTAAAGGTAAACAAAACTTAGATTATAATATGTTTCATTTAATTATCCCATCATTTAATTTCTATTTCCTCCATCTCCTCTAATGGGTGAGTGATCATATCCCATTCAAGACCGCATTTTTCTGTAATATACTTAACAGCTCATGCACATTGTTACGATTTGAAAAAAATTCGATAGCATAGCCCCGTAGTTCTCCAAGTACACTACGTAGATTGGTAAGTGTGAGTGTTATTTCAATTGATCAATTGAAATAACAGTCACACTTGTCAATCTAGTATATACCCAGAGAACATTAAGATACGGCTGCAGAACTTCCTCCAAAAGTAACAACTTTAAGCAACTAAGAATATTATACAGAAATTATACAGTCTTAAACTGTCCAAACGGGACAATTCGAGAGATCTCATTACAGGGGTAATCACTCTCAAACGGGTCTAAGGGCTATTGAATGCGTACGCATAAGAACTAGAAGGCTAGTATCTATGAGCACTATATTTAATTTCAAGTATGTTTCATTTAATTATCATACTATATATATATTGTTCGATATACAAAGTAATTTTCAAAAAAAGTTGAAAAATCTCACCCCCATATGGACAATAATTCAGTGGTCATGCCACTTTTAAAACTAACCAACCAAACATTTACTAAACAAAATAATCCAACAGCAATGTCAACAACAAATGTGTATCCCGTACTCCTTCTAATTCATCTACTCAATTAATTCATTTCATCAATTAAACTAGCAATTAACGTATACAATTATTAATTTACTAATTTAAAATGAGGGACAATCCTACTTTCATATGAAATGGGCACTAATTATTAATTTACTTTCATCTAAAACTATACAATTAAAATTATAGTGAAAATGATAAAGTGGAAATCAATTAAAAGCATTAATTTCATTTATGCAAATCAAGTATGTTTCATTTATTAATTATATTTTAGTGGATGTAACTATAGAATTTATGGATGGATTCAATTTAATCTTACTATGTGAATGTTTTTATCTACAATGAGTTAACCTTGAAACAATATATATTATCTCATATAATCATCAAAACACAATATTAAGGGAATTACAATGGGACCTTGCCTCACCCCCCCTCCCCACCCACCACACATGCACACACACACAACATCCCCCTCTGCCCCTCCCCCCCCCCCCACACCCTGCACCCCCCCTCCCCACCCCCACCCACCACACACACACACAACAGCCCCCCACCCTGCCCCCACCCCCACCCCCCACACATATACACACACACACAACAGGCCCCCCACCCACCACACACCACACACACACACACAACAACCCCCCACCCTGCCCACCTCCCACCCACCACACATATACACACACACACACACAACAACCCCCCTACCCCACACACACGCACATATATACACATACACACATATATATACATGTAAACATATATATAAATGGAAGAGAGAAAGAGAGAAATTAACCTGAAAGTATAGAGAGAGAGAGAGAGAGAGAGGAGGGAAACGGCGGGAGGAAAAAAAGAAGGGCAAAGGGTTTTTTGCTGAGCAATTTGTCACGGTCGTGTCAAGGTCCTTGACCGTGACAATTATTTTAAGAATTGTCACAGTCATTGACCGTGACAATTCTTTGTCACGGTCTTGTCACGGTCAATGATCGTGACACAAAATGCGTATTTGTTGTCACGGTCAATGACCGTGACAAGGGTGGCCGACTGAAATGTGACAATTTGACCATTTTGGTGTAGTGGCAGCACTAAGTGCGTCTAACACCGATTCAATGTTCACAAAAGTTGTACTATTTTTTCTTAGTAAGATTATAATGAGTCAACAATCATTGAATGGTGGATATAGTGTACATCCAATGGGGAGTGTTATAAAATATGTATTTAGTAGATGTCCACTGATCTTTTATACTTATTAAAGGGTTTATAGGAATACCTATACCCTTTGAGTATTCACATATCAATGAAATGAAGAAACTTTCTCCCTCTACATTCTCTATGCGTCCCCTTTATATTATAATAATTACTTATTTATTATCCCAAACTTATTATATGCTCACGATATTTTTTTACAAACAATAAAGCTCCAATTTGGTTGATGCGTAGTAATTTTTATTTTAATAAAACAATCGTACTACAACATGTTTGCACCCCAACTTTTAGAGTTATTTTATTTTTGCAAAAAATAAACAATGTGCATACATGTTTTGCGCTTGAATAAGTGGGACGCATATTATGTTTGCATTTAACTTTCCATGCCCAAAAAGTTTTACGTCTCTCTATTTGGGTCAAGGACTCTCACACTATCCAGCCTTTTGTCTTGTTAAGTTTAACATATCCCCAGACAATCTATGGATACTAATAAAATGTAGAGTTAAGTAGAGTTTGCATAACATTTTTTCAAACTATCAACTCTAAAGCATTGGCCATGATAGCACCATGGTACAAATTTTCTAGAATAAAACATGGTTTTCCCCACATAGTAAGATCACCACCTAAGCATGTTGTAAAATAACAAAACCACTATTTATATAATCATTTCGGTGAAAATGGCACTCAAAAACATAATGCATTATATCATTATGGTATTATTGACAACGCTGCCCAGTGGGTGATCGCAAAGGGTTTTGCTGATCTATTTGTTATTTCTTATATGTTGAGGGCTTTTTTTATATCAATACATATAAAAAGGGTCTATTTTATAATTTTTGCACATGGCCTTGTCAATTTTCATCGATCTTAGGATCAACCGTGATTATTGGCAAAAGGCAATCCTTGTTGAGCAAAAGGAGGTTTCTTGCGGTAATCATAATATTGCGCGATACAGCACCGCAACAATGTTGCGTGGGGCTTTGTAGTTGAAACTCTATCAAACGACAGCTATCTTTCAACAACCGACTTCTCTTTCGACAGGTACTATTTTGAATTTGATTAATCAAAATCGTGAAATAATTTTATACTCCCTACGTCCCAAATTAAAAGTCCTTGTCCAATTTTTACATAAAATAAAGATACACTCAATCAATGGTCAACATCAACACTTCTTCACTATCGTGGAATTTTCTTCGTTGATTATATCCAAAAAAGGAAAGTGGACTATTAATTAGGGACAACCAAAAATAGAATAGTGGACTCTTAATTTGGAATGGAAGGAGTAATATAAAGCGAATGAGGATTGTAGTAAATTAAAAATTATACCGTGTGAACCACCAACATTAAAATAACATGATAAATTATATAAAGCAAGTAAAAAAATACACTGTTGACTTTCTAAATTAAAATAAACACCATTGTGGTAGTGACGTTATTGCGATCGCCTCCCTTTCTCTGTGATGATATCTTTATTTCAATATGTGCATGCATGGTCTTCCAAGTTAGAAGAGTCACGGCTCACTGTTTATTTTTCTTCTTTTCTTATTTCAATATGTGCATGCATGGTCTTCTATGTTAGAAGATTCAAAAACTCATTATTTTTTACGACATTTCTTTTGATTAATCAGGAAAACGGGTAATGGAGGAGTTGCTCAGCACAATTCTCCTCTTTCACGACATTTCTTTTACTTGGTCATCCAATACTGACTCAGATGGGTAAAAGTGAGTAAGGGTTGTCATCTCACAACACGCCCATTATAGAAAGCACATAACTTTCCTTAGGCAGGCACACAGGATAAATTGGGACAAAGGGATCGATTAAACCGTTGAAATTGACAGGTAGGTAGGCAACTAAAACTTGCTTTTGAATTTGTTGGATGTTATATGAATGGAAAGTATTATGCTCGAGTTAAACTGTCTTGTATTCTTCCTCTAGAAATTTATTTCATCTGTCCCAAATTATGAGCCTCTATTTTATTTTTATTTTTATTTTTTTATAGATTAATGATACATGGTAAAGATCAACACTTAATCATTATCGTAGAATTTGATCTGTTAATTATGTCCAAGAAAAGAAAAATTGACTATTAATTTGGGACAGCATAAAAATAAATAATGAACTCTTAATTTGGGAGAGAGTTAATATGTTTGGAACGAAGATTACTAACATTGTACTAATCCAGCAATTAATGAGTTGTCTCGTGTTTTAACTTTTAAATCCTCGTGACAATTTGATAATATAACTTGTGGGGCGTGAATGGAATCAAACAAATGTATCAAACATAGAGAAAGTATTCAAATATTCCATTCATATATCTTAACACCCACAATATTCAAATATTCCATTCATCTATTATATATCGTATTAGAGGTTTAATAGCAATTAATGCACCTTCACAATTAGAATAACCGACGAAATCATAAGAATAAAACCCAAACGTTGAGCGAAAATAACTCATCGACCCTCCAAATTCAATAAGCCTTTATATTGATATCATCAACTGAACCAAAACCAGACCCTCCAAATTCAAGAATCCCCACTATCGATATCATTGGAATATATTTTTTGATTTGCCTTGTTTATTATTCAGACTTGCACAGTACTTCATAAAACTATTGATGTCACCAGATGCTACCATGAGGGAAATAAAAGCTGTGGATTCTGGTTATCATCTCTCTTTTGCAGCTTGTAGTTGCCTTAATTTCAAATAGACCTTGAATCAATTTTAATCTGTGTGTGTGTGTAGAGAATCAAAAAAAATTATGTCTAATGGTTGGAGAATGAACCAGGTATAATTATTTCTCCACTCATCTTGTGATATGATATTTCTTTGGTGTTTTGACTATTGACGAAAGGCAAAATTTAGATCCCAAAGGTCTTATTTTGAAGACGTTATTACCCTGGCTAACAGGTTAAGGTTTCCAATTTTTTCAGTTACTTCTTATTAGAACAGTGACAGAAGCCTTCTAAATTATATATATTTGTAGTGATTTGCTGAGAAGTTGTTCTCTCGCCTTCAATCCTACAATGAACGGTTTCAGGTAGTTATTCTCCAATCTTTCAGAGTTGTCAATTATGCCATGCCTTATCTTCATATTCTACATGATGTTTCCCTCTCTTTTTTTACTGCAGATTAAGATGACGATGTTAAAAGTAATTGACCGAACTGTTGGGCTTCACCGTTTGATTTTATTGAACTCTTATCCTCATCTTCAGAAGTATGTTCAGGTATGTTATTACCCTTTGATAATTTGTTTGATTAATATTAAACCCAACCCATGGTGAGTTAAAGTTTTTGGTATGACAATTTTATTTACATTCACAACCCCATCAACGCGATGTCACAAATTTACTTGCATCAGCTGTTCGGGCCTTCCATGATATGGTTTGTCTTTATTATTTTTTTATTTTTTATACTTAACTCCCCGAGATAATTGCATAACCAGACTTGCGCCCCTGATTTCTTAATCAGGTTCAAGTCCCAAGTTCAAGCCCCTGATTTCTTAACCCCCTGAGGTCATCTTAATAAGGTTCAAGTTCCAAGTTCCCATCCTGATTTCTTTGAAAATAATTATTGAGGGAGGTTATATGTTGATGTTTTGGGGGTCATGTTAGAATGGTTTGACATGTTCATGTTTGCCTCTTACAGATCCAATTGTTTCATACTCATATAGGGATATAATCTTTGTTTATTATGATTAGTGATTATGTTCATGTATGTTTAGTTTTATAGTATGCTTTGGTTTAATCAATTCAAGTGAAGAGTTTTGTAGGAGAGGATGATTCTTTTGGGGGGAGATTTGGATCCGTTTAGTTTGGCTTGGTTTGTTACAATAGTTGGGAGTTTTAAAAAAATGTGATATTTATTGTCTCCTCTCAGTTTTCGAGAAATTTGGTATTCTATAGTTAATATTTTCTCCAACTCATAGATGTAGAGAACTTTGGTATGATGATCATATGTTTGTTGTATTATATATTCATGTTGTGTGTGTTTATTTTATTTCTGAATTTTTATTGCAGAAGAAGACTCTGGAGTGAATTTATAATTGATCATGAATTTTTGTTTGTAACATTGCACTTAAATGATGATTATTTTTTGTCAGTATGGACTCTTATAAAAAATAATTGTACAAGTTTATCAAAGACACCGTGAAGTCATAGATTTTTCACATAATATGTTTTTAAATAATCAGATTATATACCGGGCTCATATTATACATTTCTATTTGTTCTATTTGGTGATTGAATTGGTTGAGCTTTCTTTAATTTCTTAAATTTATTTCTAGCAATTGGAATTTATTCTAAAAAGAATGTGCTTTGAACCTATTATATTTTTAAAAAATATTGTAGTACGCCCGCGCATCGCGCAGGTTACATGCTAGTATATCTTAACACCCACTATTCTGGTTACCTTTTAATGATATATTCTTTTATTGTGAAATACCACATTCAAATTTTTCACATCCTAAAATTTGCAGTCTATATATTATATTTTCATAAATTAATTCTACATTCAAAGTGATCCACTAGTGTATACATAAATGTTTTAAAAATGTAATTTTCGAAAGAAAAAAATAATGTCCACACCAACATATATTTGGTTTAGAAATAGGGAAAACGTGATTTTGACCGTCAAGATGTATTTTATTGAAATGAGAACTCCTTTGACCGGTGATTTTTAATGGAAACTCTATTAACTTGGTTTTTATAAGGGGCATTTAATGTCTCGAGTCCAATAGTTCTCATTATATGGGGTTAGGGTCCACTAATTTTCGCTGTAGTTGGTTGGGTCCAAAATTAAAGAAAATCGTCAGTTAATCAATTTTTTCAACTAAAAAGATTGTTTTGCCCATGAATGCAATAATATACATTAATATATTCGTTCATTATATATATATATATAATGAACGAAATAGAGAGAGGGAGAGAGAGAGAGAGAGAGAGAGAGAGAGAGAGAGAGAGAGTCTCATGTAAGGACTCCTTATGGTGTAGGCTAATAGAACGTAGGTTCCCGAAAATTCAATTCTTTAATTTCAAGCAGGCATCTAAGTGAGAATTTGCAAGATAAAATACACAACCACAACGTCGCGAGGTACACGAAAAACCCACAATGGGAAAAACCTCGGACGGCCCAACCACAACTCCACTAAGTACGGATTGAATACAATGACATGACAGAAGACTTACTCAATGACTCAACGCCCTCGCAAACCTTGGCGCTCTTCTTTCCTTCCACTTCTGACAATTGACAACGCAGGAGTCCACCTATGTCTCGACGTCCGCCGATGGGGCACTGCTACCGTCAAACATATTGAGTCCACCGTGTACACGCTAATGAACACGAAACCCGCCGCAAGAAACAATCTCAATGATATAGAGAATGATAAATCAGGTGCCAACACTTGATCTCAAACATATATCAAGTTGAAGCTTGGATCATAAAATAATTGGGCGTAAAACTTGTGTTATATTTGAAGAATTAAACCATAAATCTAAGACAAAACCATCTTAGACTTTTCTGAGGGTTTTTTATTTTGGAAGATAGCCTGAACTCTCGCACCACATAAATGGTTGGGAAAAAGTAATGGTAGGTTAAGACAAAAACTGCCTGAAAAAAATTATCATTTTTTAAAAACTACTCCGATCATTCGAACGACATAGCCAAGTCATTCTAACGAGATAAGAACGAAACTTTAAATGAAAAATCAGTACTAGCTAAAAGTGACCACGTTAGATGTCCCGTTCGAACGACCTGGGAAAAATCATATTAGTTTTCTTGAAAAAATATATAGTCATTTTAAAATAGCTTAACAAAAATATTAACATCCAATTATAAATTTTCAAGGCCCAACAAAATATAAGCATTCATACCTGAGAGATCCTCGTATTGTTGATGATGAAACATGGCACGAAAGACGGCATAGGATATGATCTCTTTGAGTTGGCTGCTACGTCTTCAACAAAAATTCCATAGGCTTAAAAGGTCACAAATACAACTTATATCCTATGACTCATATAGTTTTGTCCGGAATTAAGCCAACACATACAAATCGACTCAATTGAAAATTTATCCTTATAAATCTCCCCCTATAGCTATTCCAGGACAAAACCAAAAATAAAAACCCGATGGGCCATCATTCTCATCTAAAAGACTGAATCCTAATCAAAAAGAAAGAAAAAAATACAGATGCTTGATCGACACATATTCTGAAAAGCTTTTCATTAAAAACTTTACCTCATGGATGAAAACCTGCACACTTAAACACATTATAAAACTCATTAGGAATATAACAAAATAAATTGGATAATTGAATCCTCCCCATTTGTATAACAATGACTACCTGAGAAAGGACGTCTCTCTCTAAGTAAGATCTCCTCAAATGAAAAGAGTTAGATAGCATTTGTCCCCCTTTTTGTTCACGAATAAACAAAGATTTTTTGCATAAAATACTTAATTTCTCACCAATTTACATAAATTATCCCCCTAAATGAAACAAGGGCTATGCATAAAGGAAAAACAACTATATCATGCAATGGTGTTTAGAGATACAAGAACAACAAAGCAACATGGCAACACAGGAACAACAAATTCGCATAAGGCGACCGCAAAATGATATCAACTAGAAGGATCTAAAATCACCATGGGATACCAATAAAAATCGAAACAAGATTGATATTGATATTAACAAACAACATACAAGGACTAGATGTAAAACCAAAGACTTAAAACAAATGATATATATATATATATATATATATATATATATATAGAGAGAGAGAGAGAGAGAGAGAGAGAGAGAGAGGCAGGCTCATGTGCACACTAAGTTTGCACATTAAGTTTTTAAAGTAGTAAAAAAAATATTTTTGAGTGCTGGCGCACACCAATTTTTTTATGTGATATTTTAACATTTCAACGGACTCACATAAAAAAAATTAGCTCAAAAAAACTTTTTTTGCTATTTTTAAAAAATCGGTCAAACTTTCGCAGTTTTTAAATTACTTAAAAGCATAGAAAGTTTGACCGATTTTTTAAAACTAGCAAAAAAAAAAATTTTGAGTTGATTTTTTTTATATGGGTTCCTTGAAATGTTTAAATATCACACAAAAAAAATCAAATCAAAAATATTTTTTTTACTACTTTAAAAAGGTAATGTGCAAACTTAGTGTGCACAGGAGCCTGCCTATATATATATATATATATATATATATATATATATATATATATATATGAAGTATAAGCATACATATAAAGGTATACCACACAATACACTGAACACGATAAGTTTTCCACACTCATATGGCAGAAATGTGTCTAAACCAAATGTGGTAAATGGAATGAATGAGTGTGAACTAAAGACAAAAGAATGAACCAATCACTTAAACATGTTAAAGGAGTTCTATTTGATTAAAACACTTTATTAACTTAGATTTAGCATCATGTGACAAGATAAAGTGAACTCAAAGAACAAACAAATACAATGTACACAAGCCTAGAATTTCGATGATTCTATAAATCAATAGAGTCATGACATAATAAGCATAACTAAGATTCATTGTCCAAACCTATTGATCTTGAACTAAACACCCTCAAAAGGTAAATATATTATATATTTTCTTTTCTTTTCTGTTCTCTATTCTGTTGAAAATATTTCTTTCGAATGATCAAACTAAACTATGTTGGCCTTTGACAATTTTTCTAGTTTTATTGCCTTTAATATTCTCAACAGACTCTTGCCAATGGTGACTTTCCTGCAAAGGAGATTTGCTCATTTTGTATTCCTCTCTCGTGCACCCTCTGTTTTATACGATTCAAATAAATCTCACGGGCAACAATTCTTACATGCACAAATCCCACATAGTCACAGAACATGTAGACGACAAAATTGATGGCAGAACATCTCACTTGACTTCACATAACGTTCAAAAGAGCTCATGCATGTGTGTGAGGAGGCATATACAAAGAGAATCCATTAAGCAAATCAAAGTCAAACTACACCATGCATTCATAATAAAGAACACTTTAAGAATTGAAATTCATAATCAAAATTTCTAGCCATATGGATATGGAAAGTGATATAGGATTCAAACACAAGGATATGCTGCATAAAATGTGTAAAACTAAAATACACACAAAAAAATATTTTTGACTTTACAAAATTTTAAACAAAGATAACTCAAAGATCATTTTGTATTTCTCAATAAAAGTCAATAAATACAAAAA
The DNA here is from genome assembly GCA_949130495.1 of Sambucus nigra. Lineage (NCBI taxonomy): Eukaryota > Viridiplantae > Streptophyta > Magnoliopsida > Dipsacales > Adoxaceae > Sambucus > Sambucus nigra. The sequence goes on along the minus strand of OX422213.1, from coordinate 624,884,373 downwards.
CAAAATACAAAAGATACGTCGGTCATGATTCTAGCAAAATATTTATGTTGAAGCATAGAGTAGAATATGACTAACAAACATACAACTAGCAAGAATATTAAAGGACCTATATAGAGCACTCCTAGGGTATGTTTTTTGTGCTTCAGTTATATAGTCCTTCATCTAGTTGGACTTGAATTTTGATAAGATTTTTTCTGTAATTATGCGTGTCTAGTTCTCTAGTTACCTTGCCAAGCTCTTTATTCAAGCCTCAATCAACTCAGAATGTAGCAACACTCATCACTAATGAAGGTAGTGTCTTACATCTATTCACGTTGGCTCATAGGATTTATTTCTACACCACATAGGACACATATTCCATTTCACTGCATTACATTTTATCTAGACCTATCAAAAAATACGATAATCCGTTAACACGACACGACTCGACCCGACATGAAATTATAATTTAATGGGTTTACCTTTATTGGGTTTGGGTTATTAATGGGTTAACACGGTAGACCCGTTAACACTAATGGTATGGGTTTCGAAATTTTACTGTACCCATTTTAACTCGTTTCTACCCGTTAATACCAGTTAACACTAATGGGCACTATAAAGTCACCCAACCCGTACCCGATGAGAATAACTAATAAAACCCATTATTTCTAAATCCTTTAAGACTAACGGGTACCCAATAAGAATTACAAGTAAAACCCGTTATTTTTAAACGATTAAAGACTAACGGGTACTATAGGTTCACCCAACCCGTTACCTGTTTAGACCCAAACTGATTCGTTAATATTAGCGGGTAGTAACGGTTCGGGGCGTGTACCCGTTAATATTAACGGTTCGTATTTGGGTATTGTCATTAGACCCATTAGCCTTAACGGGTCATACATGTGTTAGCAGTGTTTTGACCCATAACCCATAATCCGTACACGATCCAAACTGACCCTTTGACAGGTCTAATTTTATCATTTCTCATGATTGGCGTGTATAAGTTTAATGAAGATTTTTTTAATTTTTTTAATATTTTAAAACCATTTAAATCAAATTAATTTATAATTTAAATTAGTTGTCCTAATTAATTTAAATTACAAGAAATGGGGATAAATTTTCAAGAATAATATTTTTGTGTTGAAAAACATTGAAAAGATTTTTCTGAATTTGTTTTCATATTTTTTAGGGAATTTTTCTGATTTAAATTTGATTTTAAAATGCTTTAAAAAACCATTTAAATTTCTAGATTAAACATTTATTTTATTTCTGATTTATTTTAATTCATGTGTTAAACATGTTATGAGATGTATATGTATACCTTACATGTACTGTATTGATAACGTATGTACACTATATTTCTCCAATGATTATTTTTAAAACCACGTCCAGCACACGATTTTTGAAGCCCACGATTTTGGTGAGTTGTTGCCAGCTAGTTGCCACTTGTCATAATTTTAATAGGGATGTTTGTGTTTCTTTATAGACCCTTGGATCATTCATTTATCTACGCCTATGACATAATTCTTGCAATCCATGTGTTATCTTTGCTATTCAATCAGCACCCATCTAACACCTCTATATATTAAAACTTTGGGGTCTCAATTTTTCTTGATCCGAGAAATTTAAGAGAGAGAGACGAAACTCTGTCAAATTCATTTCTGGAGAGAGAGTGTGTTCACACACACAAGTTGTTCTTCATAAGAATTGATCTTCACTTTAGATTTATTCTGAACACAAGAGAATTTACATTCATGATAATTATTTGCTCGGTGTACTCGTGTTGTTTGTTTCTGTTGTGGAAATCAAATCGAAGGTTCACTTGTTTTTTTTAAATAAAATTTCTTGTAAGTGAGATACCTCTCATATCGTCTATAATATATATTTAGATCTTTTTCATGTAAATCTGATTTTGGTGTATGTTTGTTTGAACACTTTGTCACACACGATCATACACTTACTGTTTTGGATCCGATTGATTTTTATTCTTGACATATTTTTTGGTTTATGCTATTCTATATCTATCTTGGATCCATTGAGTTGTATTATTGCTGATGCATATCGTATATAAAGTCTCAAAACACCAATGTTCACTTCTTGAGTATATAGATCTGTTGGTGGTCAAAGATCCGTTTTATACCTGCTCACATTTTCTTAGTGTGATTAGGTATATTCTGTTAGGTTCGTTTTCTACTAAGAATCATGTGAATAACATCTTGCATGTTTGATATATTGTGTTCATGTACATAAAATACACACACACACACACATACACACATTGTAGTAGTTTAGATACACTTGTCCTTGCTATAGATTTGTCTTAGATCTTGTTACTGCTATTGTTTGAACACGGATTAACACACAAATAATATTTTTGTTTATTCTTGATTGTGCCATTGTTTTGAGTTCATTCTTGTTTAAAAACGGGTTATTTCAAAACAGTCAAAAAAAAGTTTCTTTATTATAAAGTTATCTGATTAAGGTTTAGACATTTAAACCTAAAAACATTAAGAACATATCCGTAAAATAAGTAATATTTGGAGTGTCCCTTTTGACCTGATATCCGAACTTTACTATTCTTGAACTTGGACTGAAACTTGAACTATTTAACTGATTAAGACCAGGACAAGAGTTATTTCAAAATATTGGACTACAAGAAGTGTTAAAACTATTGTTAGGGCATTAGATTAAATCTAGTTTAATCTAAACTTACTTTTAAAATAGTTTCTAATATTTGACTGTGTACTTAAAGTGTTTATATATTTGCAGTCATATATTGCTAGATTGTATATGCTTACTTGATTATTCCTACGACACAATCTTAGTAATATTTCAGGATCTGTGATACATCTTTGCATATCACTTTTAGATCACACACTATATGCCATTATTCACATAGACATTGATTATTGTGTACAAATCAAGATCGAATCTGAGTGTTCTGATTTTTGAAAAAGAAATGTTTGCTAAACCTTGTTAAATTAAGATAGCTTGATTTAAACAGAAGAAAGGAACATAAGATTTGCTATTAATATTTAGGAAATAAAATTGTTGCATTATCATTCGGGCTGTAACATTAAGGGTGAGTGTGCCATATAGAATAGGGCACGTCGCAAACCACTGCACTACCACACGTCACTATTAGTATCAACATGCATTGAGCTGACCTGAACTGAGGAAGCTAGAGGGAAAGTTGATACGTGAATAAAGCAAGGTTGAAAAGAGTTACATAGTGAGTCTAATTGCATAAGAGCAACCAGGGCAGAGAGGCTTGGTCGAGATGGGTAATATCTTTCTGATTTAACCTACTTTGAGTCTTGTTACATGTTTGTAAATCGTTTCGTATTGATTTGTTTTAGTGGACTTTGGTAGATTCGGTTATCCTACAGGGTCCATCGTTTTTCCCAGGGGAAGGGTTTTTGCAACGTAAAATAAATCATTGCATGCTTTAAATTCTGCATTAATCACCTAATAACAAAAAAGTAGAACTTAAGTTTAGAAACTCGCCTAAATAAACTGAATTAGTTATTATCTGCTTAATCACCTAGTGTAATCAAGATAATAATTAGGACTTTAATTAACTTGCCAAACCTTATTCAGTTTGTAGTATAGTTATTAATTTAAGTAAAGTTTAAATTAGCCCCCTTGGATAATCTGTAAAAACTTATAGGTATTTTTGCGTTTAATCGACAATAGTTTACTTTTGCACCATAGTCTATTGCGCCTTAGTCGCCCGCTCAAGTGGTATCGGAGCTAGACTTTACAAAGATCTATTTTTAAAAACTGTTGTTAAACTCTTTTTACCTTGTTTTCTTGGAAAATTCATGTTAGTTACTTAGGCTAGGAAATTTCAGTAGACCTCCTATATTCGATGGCGCCAATTTTCCATACTGGAAAATTAAAATGATTGCGTTTATTCAAGGCACATTAGGAGATAATGTATGGGATTTAATTGAAAATGGTTATAGGCACCCCACTAATCCTATAGCATAAGGTAGCACTTTCTTTAGAAAACTTAGAACCTCTAAATTAAGCGTTGATCAGAAAAAGATAAGCAATTTCAATAATAAAGGTAAAAATGAAATTTTCTTGAGTGGGAGTGCGACTGAATTGAAACATATATGTCACTGCACCACTTAGTAAAGATGCCTTGGATACTTTAGTAATATCACCGAGCGGGACGCTAGGGTAAAGGAGTGTAAAACTCAAATTTTGATTCAACAATACAATATGTTAGTTATTAAAGATAAAGAACCATTTTATGACTTGTATATGCGTTTGACTGATATAATTACCCAGCTACATGCAAATGGTATATTATATACTGATAAAGAAGTTTGTGCTAAGATTTTAAGGTCCCTTTCCCCTAGATTTGACCATAAACATTACATCATGGAAGAAATAAACGATCCATCTATCACACTAGAATTGATAAACTCAAAATTGAGAACTATGGAACTTGAAGACTCTTATATACTATGCTAAGAATGAGTTGACCAATACTTCTAAAGTTTCATTTAAAATTGTCTGTCCTGATAAAAATAAACATAGGGTAGTTAAACAACAATTGGAGGATGTGGATTTGGATGAAATTGACAAAATTGGCAATCAACTTGCTCTTATGTCTTCTCAATTTAAGAAACTCTTGAAGCATAGAAGTGTTGTTGCTAAGAGACGCATGCAAGCAAATAATCAGTCTAGTCAGTCCACCCGATCCCACAACAGAAGTTCAAAATAGACTTCTAATTATGGCATTAGAAGTAGTAAGACTGATAAATCTAAAATGGCTTGTCATAATTGTGGAAAACTCGGTCACTTCATTACTAAGTGTAGGTTTAGGCCATAGTTCAAGCATTCTAAAACACACAAGGCTCGCATAACTAAACTTGGGATGAATCTTTTGATTCTGAATCAGAAGAAGACCAAGAATTCTGAATCAAATTGCCTTGCATTTTTAGGAGAAGTTTATGATTATTGCGAAGACGTGTACTTAGCAGGAATGACTGATTCCGAAGATGAATATGAATCTTATGAAGTACTTGATTTGATTGATGTTGCTAAATCTTTGTTAGTTATTCAGCCTTCTATGCTCGAATTAACTGCGTTGTTTGATTCAAAACATGTTATGTGTGTGTGTGTGTGTGTGTGTGATACTAAGTATGATTATTGCAACACTTCTCACACGAACACTGAGAATAATGAAATTTTGTTGGCTATGATGATTACTCAGAATTATATGTCAGAACTTTACAAAAGACGACATAAGATGTGATCTCTTTGACTTGGTTGCTACGTCTTCAACAAAAATATCCTAGGCTTGAAAGGTCACAATTAAAACATCTATCCAATGACTCAAATAGTTTTTTCGGAACTAAGCCAATACATACAAATCGACTCAGTTGGGAATTTATCCTTACAAATCTCACCCATTGGCTATTCCGGGACAAGACCAAAAATAAAAACCTTATGGGCTTTCAAGCTCATCTAAAAGACTAAATCCAAATCTAAAAGAAAGAAAAAAATGCATATGCTTGATCGATACATATTCTAAAAGGCTTTTCGTTAAAAACTTGCACACTTAAACACACCATAAAATGAATAGGAAATATATAAATTGCATATCTAAATCCTCCCCTTTTGTCTAACAATGTCTACCTAAAGAAAGGACGTATACCCCTAAGTAAGATCTCCCCAAATGAAAAGAGTTAGATACCATTTCTCCCCTCTTTGTTTCGGAATAGACAAAATTTTTTGCATTAAATACTTAATTTCTCCCCAATTTAAACAAATTCTCCCCCTAAATGAAACAAGGGCTAATGATACATAAAAATAACTATATCATGCCATGGTGTATAGAGATATGAGAACAACAAAGAAACATGGCAACACAAGAACAAACAATCCACATAAGGAACAATATATACTAATTACGATGCGATAATAAAATGATATCAACTAGAATGAACCAAAATGACCAAGGAATACCAATGAAAATCGAAAAAAGATAGATATTATATAAACAAACATCATACAAGTACTATTGTAAAATAAAATACTCAAAACAAACGATACCATATATATAAAAATATACAAAAGATATCAATGAAGTATAAGCATGCAAATATAGATATAAACACAACACAAGACACTGAACACGATAAGATTTCCACACTCATATGGCATAATTGTATCTAAACCAAATGTGGTAAACGGAATGAATGGGTGTGAACTAGAGAAAAATAAATTATGAATCAATCACTTAAACATGTTCAAGGAGTGCTATTTGATCGCAAAATTTTATCAACTTAGATTTATCATCATGTGACTAGAAAAAGTGAACTCAGAGAACAAACAAGAACAATGCACACAAGCCTAGATTTTTGAAAATTCTACAAATCAATAGAGTCATGACATAATAAGAATAACTAGGATTCATTGTGCAAACCCCTTAATCTTCAATTAAACACCCTCAAAAGATAAACAAATTATATATTTTCTTTTCTTTTCTTTTCTCTATTATTTTGAATTTATTTCTTTTGAATGATCAAACTAAACTATGTTGGCCTTTGGCAATTTTTTTACATTTACTGCCTTTAATATTTTCAATTGGCTCTTTCCAACGGTGGCTTTCCTGCAAACGAGATTTGCTCCTTTTGTAGCCCTTTCCCGTGCACCCACCCTTTTTTTTATACTATTCAAATAAATCTCATGGGCAATGGCTCTTACATGCACAAATCCCACTTAGTCACAAAACATGTAGATGACAAAATTGATTGGAGAACATCTCACTTAGCTTAATATAACATATGAAGTTAACGTTCAAAAGAGATCGTGCATATGTGAGGGGAGGCATATACAAAGAGAATCCATTAAGAAAATCAAAGTCAAACTACTCCATGCAAGCATAATAAAAAAACGCTTTAAGAATTAAAATTCATAATAAAAAATTCTAGCCACATGGATATGGAAAGTGATATAGGATTCAAACACAAGGGTACGCTACATAAAATGTGTAAAACTAAAATACTCAAAAAATATATATATTTTTGAGTTTTCAAATTTTAAAACAAAGACAACTCAAAGGTCAAACAAAATCTTTTTGTATTTTTCAATAAATGCAAAAACAAAATACAAAAGATACACTTGTCATGATTCTAGCAAAATATTTATGTTAAAGCATAGAGTAGAATATGACTAACAAACATACAACTAGCGAGAATATATCATGAAACACAACTAGTGTATGTAACCAAAGGTAAAACAATCAACCTTTAGATCTAGCATGGAAAGTATCATGTGCAAGCAAATGAGAATCATAAAGTCTATCTTGAAAAGCCTTCAAATCGGATCTCCTAACCCACATTGGTGTAACGTGATGCACTCAAGTTTGGTGACTTTGGTGACTCTACCCTTGGACTTCCTAGTACCGTTTCTAAGATCGAAACAAAACCTCTTAAGATGACCCTTTCCACCACAATATGTGTAAGTGAAAACACGCTGAGAAATATTACCTAAGGGTTGACATTTGCTAGCGTTCTTTGTTGACTCTCTCAAATCACGGCTTTGGTTTTATTAGTGGAAGCATTTTGAGTATCAAACCAATACTACACCTGAAATTTTTTATTTGGAAGGTGCCTAAAATCTTATCCAATTTTTTGGAGCTAGACTCCAAATCAAACTTGCCCCAACTCAATTCTCTCAATCTTTCTTCAATCTCCACTATTCTAGACTCAAGAAAACTCTTAGTCTTTTCAAACACAAGAAGCTCTTTCTTTATAGCCTCTATTAAACCTCGAAGATTATCTCTCTCACCTTCAACATACTCTAGATTCTTTCGAAGAGTCCTCTCACGTTCCCTAAGATCTTCAATTAAAACACTCTCATCATTACCTACGGCACACTCTCTCTTCCTAGCTCCCAACTTCAAGTTTTCCTTTTTTAATGTTAAAGATTTCGCATACAACTCGTAGAAGGCAACTTGGCATTCACTTTCCTCTTCCTCTTCCTCATTCTCATTCTCTTCTCCAGTCTCTTTACCATCAAACACGTGGGAATCACAAACAATAGCCTCAAAAGTGTCTTGCACGGAACTATCTTCATGGGAAGATTTATCATCACAACAAGCATAACTAGACATGAACGCGATGAAGTTGTGCTCAATGGGGGAATCATGATCCTCTTCTGGTTCACTATTACAAAGGGTGGCATTGTAAGAAATGGGTTTCTTTCCCTCCTTTCGTAGTTTACTATGACACCCGGTTGCCCTATGGCCATAACCCTTACAACCAAAATATCTATTCGACTCATCCCTCTTAAGATCATCATTACGATTTTTTGGGAGTTTCTCGACTTTTTTATACTTAGAAATCTCAAATTTCTTAAAACATTTTTAAATTTATCTTTATTAAACTTAAGAAATATTCTAAATTTCAAAGAAAACATAATCATATCATCCGACCCAATGTCAGACTTCTCATCTGAAACAGGTGTTTCCTCCTTTTGGACATTCAAAGTTACGCTATTATGTTTCTTCTTCACATCCTTGGAGGTAAACCTATCACGTTTATAGGTTTGTAAGTCACCTACAAGCTATTCGAGTTTCGTAGACTTTAAAGTTCCTAGAAAATTCAAAACGATCATTCTTGAATTAAACTTATCGGGTAATGACCTTAAAGTTTTCTTTATGACACTGTTGTCGGGTATCTTCTCTCCAAAGTTACAAGACGAGTTAACAATATCGAACAATCAAGCATAGAACTCATCGAAGGTTTCACTTTCATCCATTTTAATTGTTTCAAATTGAGTGGTGAGGTTTTGGACTCTATTATACTTAACAGCACCAGCACTTTCATGGGTGAGTTAGAGTGTGTCCTAAGCCTCTTTAGACATTTCACACATCATAATTCAGTGGAACTCCTCCGGTGTGACCGCACTAAAAAGAGCATTTAAACCATGAGGGTGTGATTTTGTTATAACGGTCTCCCCTGTGCCATGTGAGCCTCACGCGCACTGTTCCACGCGTCTCCCAAACCACGCGCTTTGATGATGTCACCCTCGGCCTATGAGCCGAGGCCGAGGGCAAAGTTCCTTCCAGTAGCAAGTCTGATCCAATTATGGCCTCGTACTGTCGGCCCCTCGTAGGGTCGTCTAGAGCCTGGTGAAGGGTCGGCCCCTCGTAGGGTCGTCTGGAGCCTGGTGAAGGGTCTGCCCCTCTGAGGGGTTGTCTTGAGCCTGATGAAGGGTCGGCCCCTTTGAGGGGTCGTCCGTTTGGAGGTAATCTTCAACCAGGCCGAGGATATAAACGGGTATATCAGTGGTATTGCCCGATTGCCTTTGATGCCTAAGAAGCGCAACTCTATTTGGGTTATAGTGGACCACTTAACGAAGTTTGCACATTTTTTGCGCATGTCCGCGACATATGATTTTTTAACTAGTAGCATCATGTTCCCACATATGAATCAATAGGGTTTGAATAATGATAACAAAAGGATGGCGGTTTCATAATATTATCGTCAAGTTGCCTTTGATGCCAAGGAACCACTTAACGAAGTTTGCACATTTTTTGCACGTTCGCACAGGCTTCACGACATGATTTTTAAGTAGTAGCACCATCTTCCCACATATAATTTTTTTTTCTCGCGCATGGAAATGTTTCTTTGCATGGTGGTATGGTTTGCAAAGCTAGTGGAAGACAGAGAAATAGCGAGTACTTGTCGATGTAATTGAAAAATGTTTCAAAATTATAAAGTAGAGTTGGAAGTGGGTTGTTGACTAAAAGACAATAGGGTTTGAATGATGATAACAAAAGGATAACGGTTTTATACAATGTTATCGCCGAGTTGCCTTTGATGCCTAGGAAGTGCGACTCTGTTTGGGTTATAGTTAACCATTTAAGGATGTTTGCACACTTCAGGGCATGATTTTTTAAATAATTTTACCATGATCCCAGATATGTTTTTTGTCCTACGTAGAGGTATTTCTTGGCATGGTTATATGATTCGCAAAACGAGAGAGAGAGAGAGAGAGAGAGAGAATGTGCCGACGTAATTGAGATATGTTCCAGATTTATACAGCAAAGTCGAAAGAGGGTTGTTGACTAAAAGACAATAGGGTTTGAATGATGATAACAAACGGATGATGGTTTTATACAGTTATCGTCAGGTTGCCTTTGATGCCTAGGAAGCACGACTCCATTTGGTATATAACGAACCATTTAATGACGTTTGCACATTTTTTGGATGTGCGCACAGACTTCATGGCATATGATTTTTCAAATAGTAGCACCATGTTCCCTCGTATGATTTTTTTTTCACACGTGGAGGTGTTTCTTTACATGGTGATATTGTTTGCAAAGCTAGTGGAAGAGAGGGATATAACAAGTATGCCCCGATGTAATTGAGAAATGATTCAAATTTATAGAGTCTAGTCGAAAGTGCGTTGTTGACTAAAAGACAATTGGGATTGAATGATGATAAACGGTTTTATATAATGTTCTCTGCAAATGTTGATGGCAAGAGAATGATGCATAGCTAGTACGGATGGAAGAGAAAAATATTGAGAGAAGTGCTCGAGCTTTTATAAAGTTAAATGGTAAAACAATATGTTTCAAAAAAAAGGAAGAGAGTAGGTGAGATACAAACAAGTAGGGGTATATTTTATTACAAACTCAGCCTAACATCCGCAATTTCACCACGCTCATTTTCTACAAATATTTTGCCCAACCGTTTGTATTATATAGCATATCATGTCCAGAACTTCCTGCTTCAAAGATATGCGTCAATCACATAACTTACCATTAGCACTTCTCCACTTAAACCAAACTGTTTTAACCCTATGAGTAACATAATTAATGAAAATGATCACATTTAGGTGTCTATTGACTTCACATTTCACATTGCTTCACTATCACTAAAATCGCTCTATGTAATAATAAATGTTATTAATTTAATTTCATAGACGAGAACATAGTAAGGTTATGAAGCATTTAATAACAATACAGCTCAACATATAATTTTTTACAATCTTTAGTAAATGAATTCCAATTTGTAATTTTTGGACTCTAGGGCATTCGTTTTCGTTGTATATAAGACTCGTTACTTCTCCTTGGTTCTCTATTACAACTTCTTATATATGCATCTCCATTCGCTACATTATACCCTACATCCTCCCCAAATTAATAGTCGTTATTTGAAAACGATGGTTTTAAACGATTCCCTCCATTAATGGCAAAGAACGACACTTCGCTACCGTGAAATTGGTTCATTGATTACGGCGAAAAAAGAAAAGCAACCATTAATTCAGGAAAGCTACTATTAATCTGGGACCGCTCAAAAAAGAAAGCATGACTATTAAATTGGGATGGAGGGAGTAATATTGATCGCAACCTTCTTTTTCAAGATACTGAGTGAGGTGAGAGCATAAATATGATTCTCAAGAAGTCCCTGCAAGGTACGTCCATTTGTTGGCGAAAGCTAAGGTAACATTCTAGTAGAAGACTTTTCAAGTCACGTTTGAGTACATCCTTTACGCTGAAACAATATCAAACCATATATATTTTAAAGGCAAATTTTATTTTTGCTTGTGTAAACATCCGTATTTTCACCACGCTCATTTTCTACAAATTTTGCTTTTTAGTTGTCCAACAGTTTGTATAATAAAACATGTCAAGTCTAGAAACACTTCAGATGGTGAGGGTGGATCACCAGCGACCGTCTAATATACACTCCAGCCCTTGCCCATTCTGAAGTGGAAGTCGAACAACATTTCGAAGAACTTCACCGTCGGATTGCCATTGATGCTCAGGAAGCATGACTCTATTTGGGTTATAGTGAACTGATTAACGAAATTTACACATTCACAGACTTCACGACAGATGATTTTTCAAATAAAGGCACCATGTTCCCACATAATTTTTTTCTCACACGTGGAGGTGTTTCTTTGCACAGTGATATGGTTTGCAAAGAGAAAGAGAGGAGGGAGAGAGCATGTGCCAATGTAATTGAAAAAAGTTCCTAATTATAAGCAGAGAGAGAGAGAGAGAGAGAGAGAGAGCATGGGCCAATGTAATTGAAAATGGTTCCAAATTATAAAGTCAAAAGTGGATAGTTGACTAAAAGACAATAGGGTTTCAATGATGATTACAAAAGGATTACGATTTTATAGTGTTATCGTCATTCATGCCATGTCGGATGAGCAAGATATGCGGAAGATGGGGGGGCTTGCCTCCTCATTCCCTTTTACCTATGCCATGATGCTCATGGGCAACTTATCTCTAATTGGATTTCCTTTTCCAACTAGATTTTATTCCAAAGATGTCTCTGTCCTTTTCACTTCTTATTACCGAGCAAATATTCATATTCAGTGTCGCGATTTCATTCACGTGACACTGTTTCAATCTCAACAAGAAGCTGACGAACGGAGCACTCGTACCGCATTTCTTTAATACTCAATCTATGCCTATTCACCACATAAGAACCGACCGGATCAAAAAGCACCTGTACTGAGCATGGCCAATAAGAGGGTCCCGAGGACCGGTTTTCCCAATTCTCCCTCTTATTCGGCAGTATTCTCTCTCTTTCTCATCTTCTTTTCCCCCAAACTGTGTTTCCACGGTTATAGGTAGTATCGCATAGTCATTAAATCTTTTATCTTTTGTTCTTAGAATATATACTTTATCTATCTGTTCTCCTCTCTCTCTTATCCATACGATCTCTTTTTTTGTTATTTCTGGTTCCCCTCTTTTTTTTAAGTGGAAGGGGGTTAATTGTCTTTACAATGGGCATTTCGAGGAACTTCTTCTCTTTGCGAGGCAATATGTAAGATTTTCTTGATTAGAAGACCCTATGTCTTGGGGCAAAGAGGTTCATTTTGTTTTTTTAAGGGGTCTTTCTATCGACTACTTGCCATCGTCCCTGTTTTGGCGTGAGTTTCTTCTGGGTCAGGAAGTCATAATAATAACTATTCTTCGGTGTGAGCTATCGGAAATATAATACCTATATTGTTAATTGATATTTCTACGGTTAGCTACTGGAAATCCTTTAACAAGCAAGTAGTAAACTACCTGTTAGTATGCCCTTATACCAATGTGCCAAGAGGAGGTTTCCCAAAACAAAAAGCGGAATGTTAGCAAAATGGAACTCCCAAAAATGGAGGAATCCTCTTTTGGGACTAAAGGATTCGCTATAAAAACGAAAGAAATACTGGATTGAGAAATGTAAGGAAAAGGATTTTATAGTGTTATCGTCAGGGTGCCTTTGATGCCTAAGAAGTGCGACACTATTTGAGTTATAATGCACCAATTAATGAAGTTCGCACATTTTATGCACGTGCGAATAGACTTCACAACATATGATTTTTTAAACCAATAGCACCATGTTTCCACATATTAATCAAGAGGGTTTGAATGATGATAACAAAAGGATGACGCTTTTATAGTGTTATCATGGGGTTGCCCTCGATGTCTAAAAAGGGTAACTCAATTTGGGTTATAGTAAAATTTGCACGATTTTCGCATGTTCGCATAGATTTCACGACATGATTTTTTAAATAGCACCATGTTCCCATATATGATTTTTTTTCTCGCACGTGGAGGTATTTCTTTGCATGGTGATATGGTTTGCAAATGAAAGAGAGAGTATTTGCCGATGTAATTGAGAAGCGTTCCAAATTTAAAAAATAGAGTCAAAATTGAGTTGTTGACTAAAAGGCAGTAGCGTTTGAATGATGATAACGAAAGGATGGCTGTTTTAGAAAGTGTAATCGTTAGGTCGCCTTTGATTCAAAAGGATGACAGTTTTAAAAAGTGTTATCATCAGTTGCCTTTGATTCCTAGGAAATGCGGTTCTAATTGGGTTACAGTGAACCCTTTAACGATGTTTGCACACCTTTTGCACGTGCTCACAAAGTTCATGACATGATTTTTTAAATGGTAGCACCATTTTCCCACGTGATTTTGCGTCCCGAAGTGATATGATTTGCAAAGCTCGTGGAAGAGAGATATAGCGAGTATGTTCCGATGTAATTGAGAAATGTTTCATATTTATACAGCAGAATCGAACGAGGGTGTTGACTAAAAGACAGTAGGGTTTGAATAATGATAACAAAAGTATGACGATTTTATACAATTATCATTGGATTACCTTTGATGCCTAGGAAACGTTAAAATCTATTTCGATTATAACGAACCACTTGACGAAGTTTGCACATTTTTTGCACGTACCCACGAGCTTCAGGACACGTGACATTGGACTCTAGGGTATTCGTTTAGGTTGTATACAAATTCCTTATTTCTCCTTGGGTCTCTACAACTTCGTAAATATGCATCCCCATTCACTACAACTCAACCTACGTCCCCAATTAATAGTCGCTATTTGAAAAGGATGGTTTTTAAGAATTCCCTCAATTAATCCCAAGATCAACACTTGTTCCCTGTAGTAAAATTTGGTTCATTAATTTTGGAAAGCGACTAATAATTTGGGACCGGTCAAAAAGAAAAGCGTGACGGAGGGAGTAATATTGTCCGCAACCTTCATTTTCAAGATAGAGTGAGGTGAGATCATAGATATGAAGTCCCCTGCAAGGTACGTCTATTTGTTGGCACAACCTAAGGCAAGATTCTAGTAAAAGGCTTTTCGAGTCACGTTTGAGTACATCCTTTACGGGTTATTCTTCATATTGAAACGATAGCAAACCATCGAGATTTTGAAGGCAACTCATATTCATACAAGAAACTCTTACCGCTTCCACCAGGGTGATCTTAAAGCAGTTCACACCAAAACAATACGTTGATACATATTGGAAACTACTATAATTAACATTATCACTTCATACAATATTGTTAAATATAATTCAATAATCTAACAAACAACCAATTTTTTGTATTTGAAACAAAATGCTTACAAGGGACAAAAGTCGCACACCAGCTTTACAGTTAGGTGTGCTAAAAACATATTTCAACCAAATGTCACCAAGTAACATGTTAAATGGAACAACAATTTATCATTTCTGATGGAACATGAGTGACAAATTTCTGAAACTAGACAGCAAGAAGTTCGCAAAACATATGATAGAACAGTGACGAGATAAATTTAGAAATGAAACACAAATAGATTGAAACTCAATATATAATATAAATGTGCTTTCCAAAAACATCATTTGAATTAATTTTGAAAGAGAATTGAGAGTGGGGTTCTAAGTAGAAGTTCACACAGTAAGGCAGCACGCAAAGAAATCGAAGCAGTAACTCGCAAAACCAGCCTATGCAACCCGTTGTTTAACATGGCAAGTTTATTGGCAAAAGGCAGAAGTGTAAAACCCTTTTTGTACTCCAAATTTCTTTAATTAAAAACAGTAAAACATTGAGAAAAAATAGTACACATGAATCATTGCAGGAACCATAATATGTATACATTCGTCTTCGCATAATCTGATCATAGAAACATAGATAGATATTATACACTTTGCTTGAAAAATGCATTCAGGCTAAAATGTGTTAAAATTGCAAAGATGGAAAAAAAGGTTGTTTATAAAATAAAGTTTTGCAACTTTGCATAGAAAACAGCGGGGCCTGGAAAAAAAAAGGAAACTGAAAAGACAGCTTTAGAAAGTTATACACAGCTTACGTGCTCTTTTTTCATATATTTTTCAGTCTACTCCAGTCAAAACATTGGCCTGAATAAACAATTTTTTAAAAGGCGTGAAAAAAAGATTTCCATCCAAAAAACCTCAGGTGAATTTTTTTTGCACTTTTTTAAACACTGATGCAAACTCAACTGGCAAAAACTATAAGATTTCCATCTACGCAGTTACTATTATAACAATAGATATATCCAAACAGGATACTCCTAATCCCAAACATAATAAAAAGCATCGTTTGCTACAGTTATCTCTAGAAATAAAATTCAACACACGGGATTCGATTAAACGCCATAAACTAGAAAAATGTGGCTAATAAAAGATAACACCCTTTAAACTCAAGCAACCGTCTCTCGATATCAAAAACCCACCCGTCAAGCTGATCCTAACGAAGGAGGAGACGTAATTCACCGCAACGAGTTTGTTTTGCCCCTCATTATCGTAAATCTCGCCGACTAGCGTGGGTCCTACACAAAAGTGTCATTCCACAATTTAGTTTGATTCAATTTTCGGCAACGGGTTTCAACATAACCTAACGGTCATCAATAGTATAGGGTCGAGCGTAAGGAAAATATCGTTTTTCACCTGTAAACTGCATTATTTAACGCCTTCCACGATGCCCGCCGCCACCTGTCCTCGCACCAGGATGGCGAGCAAATTGAAGCCTCAAACTCACAGAGTCACGTTCATGCTCGTCGAATTTGTAACCTGCAAAATTGAGTTCCGACTATTTTACGCCTCACAACTAACCATACTTTTAATGGCGAATCAGGGTCGTGAAGAAACAGGTTATACGCACAATTTTCATTACAACGTATATACACAATCACTCGGGCGTGTTTGTTAGCGCTTTTGCTTTCTGAAATACCTGATCACAATTGCTGGCATTTTTATTCTTTTCAGGTGGGGTTGGAGGAGAAGAGAAAGAAACGGCAGCAGATTGAGAACCTTTTGTAATCAAGATTCCATATAGCAGACAGATTCTCAACACACGTCAAATATGATGTAATAATATGCTCCAAATGTTCGCTGATTTATTTTATTAGTATTCAGTTTCAGAAAATGTTTCAATTATAACAACTCATACTCAAAACACTCTAAATATAGCTACAAGACATGATTGCTTGTCACTAAAAAGTCTCCAGACAGTATGTTTTGTAACAAAATACATAATTATAGTTTGGGGGGTTTTCTTGCAAACGGATGGTTAGTTTTTTTTGGGGGGTGCCCTTTCACCCGTCATTAATAAAAAAATACAAAGGATGAACAAAAGTAAGCCCTGGGTGTTACTACAAACCCAAAAAAAAGGGCGAACACGAAACGAAGCTACAATAACAAAATAACATGTTCATATATACGAACAAGAGTAAGCCTTGGGATGGTTAAAGAAGTTGTAGTGTAAAAGGTAATTAAAAGCTAAAGTGCAAGCTTTTCAAGGTACAGTTATATTTCACCTTCAGCTACGTTTATTCTTCTTGACTTCTCTTTGTTTTTTACTTCTGTTTTTTTTCTTTTGCGTTGAGGTGGGTAGATCTGTTTTTTTTCTTTTACGTTGAGGTGGGTAGATTAATACATGTGTACCTTATTAGCTATGAAGCACGGACAGTCTTCCGGAAGCCACGAGTCGCGTGTCGTGTCAAATCACGTATTATGTGCGCGCTTCGACCCATTACCGTGTATTTGAATTTTGTGATGGTGATTATGTTTTATTTATGATTTTAATGTTAAATTGTATTCGAATTTTGTTTTGTATAATCCATTTTCTTGATTTCATATTAAGAATGCTATAATAATGTATTTTATGGAAAAATATGTTTCATTTCATTAAAATATATATTTAAATATATATTATATATTATACTTATCCTAGCGTGTCGTATCCTAATTTTTGGAAGAATGTCGCGTATCACGTGTCAAAACGCGTATTACGAGTCCGTGCTTCATAGCTTATTAGGGTACTCACTAAATTAACTTTTAATCTATCACTGTTTAGAAATTATAAACGTAAGTCCAATTTATAAAATCAGGACACTTCTCGTGAGGGACAAAGCAAAAAGAACAAGAAGACTAACAAAATCGCCTAACCAGACTAAACAGGTAATTTCTCAAGTAAATCACTTTGGCTTGGTTACAAACTTGTTGAACCAAGGAACAATTTAACCTGCAGTATTCACTTAAAAATAAATAGTAAAAAATAAAAGATAATCATGTGTAGAGCAAACCAAGTCGAGATATAAATAGTTCATACAAATTCTAAGTCATTTTCCAACCTTCCATTCCGCCAGGCTCTGTTCTAACTCTTATCTTTCTCTACTCACACTCGATGGAAGATTTTAAAGGCTTCCCCGTCTCTCTCTCGCAATGGCAATCCCACCCATAAGTTCTCATCAATCTATACATATATATAATAACTAGGGTTATGCCCCTGATCATTGAAATTTTAATTAAATGCAAATTGACAATACGTTAATTTTTTATATTAAGAGTCAAACATAGGGGTGGAAATTTTACAAACACGAAATTGACTCAAAACTTGGCACGATAGGTCGTTTTCATAATTGCCAAAATCGTATGATTCGCGGTTCAAATCGTACCACTCGATTAGATTCTCACATAAAACGATTCAACTCGAGTTGAGAATCGTCTGGGGTTAAAAAATCGGGTCGAATCGGCGATTCATGGAGCGATTCACGATTCGGGTCCAATTCAAGATTCAAGCCCGATTCACTTTTTTTTCCCGCAGTTTTTACCTTATAACCAAACGCCTCTTTAAAAAAAAAGGATACCGTTGCGAAACTGAATTTTAGAGAAAATCGTGTTTCTTGGCTTGGTTATTAGCTGACTTTTCTTGTCTTGGCTGTTTAATGTGTTCGGAAGAAAAATAGAAAGGCTTCTCTTGGTTGTATCAAGATTTTTTATTATTATTAAATGATGTATATTTATATTGTATTGCTTTTACTATTACATGGCATATTTATGTTGTGTTATTATATTTGTGTCTAATCTTTATATATTACATTTGTAACCATTAGACGTGATATATTTTGTGTTAAATCTTTATGTGGGTACTACTATTGTTAATATTTGGTCATCAAAATGATTAAAAAACGAAACAAATATGTATTATTACATATTATAATATGTTCTCGATGCATTTATATATTATTTATTACATTGTTCACATTTTATACCGATTCTTACTATTCAATTCGCGATTCGATTCGTCATTCACGATTCATAGGGTTTCTGATTTACGATTTAATTCACGATTTGACAACTATGGTCGTATTCATGCCAGGCTGTTTTGACATAAAGCCGTGTCGGGCCACTTTCGTGTCAAAATTAATAATCATGTTAAGCGTATCCTATCATGTTAATCGTGTGTTCTTACTCATGTTTACCATGTCTATGTTTAATTGAGTAATATTTTTAAATTGTGCTAGCCTTGTCAATTCGTGTTTTAAATGATAAAAAAAACATAGCATTGTGTTGTTTTGTGTTCAAGTCCAAACAACACTTGTCGTGTCGTGACGGCCCAAAACACGACGCAAAAGCACAAAATTACTCCCCTACTCGAAATACGACAAAATAAATAGGGAAAATGAAATTAAAATTTTATTGAGAAAGTATGTGAATATCTATCGTGACTAATCAATAGCCAAACAGAAGTAATAAATAATTTCAAAAGTTTTACCCAAACTGTGTAGGTAAGTTATAATTTTGTAACTCAGCTAATAGTTCATTTAGTAAACCATCAGAAAAACATAAGACCTACTTTTTTTCTTTTCGTCTTATAATTTATACCATGACAGTTTGCTATTCGTGCAACCACACATCTTATGTTCTCATCATAAGACATTAAAAAAATGTGTTTGACGAGAAACTAACAGCAATCAGATCAGAGAGAAAGGACATAATCGAAGAGGTCAAGAGAGAGAGTTGGTCGATCCTTCGCTATTGACAGAATGCAGCAGCGAGTTTGGTTTTCAAAAACCCTGCCCGCCAATCCAAATGTGTATAGACCCATTTGTTTTTTTCTGACTTTTATTAACCAAAGACGTTGGTTGGATTTCAAAAAAGCCTAGTTGTTCGACCTATAAGTGAACCGTTCTCTCTAGGTTCGAATTTGCAGAAAAACTAATAAGACAAACACGCACACTTTACGCACATATATGTCTGGGCAGTATGGGTCCTTCAGTGATGGGTTTGTGAGGGCAATGCTTGGGATATAGAGAGGAGGTAAGGTGAAGGGAAGGAATGTGTGTGCTTGAAAGGACAATAAAGTACGATGAGAATGGGAGTGCCGAAAGTTGAGGAAAGGCATCCCTTGGAGTGCTTTGCGTATAAAAGTGCTCTTTTACTATTAGATACATTCTACCTTGGAATATCTTGGGCCTTGATCATCTCAACCGTTCTTCGAGGGATATCATTTCCCTTCAATATTATATGAATGCTTTGGACATTGTGAGAGAAATGTTGTTCAGATTAAACTAAAAGAGTGGCAAAATGAAATTTGCCAAATAGATCTTAGCCATTGGTTTGATAGTTGATTGGGTGTCCAAATCCGGGACATTATTGTGCTGAGATAGAATCAGAATTCAACTGCATCCCTGTTTTATTATATGGATGTGTATAATATGTTCGTGTGAACCCTAGGAAAGTGTCGGTGCTTCCTAAATATAAAATAATAGCACATTATACTATAAATCCAATTTTAATAAATCACCAACAAAAGAGTATGAAGTAGGCAAGTACCTACAAGAGAGTTAAAAATTCTAAACACCAATTCAAACTCTAAAGCCCCAAACAAACTCTTCGAAAAATACCAAAGTAGAATTGAATGAAAATAATGTAAGGAAAGAAGGGTTGTATTAATAATCCGGAGCAAAGTAAATAGTAGAATGTTTTTCTAGAAAGACAAAAACTGAAGACAACCAATAAACAAGGTTGACCAGTACACTACTACCAAACAGAAGACAAAGAAAATTTAACCCTATGTTCAATAGAAAGTAGTGCAGAAGTTCTATTTAAACCCAATAAAAATTTTGTTCGCAACTCGGGTCCGAAAACTCAGATCCATATCCAACAACGGCAAATCAATAGTTGAAAGACGGACCTTAACTAGTCGAAATTTGGTTGCACAAATTTTGAAAATTATATATGATTCTCTCTATTTCAATTATCCATAAAGTTAGATACATCTCCCTATATTAATCATACCATTAAAATATTTAGTCCTATGAGATGCACTATCTTAGCAGGAAATTCCTCTCTATCCTAAGCAGGATGCAATTTCTACCAATAACTGATTCCTTGTTATTAGGAGAATAGAGGACAGTCTAATATATTTAACACCCTACATGGGAGTAGTCCTAGTTTTATTCTCTGTTTCATGCTTTATAATAAAGAACTTGGAGCTAAGTAGCAGAGAACATGCGCACTTTATACGCAAACTTCTCTTTTTATTTTGAAACAAAAACTTTTTGTAAGAAATGTGGGAGTTCATACAAACCTTGTAATGCATCCATTGCAGTGGCGGCATGGGCTGGGCTCGCAAAATCAACAAAACAGAGCACCAGTGGATCACCCTTTGACTGCACAAATCAAGAGCAAGTGAATCGTTGATGAATCAGTATGTAATTGTTCTGCGCAATAAAAAAATAAATAAATAAAATCTTACACTTTTTGATTCCTTGGTCACAAGTCTCACTTCTTTGTAGCCAACAAAAGGGCGAAATATATCTGCAAGCCTTGGTAAAGGAAAAGAACTAAAAGGAAAAAATGAAAGTGATGTAAATTATGGCGCGAGCGCGTATTCGATATAATATATACACCCTCCCCGTAAGTCCCTTCTATTTATTATTGCTTATTAGAACAGGTATAGTTTGGAATATTCATTTAGTACCCCCTTTAGACCAACTCCAACCCAATTGCAAGATGGAAATGAAGTTTTACAATTCCAACCCAATTGCACAATGGAAATGAAGTTTTGCAATTCCAACCCATTTTCCATTTTAATTATTAGCCAAAACTCATGTAAATTTTGTTGTAATATTTCCCAGAAATATGTCAGTGCTTAATGACTCATCAATACTGAGGCTGTAATTCTAATGTCACAGCAATACCGAGGCACTGAAGGGTATACATATGTTGGTGGCGCAGAAGTACATTTACCACCAGACGTTAACACACCAAATGTCATGCACGCAACCAAAGGGTTATACATCAACAACTGGTGCTTAAACTGCTTCCATTTTAGTGAAACCCAAAGTTTGGCGATTAAAAGGCTTGAATTTGGTCTTTCTTTTTAACTTTTAGGGGTTTTCCGTCTAGTTTTGACATGTTAAATTCACATTCAAGTGTTTAAAAGTTGACATCATAAGACAATTCTACAATTTATTTTCTTGGAGCTATTTTTTATAGTTAGTTTTTACATACTATCTCATCAATTATAAGTTTCGTCCTTGAATTTTAAAAACAATAATTTTGCCCTTCAGTCGTCTTCATTTTTAACCAATTTTAAAGAAAATAATATTCTTTCATGACAGTTTTTATGAATTAAATGTGAGTATTAAAAAATAAATTGTAACCAAGAACCAAATCGAACCAACCCAATAACCAACGGGCTCGGTTCTGCTTTAGTTTCACATATTTTTGGTTTGTGTTCCAGATCTATACTCATGGATCTAATCTACATTAGTCCTGTCTCTGACTTTGGTTTAGCAAGGGCACCAAATCAAACTGACCCATTCACACCCTTTAGTCAAGATAACTAGCCCCGTATATATTGATGTAATGGCCTCATATTGGATACGTTTGTGCTATTGAGTGTGCTATGTGAGAAAGCAATACAAGGAGATAATTAATGGATTGTAAAAGGATACGAGCTACTTCTCTGCGTGAGCAACTTCCAGGCAAGCCCTCTACAAACAGCGTACTGCTAGCATCAGATGGTAAAGGCATTTCAGTTCTGCTCCGGCCGCCACTAATACCCATAGCGCGAGGATCATCAACAGTACGACCATTAAGCCCACCACTCATGGGCCTAGCAGACTCTACCCCACCATATGGCTGAAGTTGCTGGTACAACAATGTTAAATCTAGACATGTAAATTAACAGTGAAGAATTTATCACAAAAATGAAAAAAAGGGAATATGTATTCCGTACCGCACTGCGCATATAACGATCATATGGCGCTCCCATGGGGTCAGCATCTCTAAGTACACGATCATCACGAGCAAAATAGCTGGGTAACTCGTGGCCAACAGGAGCATCTACAATATGAAGCACAATTCTTCATTTTAAATTTTACAATATCAAGAAAAATTCTTGATCTATGAAAAAGTGGGTACCATACTTCACTGATATTTTCAAATTTACAATTCTTAATTTTTTCCACCATAGGAGGCAAGTGAAAAACATGAACCGCATAATTTAGATTGCCAATCTCCCTAATCAGCAAAGTAACAACAGCAGGAACTAACATACTACCTCTAATTATATTATCGAACCTTTTTTTCCGTTCGTTTATTCCTCGTCTCCACAGAAACTAAGACTCAAAGGAGAAATATAGTTGATGTTTTATGCATGCATCATTTAATAAGCCAAGCATTTAAAAAGGTACTCACATGAATATATTAACTAAATATAGCTAAGAATTTACAGGAAAGGGCTGCCCAAAACGAAAATTGGAGCCATTTACCTCCAGTGTACTTCATTAGCTAACAAAAATAGATGAAATACATATATACACGAGTCGTATGCTTGTCTACACATAACAGCTAAACATCCAAGAAAGTTAGGTGGATGAATAACAGCTGAAGCATAATTGGACTACGTCTGTCTAAACATCCAAAGCAATTTAGGTGGGTGAATAAATTCTTTAATAAGAAACAAAAGTAAATTATATAATCAAAAAAGATTACATCTAAGATAAGACAAACCGGCAGTCTATCAGAGGAGGGAAAACAAAAACACCAATGCTCCGTTTGATTGCCGCTGATCTCTTTTCCATGGAAAGACTTTAGTTCATTTTTTACTTTTAGGGGTTTATTTTTTAATACATTTTACAAAAACAATAGTTATAAATATGAAAACCCATGGAAAACATTTCTTCTCCACCACTCAAAGAGTTGATTTCCATGGAAAACTCCAAAAGTAAGAGCAAACCACTCCCATCTTTTTCCTCTCAATTTCCAACTTCTCATTAAAATGGGATATATTTTCAATCATTTTCCAACTTTGTAATCAAATACCCTACACAAAAACTCTAGCCAAAATATTTACAAAATGATCCCTCCCAAGGTGTCCCCAGAAAGTAAATTCTATCCCACAAAAGCTCCAAATACTCTTTCTTCAAATATGTGATCCTTCCTTTCCATCTTCACTTCCCAAATCCTAGCTAGGATCATGCATCTCCATTAATACTTTGGCCTACTTTCTATCCCCAGAAGAAGCACTCCCCAAGCACATGATCCATGTTTTCCCCTTTCCTCTTGTATAAGGCGTGCCAAGAAGGGGATAGACGACAATTTAGAGGAAGCTGACTTTCTAAATCAATTTGGCTTAAAGAGCCAAGTAAGAATATTCAACAAGAGCAACCAAAGATGCAAAGTTGTCAAACTCCATAATGTCAAATTCCAAGAGAGACAGCTGTTATGTTCAAATGAGGTCAAGGAAGCAAAGGACTCGTAACGATTTTAAAAAAAACACTATAAAGAACAAGAAAACAAGGAAGCGAAAGGAATCCCCAAACCAAGGGTCCTCTCAAAAACAGAACCAATAGCCTCGTGTGTAGTTTAAAGAAGCCAATGTCTCCAGAGATGAAATTCTATGGACTACGGCAAGATCTCTTTCTAACCACACAAGAATTAGACTCGTCAGGTTGAAGGCCTACTTGTTTCAAATAATTAATTGCTAAAGTGAATCACTAGAGTGCAGTACAATTCAGGTAAATCAGTAAAAAGCCCAAAAAATGAACAAGTGTTAACTATTTATATCATATTTCTTATAACTAATTACTCTTCGGTTAGACAGAACAGAAGAGCCCCTACAATGATATTGGTTTGGAGGACAGAGAAAGTCTAATTGGATCAACCACTCTACATTAGAGGACAAGACAACACACTATATCCTTGAGAAGAATGCACCACTTTAGCCATAGTTAAGCCTAGCAAAACCTAGCCATCATTACAAGAGCCACTCCCTCTCATTTAATAATGCCCCTCACTTAATGAACACACAAAACCTCGCTATAAATACCATAGCTCTCATGTATTGCCCAACTCCAGCTGAGTTATTACTGATTGCTTCATAACTCCACTAAATATTTTATTATCCACAAGGGCATGCTCTGTAATATTTCTGATCATACAAAATCAGACAACAGATTGCATTTTGATGCACCAAGAGTCATTAATGATATTGTTGTGTTTGTTCAGCCTACCTCTCTATCTCTCGGTTAGAGTGCCTACTCTCACTCTCACCCACCGACCTCGAGTCGCCTGCAGACTGTTGGTCGTTGCTTTAACCAGTGAGCGAATTATGTCTCATTACGCTGTCCCTTAACTGTGTCTGCATAATCTCAGATATGCCTACTAGCAAAACCAACCTCTGATATAGAGCCCTCTTACAAAGTTCAAACCTGATAAATGAAAGTGTAATTTACCTTGGATAATTTGCTAGCGGGATGAATTAGAACTGATTTAAATACTGACCTCGAATAATGTAACATTTAGCCATCATGTGCATTGTACACGGCCTTGAACAAAATTATAACGAAAAAATAACCATAAAACTAAAATAGGATATTAAAAGTTAAGAAAAAGAAAAAGAAAAAACGGGAATATTTTCTCTCTTTCACCCAAAGTTCATCCTCGTCACTTACTCCAATAACGACGTCGTTACACGTAGCCGCTTGCGGCCACAGCACAACGGGTGCAGATCCCATCATGCATCAGCACATTTCTCTCTCTGTGTGTGCTGAAAACCATCACGATGTCTCCTACCCAAATAATGTAAAATATAAAGGCATAAATTCATTTTTACCACAATCATCTCCGACCCAAATAAGTTGCGGCCCTAGGCAAAAGTGCAAAAATGAGACATTTTAATATTAATAAACAAAAGAGAAAAAGATTAGCTTCGTTGTTCTTGAGCATTGGGTAGTGAAGATAACAAACAAGAAGCATTTTGTAAACTCTTATTTTCTTTTCCTACAATAATCAGTTAGAATTTTCCCCGAATTAGCTTGTATACAAGTGAGAACTGAAATATGAAACTTAGATGTAGATTCAGTTGACATGCTGGGTCCTTAATATTTTGTCCAAAAATGTGTTCTTAAAACACAACGTATATAAATTTGGATACTCTTATAAAATCCCTTCATCACTTTTTGTGTTAAGCTTCTAACATTTTAAAAACTAATCTTTCGCATTACGTTAAAAACAAAGATAGTAATTCAAATATCAGACCCATACCTACCGCAAGGCCCTAAGCGACCACCAATCAATTAAAAAAAAACAGACCTAATCAAACTCGAATAATATTTAATACATAACATTTCAAAGCACATTCACTCTTCCATAGGATCTTTATATTCTCTGCAGTCAACACAATTGATAGAATTTCCAGATTATGTAAGCTTTAGTTCATCGTAAAGGAAACACCATTTCAATTGTCATTTTCCAATTAACCAGAAATCATTTTTCTAAATTAATATGAATAGTAAATAAGAGTAACATTCAGGAAAAGGACATTTGAAACGAACAACTTGATCAAAAGCAATTAAATAGCGATAGAGAAGATGACTTAGATTTTAGGCACTAAATGTTTAATGAAAAAATCATATTAAAAAATTATAAATCCTTATACCAAATCATAAATACCATCTGCAACTTCACTGGCGGAATTTAAAGGTTGTTGCCAGTTGACAAGAGCCCTTTGGGTTATCTCCTTAACGGACAAGGAAGTCCCATGACACGCTTAATGAAGTACTTTTCCGATTTAAGTTAAATCAAGATTTTACAGAGTTGATGGTATCATAAAAAGGAAACTGAAAGCACTGATTGAGCAGCAGGACCAAAAAAAGTCATGATCTTTGAAGCTCAATTCGGTAAGTTATTAAGGAGGTGAATATATTGACAAAAAAGAACCAAATGTAAGCAAAAAGAACAGGAAAATCTAATGCGACATATTAACAATATGTAAAATCTCAAACCTCCGGTGCCCATGTCTATTCTATTTCAAGTTTTTTGCATTTCAATACATGAACACAACATGAGTTCTCTTCAAGCTTACTAGATTACAAGTCAGAATCTGCTATTTAAATGAACAGAATCTGCTATATATATATATATATATATATATATATATATATATATATATATATATAGAGAGAGAGAGAGAGAGAGAGAGAGAGAGAGAGAGGAGCGCAGCTAAATTGAGAGCTTCTCATTTGCGTCTCCCTAAAAATGATAGGTGTGGTGAAAGTTGAACTTCTTTGTTTGACCTGTTTTTCTTAACCAAATAAAGAAAAATCCAAAAGACACTTAACACTCCAAATAACTCCCTAAAGAGTGAAAAGAAAATTAATAAATCAGGAACTGTTCATTATGCAATAATAAGGATAGGAAAGAAGGCATGCAATATGATCGTGGGAGCGTTTATTAGAGTCTACGAATTAACCAAGATGAAGTACAACTCTTAATAAAGTAAGTATACTTGGAACTTGAAACAGGTCGTTTTGCATTTCATTAGAAAAATTAATAAATAAAAACACCGTCAAGCCTTGGAGTGATAACCTGTCTATCGCACCAAAACCTAGATAACAAAATATATGCTGTCGAGAAATAATAGGAAAATAAAAGGGGATACTAGCACCCCCAAAATTTACTCCCTAACAATACATGAGTAACAAACTGTTTTTCAACTTGCACTCCACTTCTTCTCTTTTTCTTCTTCCAGCTCAACTTCTCTCCTTATTCTTCCCTAACCCTAATTTCGAATCACCACCCACAACCACCACCTCACTCAACCAAATATAAAACAACGTGAAAACGTAACATTACAAAAAATACTATTACATATAGTTAGAATATCAACAATTTGAACTATATTAGTTTTTCTAACGGGGCCTACAATCAAATTATCACACGCTTATTGTCGTACCCAGAAAATGGAGATGGGGGCCACGACCTATAAAAATATACTCCTTCCCGAATTAATAATCCTGTTTTCCTTTCTAGGCCATCCCAAATTAATACTCACTTTTTTTGCACGTAATCAACAAACCAAATTCCACAATAGTGATGAACATGAACAAGTCTTGACCTTGGAGTAAATCCTTACAAATTATCTTTTTCAAACAACGACTATTAATTTGGGACAAGACAAACCTAGTATGTTTTAGGGTTTAAACACTAAAAAGTGTTAGATCCGACACTAAACCCTAATTAAACAAATCCATAGGTCACTCCACTTAACCAAACAATTGTTTATGCGACAATTTAAGCCAAAAAACAAAAAATATGTTTTCTGAACCCCAAAACTTCGAAAATACCAGAATTGGAAACATCTTTCTATTATATTTTTCCTAAAACGCTAGCATCCTATATAAATTTCATCTTCCTTCCTAAAACCCTAGTATCTTGTACATGTAGCATCCGGTACATAATATTTCATACCAAACCCTAGCTGATCCACTAACAAACACAAACATATACATACATATGTAGAGAGAGAGAGAGAGAGAGAGAGAGAGAGAGAGAGAGAGAGAGAGAGAGAGAGAGAGAGAGAGATTATACCGTATTCAGAACGAGGTCGTTTTCCAACGAGAGGGGGAAGAGCCGCCTGTTGCCTAGGGTCTGCTCCGTATCTCCAATAAGCATCTCCCATTTTTCTTGTTTTAGAGAGAGAAAATTGAAGAAAGAAATGATTTGGGGGTTTTGGAGATGTGTGGTATAGCGGCTTCGTTGATACTATGCTAAGTATATATAGTACGTTTTTCTTCTTTTAAGACTTTTGTAACCCTAGGCTACAATTTGAGACACTAATGAATTTGAATTTGACTAAATACGTATATATTTTATAATTAGATTTCAGACTTTAAATAAAAAAATAAACGTAATTAATGTCCATCCTTGGTCATTTGTACTCGAAGGGGGTGTACCAAGTGTTAAGAATTTGGGAGAGGAGTTTTATATAACCTTGACTAGGGGTGGTAATTTGGGGTAATCGGTCGTGTTTTGGCCGGACACGACACAACACAATAAGATTTTTTCGGACACGAATACGACACGACTTCGTGTTTTTTTTAATTGACACGAACACGATCCAAATAAAAAATAACACGATACGACACGACAACCATAATTTCTTAAATTTCAGGCTTAAAAAACACGATAACACGACACGACTCATAATTAACGCACGAACACGACACGACTTCGTGTCAATTTCGGATCAATTTCGTGTCGTTCCGTGTCGTTTTTTCGTGTCGTTTCTAAAATTGTCACCCCTAACCTTGACGTGTATGAGGATGCAAACTCGACATATGTACGTGACATTTGTTAACTAGTGGAGGTTTTTCGAGGTTTGGTGTAAAGATTTTCTATGTTACGATGATGAAGTGAGTTTTTGCGATGTTGATTTTATTTTAGCCAACATCGAATGTGCATTGGTAATGATGTAAATATTGTATATTATGCCTCTCAACTCTCGTCTATCTATATTCAACCCATCGACACTGCGCGAAATTTCCTATCAATCTTTGAATGGACCAATAAAACTTAGTGCTTGTGACGCTTTAAACTTGGGGGTGTGGGCTGCTAATGATGTAAATATTTATTTAACTAGTATTTTAATGTTAACAATCTCATATATATTTATATATATATATATATATATTGGCGTTTCTCACTACGATTGGACACATGAAGATAGTAAATGATATGTTTTTGCCTCATTTTGTTAATTTTCCTCTTCTGTTTTGTGTGCGTCTTTTTCCTATCCCATTATTACTCTTTCTTGACCCTTCCATCTATTTGTTTTCTGGAAACTTTCTCAAGATGACTCTTCATCTCCCCTTGATATCATCTAATAATCCAAATAATAATAAAAGCTGTCATCGGCGATGGTGTCCAAAGAGACCATCGCTCCTTCACATTCCCTCTTAGTAATTTATATGAGTTTTCACTTATATGGTTTTCAAGTATGCGATTAATATATGCATTCTTTGAACAAACTTTTATTTTTTAGGATTGTTTATTTGTGTCTTCGTGTATAGATTGTCATATTATACACACACACACACACACACACACACACACACACACAGGGACCACACAAGTGATTGTGTATTATTTGTACAGTCTGATTTAATATCCCAATTTCTTATTGATTTGTGCAGAGGATTTCGTACAAATATGTAATATGAAAAAAAAAACGTATTTGTACAACGTTCTTATTGATTCGTGCAGAGGATTTTGTACTTAGTATATAATATACAAAGTGTTTGTTTGTTTACTCGTGTCATTCTGGTATTGCATTTGTATCAAATTATGTACCTACGTTTTTTTATATTTCATTGTACTACTAAGGCTTTCCTATTTAAATTGGATATTTTCCTTTTGTTTTGCTTAGCTTTTGTTATAATTTCGTTTCTAATTGAATTGGATTTTTCACCTTTTGATTATGCTTTATTATTTTTACCATCTAAAATTTGTTTGTATTTGAATTTTTAGGAACTGGTATGTGTTTTTTAAGTTTTAATTTTTAGAATGGTTTAAAACTTTATATTTCTCAATATATATGTATATTGCTTACTCTTTTATATTACAGCGCCATTTGATGAAATTACTAGTTGATACACATATCCAAGATATTAAATGGTTATTTGGAGACTGATAGAGACGAATAGATCTTTTGCATATTTAAAACCCTTTACATCTTATTTGACCAATTCTCAAAACAAAAAACATTAAAGTTGCAATTCTTATCATCCTCTTCATCAACGGTAGTAGATTATTAGGTTAGTTAAGCGTTTCATATTTTTTATTTCCATTTAGTATTTTAGATAACAAACACCTTGTTTAATGATCGTTATTTGGGATTTTCGGTCTTTTTTTTTATAAATATTTCCTTCATAAATTTATTTGGGTGTTTTTATAAAACATTTCGAAAGGTATTGGTAGGTTTCACCATTTATTGGCCGAGGGGGCGGGTCATAACTTTCTTCAAGCATCGTCTTTAAATTTGTGTATAGGAAGAATATTGTGCATACCGACTATTTGACGAAAGATATTATGTTTTATAATTATTTAAATATAACATGGCATTTCGGTAAAAAAAAAGGCGTGATTGTGTATTATTGATGGATAAATGATCTTCTTAGACTTTGATTTGATACTAGTCATAGTATATGTATAATTCAAGTATGAGAAGTTTGTTTTTTCCTTCAAATTTTATTCCCTTATTTTTTGTATTAGATTTTACTATGGTAATGAATCACAGTTTGTTTTTTCCTTTTTAATCATAAGGGTAAAATTTCACTTAAGTATATTTTTATGATCTATATTTTTAAAAGCTATCAACTTTAGTTATAATAACCATTTATTGTTACTTTTGATAAAATGTATTTTTATCTAATTTTTAATATTTATTAGTTTAAGATTTTAATTAATATTTTGTTTAATTCAAATGTGTATTGAAAATGAATCGTTGTTCACACTTTAATACCCATTTTATTTACTATATATCCCCCCCTCTAAATACAAGATTTAAATCTTTTGTATATTTTTAGATATAAAAGCTTATCCCCTAAGTAATTTGGTATTTAAAATTATAAAATTGGTACATAAATTATATTTACTATTTTTTCTTTTTTTTAGTTAAGAAGGAATTTTCTTAACCATAACTATCCAAGAAACATGCTTTTTTATTTGATTCTTGCATATTAGAATATGGTATTAGTTTATTATGAATATTAAACTCAATCATTGCACTCCTGGTATCTAATATCGCAATGTGTTGGTAATTTTTATTGTAAAATAAGGTTGAGAAGTAAATGTTTTTAACGTTTTTTTTAAATCACTCGCACATTGCGCGGGACTAAAAGCTAGTATTGTATGCTACTATAACAAGTAATATTTTGAATGAAGTGTTAAAGTTATTTATTAACATCATCACATTGTTTACAAATACTTAATTAATTCTTAATTTGTACTAATACTCAAATTAAACATCACCGTGATGAATTCATAAATGTTATATTACATCATAACACAAGGTGTCGTGTCTTTAACTTAAGCAGACTCGTATATTAAAATTGAACTATCAATATGATTATTGAGTAGTTCAATGGACTCTTATGGTACATAAAATGTTGGGCAGAGCCCAATGACCAGTGTTTTAGTTACTTGGGCGGATTCACTATTATTTAATTATTAATAATATCACCACATCGAGCTTACAGACACTCCCTGATTAAATTTAATTAGTAACATCTATGTTTGGTTCACTTTTCATTATCTTGAGAACTTGTTTACCTCTAGTTGTGAATCGACTATGTATCAGATGACAATAATTAATTATGAAGCATAAAAATGTAGTCATTATATAAGATTTTTTTTGGCCGTTGAATTGCCTATTGCAATAGTATCCTCCATATGATTTGTGAGAAATTAAAATCATTGTAAATAGCAGTTATAAAGGTTAAACTTCGCCCACAATTAATAATTACGACAACTATATGTTTGGTTATAAATATAAATTTTGCAACTCAAACTGACCATCGTAAGAAAATTTGCGACATCTTGCAGCGGTAACTAAAAATGAAATGTATAATAACTTATAGTGAAGAATTTCTTTATGACAAGCAAACACCGTTGCGAATATTTTTCGGTGGAAAATTTCCAGCACCAACTTATTGCGATCCACCATCACACAAGGTAAAGAAATCGTCATACTTCTGCAGTATTTTTTGTATCTTTTTGCGATAATTTTTTGCCTTTGCTAAAAGGTTCCCTCAATTATAATGTTCCAATTGAGTATCGAGTTTCCCATTAAGAGAATTAGGTGGTTAGGTGAAATTAGGTTGGGCTCTAATAACAAAACATCTTGCATCCATTTCCATTGGCATTATTTATATACTGCCCTAACCGAGATATTGAGTCACGTGTAGATCGATTGGGCTTGTATCATCCGCATTAATGTAAATTATGATCCAACCTATTAAGTTGCTACTTTATTTAACTTATCATTTTATTTTTAAGTAAGTACGTCTCATTCGTTTACATGTGATAATAGATTCATTCAATATTAGTATGATAAATGATTGAGAATACTTTGGGATTTCGTGAAAAGTAAAAAACCAACTTAATTATTTAACTTATATTCCGCATCTCACACAACGCATATAAAAATGTTGGTTTATGGAGTATTTGTATCTTGGGATACACAGACAAAGATACAAATTTTAACCAAATTTTATCTTGATTAATAATTATGTGTGCATGCAAACTCAAGTCCAGATTTAAACGATATCCATACAATCAAACAAGACACACAAAGAATAATTGAGGAAAAATCCCTTTCGGGCAAAACATATATTCAGCACTCTAAAGAGTTTGACAGACTCGACGACTTACAGACTACTTAGGTCTTCAAATCTTTAACAGATACGGCACAGTCTAGCACTGTCCGCAGGAAGCAGCTCTTCCCTCGAGTATGGAACGAGTATGGGGATTTGAATAAAAAGATGAACACTTTTGGAACAGATATGGGGATTTATTTTTCTCCAAAAATCATGAGAAAAACTATTCAAAATAGTTTTTATAGAAAAATACAAATTTTGAGGTGGCACTCTCGTTCAAATGAAAATGGGATCTCGTTTGAATGAAAACTATAGTTTTGCTATAATGAGGTGAAGTCTCATTCGAACGAGATGCCTATTTCGTTTCATCGTCCATCCAACGATCTTCCAACAAGGGTACTTCGTTCCAACAAGATTTGATCTCGTTCTAATTAAATTGGAATCTTGTTCCTACGAACTAAAGTAAAATTATATCCAAAAACCGATTTATGAAATTGCCTCGAGTAAAAGACAAACATCCTATAATAATTTAACTGGGTAAAATCCGAACCACGAGGTCCGTATACGTCCATAAAGTGTCGATGATGATTCCAACGACTTGAATCTCTGATATGAAGCTCAATCACTAACAAATACCCCCTTTGGCCACTCCGGTACAGGATAAAAATCCAAATTAAAACAAAA
The DNA here is from genome assembly GCA_949130495.1 of Sambucus nigra. Taxonomy (NCBI): domain Eukaryota; kingdom Viridiplantae; phylum Streptophyta; class Magnoliopsida; order Dipsacales; family Adoxaceae; genus Sambucus; species Sambucus nigra. The sequence goes on along the minus strand of OX422213.1, from coordinate 624,850,486 downwards.
CTCCTAAGACAATGTATTATAGTATCCTCAAAAACCCAAAATCGGAATGACATTCGAGATTTTGTCTTCAATTGAAATTATTCATCTTGTGTAGTCCATGAGATCATCATCAAAGCGGAAGAAACCTATACGCATGAAACAAAAGAATACTGTGACACGTATGAGTTTAAAGAAAAAATAAACTCTCCCTCAAATTACCCCCCCCCCCCCCTCATTTGTTCGTAATAGACAAAGGGTAGGAAACGAAGCATGAATCATGAACATCACCCGAATCCCAAAAAAATAACATCACAGAGATAGTCAATCAAGCACATGCAATGAGATTTGTAAAAGGCTTTTAAAACAACTATTTTTGCAATTTTTAAAAAAAATTCAGGAATAAAAAGTGTAAGTATAAAAGGTACATATAAGTACAAAATACATAACACCATAAAATAACACTAAAATAATCTGAATCATGAAAGTGGGATGTAATTCTGTGAACATTTTCCATAAGCAAGTCAATATAGGCATTCATAACATAGGAACACGAAGTCAATGAGATACTTGCTTCTCAAATCAATAACGCCAAATTATTTACACTACACCAAAATGGTCAAATTGGCACCCTTTAAGCGGCTAGCCTTGTTACGGTCATTGACCGTGATAAAACAACACGTATTTTTTAACACGGTCAATGACCGTGATAAGTACAGTTGTCACGGACTTGTCACGGTCATTGACCGTGACAATCCTATAAAGTTATCACGGTCAATGACCGTGACATGCCTGTGATAATTCTGTCAGTAAAAAACACTCCCTCTTCTTTTTTTCCCACCGTTTTTATTCCCTCCATTTCTCTCTCTCTCTAGCGACGACTCATCTCTCTCTCTACAACTTTGGTATGTTTTCTCTCTCTATTTCTCCTTCATTTATGTATATGTGTATGAATATGTGCGTGTATGTATATATGTGAGTGTAAATATGCGTGTGTGTGCATGTGGGGTGTATATATGCGGTGTGGGGGGGGGGGGGGAGGGGGCAGAGATGGGTGGAGGGTAGGGGGGTGTATTGTAACACCCGGCCTAATTAAATACCGGGTGATCAGTCCTTTATTAAATTAAAATCAAGGTGAACGGTTGGTTCATTCTCATCATCATTGTAGTAAAATAATTATTACCAATTTAAATACCCTAAATAATTAAGCTAAGTGTAAAAAAAATTTAAAGTATCATCTTTATTTAAATTCCAATATGAAAACCTTTTTAATAACAACAGTTTAAGAGTCACATAAATAATAAGGATGACAATTACCACACAAGAATTAAACTATCTAGATAAACCAAACCAAGTTATGAACTATAAATGAAATCCTCCTGACCAGAGTTAACTCCTAAAGAGTACCAGATATTGGAAATAACATAAACATAAATCTCTGACAAATCCAAACGGGATAGGGAATTGGGCAACACGTGCCCTAACTATGAAGAACTAAAGTAAGAACTGAATCAGTGAAGATGTCGTCTAAAGCAAGGGCATGCAACTTCCACAAAAGTTACAGCACATCCAATCCAAAGAACCTGTGCAAAATGCCCCCGTGGCTAGGGACCTGTAATACATATATATATATACAAGAGAGAAATAAATGACAGAAAACGGGTCAGAGCCCGAGTGTAAAACAGTTTGAAAAATAGTTTAGCAAGTATTTAAAATGCTTACAGATTAATATCACAACCATGTTAATATGCGACACTCTCTTGAGAATCCTCACCTCTCATCCAGTGTGCACCTCTACCGTTCTACTGATCTCATAAGTCTATCTAACTTATATTCCATAAAGTTTTATCCCGATAAGTACTAAGGCCATAATATTTAGTTTTAGAAAATCATTCTCTTCCATATTCTTACGTTACTTAGAAACACTTAGTACCTTTACCAAATTCACGAACACTTGTTATAAAGCTGAAGCATTTATTCATTATTTGGCTACTTATACACACAGTATAAAGTTTCCATATATATATATACTATCGTCACCCCACATAAATCTATGGTGCTGCTATACTCTGCTATTAAGTCCCTGTATCACTCAAACTAAGGGAAATACTAGTTCGGAATCACTCTCGAACTGTATTAACACAATACACATACAAATGGAGGCGAAGCATAGTTCCAAGTCACTAAGAGGTCAGCACATACCCCTCACTTCTCTTAGGACCGTCTGAATATCATTCTCAGATAGCCTGTACTAAGGAATCCTATGTTCTAAGGTACGAGTCAATATCCCCCATAAAGGTTCAATCGAGATAAGACTGTCCCAACATGAAAACCTCCGTGATAGCAAGTAGCCCGGGTATGATTTTTACACAGATACATATATATGCACAGTCACACAGTCATATATGTAAATATTGACATTTTCTAAATTAGGGTGCGCCCACGATCCATAATTATAATTACCCGTTCTTAGCTCAAATTACTCGATTATCTCACATAATGGATTCATCTCTTTTATTCTCATTTATAATTTATTTCAGACTTACTTCTCATCTCTCGAAGTATTCAATCTCACTAAGTATAATTTCAGTAGGTATACCCTCACTTACCTTCTACTCTAAATCTTTCACGAGTCTCCATCTTTTAGTAAACGTACGCACAATTTTCAATGTATGAACTCTCCGTTAACCCACGATTTCATCCCATGTTAATTTCACTCAACGAAGTCTACTTAGACCCTATTGGTCCTCTTCATAACCCATTATACTATTTAAAAGATATTCAAGGGTTCCCACGTATTTTATCCTCATTAAACAAAAAGGGGAAAAACATGTGATTTCCAGGAGGGATCGATCGATCGTGGAATGGGGTCGATCGATCGATCAAGCAGTTCATGCCCAATTTTTTGCAATTTTTAACCTACGGGTTCAATCATTCTAACCCCTCCAAACCTCTATAATTTCATCCCAAACTCCCATCAAAATTATTCAAATGTATAAGCAATGTATATAAACAAGTTCCAACGTAACGACATCAATAAATCCTCAACTAATCAATCAAAAAGGGGTTTAATATCAGATTTCTTTATAAAACCAAATTTTGCATGAATAATCACAAACCTCCATTTAAATCCAAATTTTCTTCCCAAATATCATACTAAACTTATGGTTAATCCTCTACGTATGATCAAGATTTCAGACTACATGGATTCTCCCTATAACACATATAAATTCTCCTCCAAAATATATAATTCTTCAATTAAAACATTTGATTTTCATTCATAGACTAACATGGAAGGTATATTAACTTGGAAATTAGCAAGATAGATACTTGACTGGGATTCAAGGATCTTATTTATTGATGAAAAATATATGGTTGTGTTCCTCGTCATGAGATCTACGTTTTGGTGGATGTGGCGATGCAATCGGGTGAATTATAGGCCTTGGATTGCTTGGAAACTCTTCACCATCTTCTTTAATCTCTTCACCTTCTTCTCTAATCTCTTCACCTTCTTCTCTAATGGTTGGGCTTAGGTTTTGTGTTTGTTAACCCTAAGAGACAACTCCAAATGGCTAATATATACTAAGAAAATTCGTGGGTTTAATTACCCAAAAATACAAAATGTCTAAAATACCCTCCCGGGATGTCAATTAGGCCTAAAACCCCCCCAAGACCCAAACTAAACCCCCGATACACTTTTCTGACTAACTCGACCCTTCCGGACACTTTGGCGCACTCGAAACGACCATACGGATGACTTATAATTTATTCACTTATATAATAATAATTTAGTTCCGACGCGACACAGGCGCGCCCGGACTTTAGTTTTCATAATTGCCATATTATTCACTTGTAATGCTAATAAAATCAATATCATATGTTACTTTACTCATCCAGTAATATTCAACAAATTTACAATAATCACTAACTCTCATCATGCTAGTAAATATAAAGAAAAAAATATATACCGGATTAATATTAAATTAATAACTCAATTAAATTTAATAAATTCCCAATTTTAAAAGCCATAAAAATACGGGGTATTACGTGTGTGTGCGCGCGCGCGTGTGTGTGTATATATGCATGTGTGTGTGTATATGTGTGTGTGTGTGTGCGTGTGGTAGGCAACGACAGCGGGGGTAGGGGGTGTGGGCCTGTGTGTGTATATGTGCGTGTGTTTTTTTTTTAATTAAATTTGTATTGGTTTATTTGATATTTCCCCTCATATTGTAGTGCCCCTTGTAAAAGAATTATATAACAACAGTTTAAGAGTTACATAAATAATAAGGATGACAATTACCACACAAGAATTAAACTATCTGGATAAACCAAACCAAGTTATGAACTATAAATGAAATCCTCTTGACCGGAGTTAACTCCTAAAGAGTACCAAATACTGTAAATAACATAAACATAAATATCTGACAAATCCAAACGGGATAGGGAATCGGGCGACACATGCCCTGACTATGAAGAACTAAAGTAAGAACTGAATCAATGAAGAGGTCGTCTAAAGCAAGGGCCTGCAACTTCCATAAAAGCTATTGCACGTCCAATTCAAAGAACCTATGCAAAATGCCCCTGTGGCTGGGCACCTGTAATACATACATATATATATACAAAAGAGAAAGAAATGACAGAATATGGGTCAGAGCCCGAGTGTAAAACAGTTTGAAAAATAGTTTAGCAAGTATTTAAAATGCTTACCGGTTAATATCACAACCGTGTTAATATGCGACACTCTCTTAAGAATCCTTGTATCTCATCTAGTGTGCACTCCTACTATTCTACTGATCTCATAAGTCTATCTAACTTATATCCCATAAATTTTTATCCCGAGAAGTACTAAGGCCATAATATTTAGTTTTAGAAAATCATTATCTTCCATATTCTTACGTTACTTAGAATCACTTTGTACCGTTACCAAATTCACGAACACATGTTATAAAGATGAAGTATTTATTCATTACTTAACTACTTATACACACGGTAGAATGTTTCCATATATAAGTATATATATATATACATACTATCGGCACCCCACATAAATCTATGGTGCTGGCATACTCTTCTATCAAGTCCCCGTATCATTCAAACTAAGGGAAATACTAGTTAGGAATCACTCTCAAACTATATTAACACAATACACATACAAATGGAGGCGGAGAATAATTCCAAGTCACTAAGAGGTCAGCATATACCCCTCACGTCTCTTAGGACCGCCTGACTATCATTCTCAGATAGCCTGTACCAAGGAATCCTATGTTCTAGGGTACGAGTCAATATCCCTCATAAAAGTCGAATCGAGATAAGACTGTCCCGGCGCGAATAGCCCGGGTATGATTTTTACACAGATACCTAATATATGACAGTCACACAGGCATATATATAAATATTGACATTTTATAAATTAGGTGCACCCACGACCCATAATTATAGTTATCTAGTTCTTAGCTCAAATTACTCGATTATCTCACATAACGGATTCGTCTCTTTTATTCTGATTTATAATTTATTTCAGACTTACTTCTCATCTCTCGAAGTATTATATCTCACTAGGTATAATTTCAGTAGGTATACCCTCACTTACCTTCTAGTCTAAATCTTTCACGAGTCTCCATCTTTTAGTAAACGTATGCACAATTTTCAATGTATGAACCCGTTAACCCACGATTTAATCCCAAACTAATTTCACTCAACGGAGTCTACTTAGACCCTACTGGTCCTCTTCATAACCCATTATACTATTTAAAAGATATTCAAGGGTTCCCACGTATTTTATCCTCATTAAACAAAAAGGGGAAAAACATGTGATCTCCAGGAGGGATCGATCGATCGTGGAATGGGGTTGATCGATCGATGCTCTTGGTCGATGGATCGATCAAGCAGTTCATGCCCAGTTTTTTGCAATTTTTAACCTTCGGGTTCAATTATTCTAACCCCTCCAAACCTCTATAATTTCATCCCAAACTCCCATCAAAATTATCCAAATGTATAAGCAATGTATATATACAAGTTCTAACGTAACGACATCAATAAATCCTCAACTAATCAATCAAAAAGGGGTTTAATCTCAGATTTCTTTATAAAACCAAAATTTGCATGAATAATCACAAACCTCCATTTAAATCCAAATTTTCTTCCCAAATATCATACTAAACTTGTGGTTAATCCTCTACGTATGATCAAGATTTCAGACTACATGGATTCTCCCTATAATACATATAAATTCTCCTCCAAAATATATAATTCTTCAATTAAAACATATGATTTTAATTCCTAGACTAACATGGAAGGTATATTAACTTGGAAATTAGCAAGATAGATACTTGTCTGGGATTCAAGGATCTGATTTATTGATGAAAAAGATATGGTTGTGTTCCTCTTCGTGCGATCTACATTTTGGTGGCTGTGGCGATGCAATCGGGTGAGTTCTAGGCCTTGAATTGCTTGGAAACTCTTCACCATCTTCATTAGTCTCTTCACCTTCTTCTCTAATGGTTGGGCTTAGGTTTTGTGTTTTTTAACCCTAAGAGACAACTCCAAATGGATAATATATACAAAGAAAATTCGTGGGTTTAATTACCCAAAAATACAAAATGTTTAAAATACCCTCCCGGGATGTCAATTAGGCCTAAAAACGCCCCAAGACCCAAACTGAACCCCCGGGTACACTTTTCTAACTAACTCGACCCTTCCGGACACTTTGGCGCACTCGAAACGACCATACGGATGACTTATAATTTATTCACTTATATAATAATAATTTAGTTCTGACGCGACACAGGCGCGTCCCGACTTTAGTTTTCATAATTGTCATATTATTCACTTGTGACAATACTAATAAAATCGATCTCATATATTACTTTACTCATCCAGTAATATTCAACAAATTTCCAATAATTACTAACTCTCATCACTCTAGTAAATATAAAGAAAAAAATATACCGAATTAATATTAAATTAATAACTCAATTAAATTTAATAAATCCCCAATTTTAAAAGTCATAAAATACGGGGTATTACGTGTATGTGCGTGTGTGTGTGTGTGTATGTGTGTGCGCGCGCGTGTGGTTGGCAGCGGCAGCGGGGGGTAGGGGGTAGGGCAGGGGGCGGGGCAGCGGGTGTGGGCCTGTGTGTGTATATGTGCGTGTGTATTTTTTTTAATTAAATTTTATTTGGTTTATTTGATAATGCCCCTCATATTGTAGTGCCCCTTGTAAAAGAATTGATTGATTTAATATTGATTGGTTGTTAATTTTTTTGTAAATTAATAATTAGTGCCCATTTCTTATGCAAGTAGGATTTCCCCTCATTGTAAATTAGTAAATTAATAATTGTATACTTTAATTGTTAGTTTAATTGATGAAAATAATTAATTGAGTAGATGAATTGGAAGGAGTACGGGATACACATTTGTTGTTGCCAATGCGGTTGGATTATAGTGGATCAATGTTGGGTTGGTTAATTTTAAAAATGGCATGACCACTGGATTATTGTCCATGTGGGGGTGGGATTTTTCAACTTTTTTTGAAAATTACTTTGTATAACGAATAATATATATATTGTGTGATAATTAAATGAAACATACTGAAAATTACATACTAGCCTTTTAGTTCTTATGCGTACGCATTCAATAGCCCTTAGATCCGTTCGAGAGTCATTACCCCTGTAATGAGATCTCTCGAATTGTCCCGTTTGAACAGTTTGGGACTGCATAGTTTCTGTATAATAATATTCTTAGTGACTTAAAGTTGTTGCTTTTGAAGGAAGTTCTACAGCCGTATCCTAATGTTCTCTGGGTACATACTAGATTGACAAGTGTGACTATTGTTTCAATTGAAATAACATGCACACTTGCCAATCTACGTCGTGTACTTGGAGAACTACAAGGATATGCTGCCGAATTTTTCTCAAATCATAACATTGTGCATGAGCTGTTAAGTATATTACCGAAAAATGCGGTCTTGAATGGGATAGGACCACTCACCTTTTAGAGGAGATGAAGGAAATAGAAATTTCTATTATAAATTAAATTTGAATTTGAATTTGAAATTTAAAAATCGAATATAAATAAGACATAATTAAATGAAACATACTATAAATCTAAGTTTTGTTTATACTAATCCATGAATATACGCTTCTTACCGTTATAGGTGATTAGTTGTGGTAGCTGTGATGGGATATCTGAAATACAAAGAGTGAATGGGTGAGACAAATAGAATGGGGGATGTATTTCGCAGACGTGCTAATGAATTTGTGAAATACGCAAAGAGATGTTATAATGATGAAGAGTTTCCGTGTCCATGTGCTAGTTGTAAGAATGGTAAGGTGTTTGAGTGAAAAACAGTTGAACTACATTTGCTAAAATTGGGTATGCAAGATAGTTATCGATTTTGGAGTTTTCACGGTGAATTAAAACTTCCTTTTGTCCCCGAACAACCTTCACAACAACTTTTAATAAGTAGGATAGATGTAGAAGGGGATGACGTAGATCATAATATGTTAGAGGATTTAGTTGATAATGCGTACGAAGTTTATGAATTAGAGGAGAATGAGGTTACTGATGATGTACAAGATTTAAGTGCTCGTGAAGATATCACGATAAACCTTGACGATGACTACCAAAGTTTAAAATTTAAGGCGACCCAACCGTTATACTCTGGTTGTGAGAAAGATCAAACAGCTTTATATGCCATAGTTGGTTTGCATAGTTTGAAGACGCAGTACGATTTATCTGGCAATAGCGTGACGGAAATTCTGAAATGGGTGAAGGACTTACTACCCAAGGAGAATACGCTTCCAAATAGCTATCCTGTTATTAAGAACAGCTTGAAAGGTTTGGGAATGAAGTATAAATTGATTAATGCTTGTGTGTATGACTGTATACTATACCGAAAGGAGTATGAAAAGCTCGATCGTTGTTCGATTTGCGATGAACCTATATATGTCCAATCTACTAGTAATGAAGGCACAAGCTCAAAAGTGCCTCAAAAAATGTTGAAACTTTTTCCCGTTGGGCCTAGATTAAAGCGATTTTTCATAGTACCATGAATAGCGGAGGCAATGACTTGGCATGCTAGGGAAGAAGTAGGGGGTAATCTCATGCATCATCCTATTGATTCTATAACTTGGAGGCGGATGAATTATGAGTATCTCGATTTTGCTCGAAAATAGCGCAATATTCGTTTGGCTATATCAACAGATGTTTTCAATCCATTTGGAAATCTAAGCACCAATCAAAGTGCATGGCCAGTAATCCTAGCCCCACTCAACCTCCCTCATTCACAGTGTATGAGACCTGAATTTTTGATGATGTCTTCGTTAATATTTGGGCCAAAGGCACCAAGTGATGACATCGACGTCTACCTGGCTCCTTTAGTATAAGAATTAAATGAGTTGTGAGAAGGAGGTGTACAATTATTTAACTCTTTTAGAAAAGAAGAGCTTACGCTGAAAGCTATGTTGACGTGGGAAATTCATGATTTTTCAGCTTATGGGACATTATCCGATTGTGTAGTACATGGTTATTTGGGGTGTCCTATTTGTGGAGAGGAGACTGAATCTCTTCGTCTATCCTTTAGCTCAAAAAATGTATACCATTGCCATAGGAGGTTTTTACCCCTGTCTCATAGTTTCAGATTTGAGAAAAGTTCCATTTTTTACTGGGCGGGGTTGAACATAGGCTATCGCCGAGACAACTTTCAGGTTCAGAGATTGAAAGTAAAGCTTCTGAATGTGGCCCTAATATACTAGGTAAGAATCCCAAATTTAAGAATATCAAGTATAAGAAGACCCCGACTGGGAATAAAACTGAGACAAGAGAAGAACTTCTCTGAACATATTGTGGGCACTTGCCTTGGGGGGAGTCATTCGAAGGTTGGATAAAATGCACGAAAAGACCTTAAATCGTTAAAACTTAAGCCACAACTATGGTTGAAAGAAGATAGTAGGGGGAGGACAGTAATTCCCCCTGGTGTGTTTACTTTGACGAGTGGGGAAAGGAAGGTGCTTTTAGACACAATATATAATTTGAAGGGCCCATCTAATTTTTTGTCCAACTTTCAAAGGATTGTGAATTATACTACTCATGATTTACATAAGTGTAAGTCCCATGATTGGCATGTGATCATTCAATTGGTTCCTCTATTATTTAATCACTGTTTCTCCAAGCACAAGAATTTACGGAGGGCTATTATGCAAATTAGTATTACCTTCTCACTCTTGTGTGATAAGGTAGTCAATCGAGAACACATAGTGGCTGCAAAATTGGCGATGACCGAAGTGATTTGTGTGTTGGAGAACTACTTTCCCCCAACATTCTTTGACATAAGTGTTCACTTATTGGTACACCTATGCGACGAGGCACTTCTTTGTGGTCCAGTTAGATATCAGTGGATGTAACCGTTTGAAAGATTGATGAAAGTTTTTAAAGATTATGTCAAGAATACACGATACATTGCAGGATCAATTGCAGAGGAATACATCACCGTGGAGTCATCAATATGTACTCGGGAATATATATCTGACTCGACCAGCGTTGATGACACTGATGAGTTCGTCGACGATGGTGGTCATGTGATGGGAAAACGAATGAAATTAATGAGTTAGCAACATGAACAAGTAGCTCGTTATCTATTTGACACACACGAAGATCTCAAAGAATGGAAAAGGTAAGTTTAAATTATTTTAATGTTTAACATTATTTTAGAATATTTTAGATTATTTTATACATGATTAATTTTGTAATATGCAGAAAATATGAAGCCTGTGAGAATAATAAAAGACGAAAAATAATGGTACAATCAGACAACGAATTTAGATTGTGGTTGTTACAAGAGGTAATTATAATAAAAATGGTTGTTATATAACGTTACATTACACTCAAACTTTACAACTAATCTAATTAATTTATCTATATTCTCTGCTCTTAAAGACGGGTGATGAGACATCAAGGCTTGCTCGTCTAGCCATTGGACCCTTGTTCGTGGCACAAGAGTACAAAAAGTATCGATTGAACGGTTACATATTCGGCGCAAAAGTGTACGAGGAAAGTACAAGGCTCTTACTTTCTTTCGAGCGAGCGCAAAAGATAAAATCCTCGTTGAAGCTGAAATGACTTACTATGGTGTAATTCGAAATATATTTGAATTGAATTATATAAGCTTTAAAGAGATTGTATTTTACTGTGATTGGGTAAGAGTTGAGGATAAAAATGCATGCGAAGTTGATCTTGTCACCAATTTGACCATGGTTGACTTGTCCAAGTTGAAGAGCAACGACCACGTGAGCGATGAGCCGTTTATTTGTGCATTTCAAAAGGTTAACCAAGTGTTTTACTCGGAGTATATCAATAACGAGTCGTGGTCAATTGTCCTACACACGCCAAAGTGTCTAAATAGTAGTGTGGATGACTTGGCTGCTCCTACCGAATATCAATCCATTTTTTATGATAGCCCGAATTTGAAATAATTTTTCAATTTGTAATAAATATTCCAATTTGTACTTTATTAATCCATTTTTAATGCTTTTAATTGATATGCACTTTATCATTTTCACTCTTGTGTAGTGTGCGTGTGTGTGGGCAGAAGGGGTGGGGGTGGGGATGTTTCAGATTTTTAGTAATTGTACGTATTATGAGTTAGATGCTGTTGTTTTGGAATTCATAATTGAGGTGTTAAACAATAACAATTCATTTGGATTTGTAGTAATTGTACATATTTGCATGTCTTCTTCTAATTCATTTTGATTTGTACTAATAACAAAATATCTTTACAGCAAATGTCTCCTTCGGGTATTAAGGCGAGGATGATGATGCTGATTATAATGATGTCGTCTGGGCTCGGTGGTAGCAGAGGCGACGAGGGCTCCTTAGCCCCTAGGCTCCCCAAATATTGCAAATTGGGGATGGCCATCGAGAACAAGACGGGGCTATTAGTGAGATCCCTCGAGCTGGTAAAGACGATCATCGGTCCGTGGTACACTAGTTGGAGGGAGGTGCCAAATGAGCTCAAGTTAGATATTTTGGTGGCACTATAGGTAATGTATTTATATTTCAATTTCAATTTCAATTTTAATTTCGATTTCGATTTCGATTTCGATTTTGATTTCGATTTCGATTTCATTTTATATTTATATTTATATTTATATTTATATTTATATTTATATTTATATTTATATTTATATTTATATTTATATTTATATTTATATTTATATTTATATTTATATTTATATTTATATTTATATTTATATTTATATTTATTCACAACTAACATTGTATTTGTTGTACAGGAAAAAATCAGCCTGGATCCAAAGCTACGCGATCCCGTCTTGGAGCAATTGAGGGAGCAACACAAGACGTAGAAGAAAAATATGTGAACCCAGTACTTTGGGAAGACCCGAAAGTTCGTTATCCGAATGCGTGAATCCGTCTCACCGAAGGAGCCGATCTCATTGGCACAATGGTAAAAGTTCATTGATAATGAGATCGGGGAGTGACAATTGGCATCTCACCAATCAGGAAGGGAAAATCGGGCAAAAAATACGAACGTGCACTACTCCGACCGGACGTCTTACGCCGAGGTGGAGCATAAGATGATGAAAATATTTAATTTTTCTATAACTACAGAAATATATTATTCTCCATTATTTTCCTTTGTGGGGCCGATACTAATTTTACTTTATTTTATTTCAGGGGACAAGGAGTGGCCCTAGGGGTAGACCACATGTCATACCCCGTAATTTTGAGGGCTTTATTTATGAATATGGTGTATAATTTAATAATATTATTATTTTATTAATCGGGATATTTATATTATATTTATTTTTATTTGAAATGAATCGAATATTGAAATTCAAATTTAATTGGCTTTTGGACATTTTGTAATGGTTTAAATATGTAAAGTTTATAATTTCGAATTAAAGGGCAATATAGTAATATGCGTTAGCTTAGGCTCCATGATAGGGTTTGAGAGAGGGGTTATATAAGGAATATTATGGGTGATTATAAGAAAAGGGAGATGAAAAAGAGAGGCCAAAAACGAAATCCAAAAAGACAAAAACGAGATAAATGAGAAGAGCCAATTTGGAATGTTTAGATCTTCTTTTTGAGTTCATTCGGAAGAGATTTGAGAAAAATACAAAACATATACCTGAATCAATTTTTCGTGTAGAATCCAAATCTGAAGTCGGATCAGCGATTTGAATAATTTTTAGATCTGATTTTTTTGAGTTTTTAAAATAGGACTATTTGAGGTTATCTCGTGTTGGGGCTAGAACATGATTTGATTATTTTCGCGAGAGGAACGTGATGGTGCAATCATATTTTGGGGATGAATTTATGTGGTGATTCATGCAATGATTTTGAGGTATGAGATTTTTCACAATATGGTCCTTAATCTCGCGAGTGTTATTCCCTTTGAATTCATGTGATTATTGAACTCATATTTGAATTGTTAAGTTCTTTAAATCTGAAAAAATAATTATTGAATTATTTTGATTCATGTGGCATCATTATATTATTGTTGAGAACGTTGTCATGAGATTTTAATATGGCACGGATGTTGGGCACCCGCCAAAATTCCTGCTTCCCGGGCTATGGCTTGATAAAGCATATACGGATGGGGTGAGGCCTGGTGACCCATTGATGTGTTGTTGAGAAATTTATTGATAAATGCTTATGAGATTAATTTAAATATTCGTACTCGTGTTGTTACATTTTATTCACCGCTAATATATTTGTTGAGCATCTTTCTTGTCGTATTGTGTAATTCCCCATATTTTCTTTTAGTTGGCAGGTTAACGTGGATTGGGATGCTATGGGCTAATTTGGGAATTTATTTTAGAGCATGGATTGGAAGATTAATTTTGATGAAATAATTGGTGGTGTAATTATAATTGGAGATTTGTGTATTATAGAGAATTATTATTGTAATCGTTATTGTGGAAGTGTAAGATTTATTGGATTTGTTATACTTAAGTTGTGGACATTTAGATGCTCTATACTCTTTATTGATGGTTTTAGTTTAGTGTTACCGTAGTAGCACGCCGCGTGTCTCTTTTCGGGTGCGTGGGATGTTATACCACATAGGCTCGATACTTATGTGGCTATTCGGACGAAGAAGGAGAAGGATAAGGAGGTGTCCCCAAGCGTCGCGACCACGATTGTAAGTAATTCGACAGTTTACTTTTTGTGAATTACATTATAATTTTTTTATTTACTTATTTTACTAATCATGTGCTTTTTATTATTACAGGCAAAGCTTAAGAAAGTGCACGAGTCGCAGTCTGATGCCGACAAGGCATTTTTGTCCACAGACGCACTTAGCCAAGTGCTTGGCGCTGGTTGTAAGGGGAGGACAAGGGTGTGAGCTCGCGGGTGGCCAAATTTAGGATCATCGGATTGGAGACGAGCGAGACCGGGTTAGCTCGAACGATGAACTCGCATGACGCGAAGCTATCCCGTTCGGAGGCAATGCTTCAAGATATGTTCTCATTCATGAAGCGTTTGTTGGGCGGAAACCGTAAGGGGAAAGGGAAGGAAAAGGTGGTGGAGGAGGAGGTGCAGGAGGAGGAGGTGCAAGATGATGAGGATGTGGACCTCGCTGCTTCATCGTCGACACATGCGGACTTTGATGATTCACTCCCCTATTTGGCTCCCTTCGATCGACTAATGTCGACAGTTGGTTGGCCGAGCATATTTATACTGGACATATTTTATGGCCAGCGGATAGGGTGGGGGTTGAGGGACCCGAATAGCGTCTAGGGTATTCCAGTTTATGGACGTTCGCTTTAAGATATCGAATCCAAGGTGCTCGTCACGTATGTGATACCCGGGAAGGAGAACTCCCCATTGAGGTTGCGCGAACAATACGGCACGATGCATATCGGTGGGTGTGTCAATTCGTATATCGTGTGATCTACTCACCAGAGCTAACCTTACCCCAGACATTTAGTGACATTATTTGAATTGAATTGTTTTAAGTTGTTACATTTGAATTATATTTGGATTATATCGTAATGCATATTATCTTAATTTTGAATGTATATTTGCATTATCTCCATTTTATTTGGATATATGATGTTTTAACAGGTACAACGTTGCTATAACAGGTACAAATATACTGCTGGGCAATGGCAGTGGCCATACTGCCCAACAAATTTTTTTTCAATTCTGCCCAGAATTGTCATGGTCATTGACCGTGACAAGTCCGTGACAATTATCCTTTATCACGGACTTGTCACAGTCATTAACCATGATAATTTTTTATTAAATGTTACGGGTTTATCATGGTCCATAATCGTGATAAAACTTGTCAAGGTCAAGGACCGTGACAAGCCCGTGACAACAAAAGTTATCACTCCCAGAATTGTCACGGTCATTGACCTTGACAAGTTGAACTTGTCAAGGTTAATGGCCGTGACAATTCAACATATTTGGTGTAGTGTTAATATTTTTTAAGAGAGTCCGTTGTGCAAATCAATTGATCTTCTACTTTATAACACCCTCAAAATCTCCCATATATATAAGAATTCACTCTCAATATTTTGAAGATATCATAATGCTCATATGTAACGAAGCATCAATGAAAATAAAATTGTCCTTAGCACTTCTGTTTTTGTGTGTCGTTTAATCTTTTAGTCTCTTTTTCCAAATGGTTGCTTTAAACGCAAAGAGAATTTTGCTCTTTCGTAGCCCATTTCCATTACTTAACATATAACAATCTTTCCGTGAAACGAAATCCGGGCAATGGTTCTTACAAGCACAAATTATCTCTAGTACACTAGGTTAGCTATTAAGCATGATTAATACAAGAACACCGTATTCGACATACGATGAGTAAGCACAATGTTCAAAAAGTCTATGCACGTGTGCAATAAAGGTGAAAAAAAGTCTAGCATGAAGAAAGAAATCTGTAGAATGTGGTGATCGATTAAATAAGCTCTGATACCGATTTGTAAAATTAAATAAACGCGCTGTGTGATACCGATTTAAATTAATTCGCAACTTTCTAATTTAGCACGCTTATTTAATTAGAGTCTATATAAACCAAATCAAATCATCCCCTAAACATGCAACTATGTGTATGCGTGTGTCAAACCATAAATAGATAAAGTATGTGACACAAATATTCAGGAAAAATCCCCGAAGAGCAAAACCTATTATTTCTAGAACTTTGAAGAATTCAGAAGACCATTGACTTATATACAACCTGATAATCGCCCACAAGTGTAACGCACGGTATCTTCGTCAAACCTTCAAAGTAACAGCTAGAAACGTCATCGGCTGGAATCTCCCGCAAGAACTCCAGGTGGTCAGCAATGAAGAAGAAAATGGATTCTCCACAAGTGTGAACTTTATAAGGACTCCCTCCACAATAGCACGTAGCTCTCCGGTTGTAGAGTTCTCCCCACAAAGAATAAACAACAACAAAAGTGTGTTCTTCAACACCAAAACAATTCACTAAAGCATATTGGAATTTTTGTGAATTGTAAACAAAAAGGGATTAAACCCTAAAAGGAAGAAGCCAAAAGAATTCTGCAAATCACAGTTTTTTTGTTCTGTAAAACGCTGGAACTTCTTAATGAAAACGAAACTATTTAACGAGTATTTATACAAAAAACGTCGCCTCGGTATTAGATCTCATTCGAATGAGAAACAGGTATCGCTCGAACGAAGGACGCATGTTGTTCAAATGACATCGCGCGACATACCAATCTCGCTCGAACGAGATATTGATCTCGCTTGAACGACCTGGTCGTCAAAAAAATATTATTTTAATATCCGCTCCAACACTTAAAAAAATACTAATTCTCAAATTTTAATGAAAAAGTCCGCTCCAATACTTAGAAAATATTTTGTAAAATTATCCCCAAAGCTCTAAGTGTAAAGTTAATGTATTAAAAACAAAACCTTACCGAATTAAACTTTGTCTTTTTGATGAAGAATCTTGATAATCGGATCCGTCTTTGATGCTGGAATGTTCTTGAATGCTCTTTAACGGTGTAGTGGTATACGACATACTAAATTGATAACGGACTTATAAAAATATGTCCTTACAAAATCATCCATGATCAAAAAAATGCTATCCACACATCATTAAGCACACCATAAAAAGGTCACATGAAGGCATGGAATGTAGGGGTGATTTAAACATCTTAAATGCACATCCATATGTGGGGAAAAACGAAGAATTTTTTTTTTTTTTTTCTTTTTCAAATAAATTATCAAAAATAAAATATTTTCTAAATCTTTCCAAACTTTTTCTTTAAAAAACTGATTTTTTGGGGATTTTTCAAGATGTTTCAAAAGTAAAAGCATATAAATACACATCGATACAATAGAAATACAATCTACTAATAAAGATAAAAGATATGAACATGATAATCATCCCATACTAGATAAAATGCCTGAATTTAATCACCAGAATGGATGTCCAAAGATTTCCTAAGATTCTTGAATCTAAGTGCATCTAAAGGTTTCGTAAAAATATTAGCTAATTGACATTTAGTGCATCTAAAGGTTTCGTAAAAATATCCAATGCTCATCCTTGAGTGCTTCTTTCACATTCTTGGGTTCGACTAATGAGGTGTAGCCAAGGTAGCTAACTGTATTTTTAAGTTGAGCGTGAGTCTTAACACCTAGTGTGGGATCACGAAGTATAGTTAAAGGACCATGACTCCTTCAAACCCAAGAGGGTTAATCCTTCAAATTAAGAGTGGGGTCCATCGATTAGTACGAGAAATGATGGAATCATCATCGGGAGTGCATCATTCTCACACTCGGGGTTAGGATTAATAGACATCAACTATTATTTTTCTCTAACCGTGACGTTAATTGACTCCATAACCTTAGAGTTTGCAAGGTTAAAAATTTTATAAGCCCCACTCGACAATAAATAACCTAAAAATATCCTATCATCGCTTCGAGAATCAAACTTTCCTAACTACTCTTTATCTCTCAAAATGTAGTAAGAACTCCGAAAGATACGAAAATATGATAGGTTGATTTTTTTCACTATCCACAATTTATATGGCATGTGTAAAGTGTGTGGACAAAGATATACTTTATTCATCGTATGTTATGCGGTATTAACAGCCTCTGCCCAAAAACGTCTAGGCACATTTCTCCCAAGAAGCATGGATCTAGCCATATATTTTATCATTCGGTTCTTCCTCTCAACTATCCTATTTTGTTAAGGAGTACGAACGGTTAAAAACTCAAGTTTGATGTCCACTCAATCACAATATATATCTACTCCGACTTCTTTAAATTAAATGTCATTATCACTTTGCATCTGATTAATAATGACACCGTGTTGGCTTTGTAGGACATGACAATTGGTTGTTAGGAACTCAACCACATCGGACTTTTCTCTAAGAAACCCCACAATAGAGTATCTCAAAAAGGCATCGACCATCACGAGAATATATCTCTTACCACCTATCATCTCCATACGAATAGGACCCATAAGATCCATATATATCAACTCCAACACACGTGAGGTGGTAGTGGTATTCCACTTATGATGGGGACTCTTGATTCATTTTTCTTGATGGTAAGGACAACAAACATTGGAAGTTGGTTTATTAAGTGATGGCAAGCCACGAACTAGGTCTTTCTTCACTAATCTCTCAAGATCTCTAAAATTAACATGTCCTAGTCATTGATGCCAAAGATCCATAGAGAAGACAGTGGCATTGTTGCACACAAAGGAGGACTTGGGAATGATTCGATGATAATTAACTTTTGTCCTCGCTCCTTGTAACAGTAGTTCACCAGATTGATCATATACATTACACTCAGATCGGTCAAATTTTATTGCAAAGTTTGCGTCACATAATTTGATTATGCTAATTAAGTTTGCTTTTAACCCTTCGACGTACAACACATTTTATAGTTTAGGAAATTCGGGTATCTTAACAAAACCACGTCCTGAAATACTAAACCTACTCCTATCTTCAAAGGTGACTTTTCCTTCATGGCGATCCATAAGGTTGGTAAAAAATGATTTGTCACCAGTCATGGGCCTAGAGTATCCACTATTAGAATACCATCGTGAGGTATCTTGAACCTCAAGAGAAACGTGAGCAACAAGGACTTTGTCGTCTTGTTTCGTTACCCAAGTGGAGGTAACCTTTTGTTTGCCCTTATCGTTGTTGGCTCTAGTCGTTGCATTGGAAGTGTTCTCAAAAGGCATAGACATCCATGAAGTTCTTCTATTAAGCTTTAAGAAGTCGCGACTAGGAACTCAACTTGCTCTTCAAGACTAGAAAAGTCGCTATAGTGGTGCACGTGAGTATGTATACGTTGATTTATTTCTAACTTATAGCAAAATTTAGTAAGGTGACCTCTCCTTTTGCAATAGGTGAAAACATGGACATGTTTGGGTCTACCTTGGTTAGCTCGTTTAGGTTGAACTCTATTTTTTGGGTTAGGTTAAGGCCCATATGGATCCATTATAAACTTAGGAACCGATTTTGGTACGATATGGGAAGTGAATGTACCGTTGTAACTTATTCCTGGTCTATCTCTAAGACCTAAAGCAGTACCTAGGAATATTTTTTCAATTTTCTTCAATGTATCCTCTATAGTAACCTTGACCTTCTGGGAACGTTCAATATTTTCCTTGAGTTAGGATACAAGGACTTTAAGTTTCTCACGAGTCTCTAATGAAGCTTGAAAAGATCTCTCATAAGATTAGCCATTTTATTGGTCAAGACACCAATTTCCCCCTCTACTAAAATGAATATATCTCTCAAAGAAATTCTCACCGTGGACTCGCTCTCTCTCGAATCTCTCAAATCCTTCTCCTAAGGTTAACACCCTAAGTGTCAAATTTTTATTTTATTTTTTCGTCTTAAAGAACTTGGCGTAAAGCTCGGTGTAAGCGCGTTGAAGGTCACTTCACTCTCACTCAAAACTTCTCTAGAGTGACTAGACTCACTGTCGAGATCATCATTTTTAGCAACTTCCTCATCAATGTGAGGTATACTCGATGTATTAACATAACTGGCCATGAACACAATGAAATAACGTCCATGCGGTGATTCGTCCTTGAAATCCACCGACTCAACATCGCTATCATTAAGCGTGGCATTGAATCTAGCTTTGCCTTTGCCTTTTACCTTTAACCTACACTCATGAAATTTATGACCCTTACCCTATCACTCATAGATTATCTCCTCGTCTTTCTAAAGGTAATCTCCTCTTACTTTAAAAAAAAAAAAATCTTGACTTAAACTTTTTATCTTTCTCAAAACTTTTGTTTTCTTTGGAAGTATTTTCTTTTCTTAGCTTGAGATATTTTTTTATTTTAGGGCAAATCATCTTAGTCAAAATCATATTCGAAATCCTAAGAGACCTCTTCTTTCTTTTTAGCTTGGGATTTTAAAGCAATCCATTTTTCTTTTGTCTTGATAGTTTTGGAGAACATGTGGATCTCATAAATTTAAAGGTCTTCTGCGAGCTCTTTCAACCTAAGCTAATCTAAAATTCCCAACGAATTAAGAATAATAACCTTAGGGATAAATCTGGATGAAAGTGATCTCAAAATTTATTTCACAACGCGTGTCTTAGGAATTCTCTCACCCAAATTAAAACTAGAGTTGATGGTATCAGGCAAGCATGCATAGAATTCATCAAACGACTCAGTCTCTAGCATAGTAATGGTTTCAAACTGTGTGGTGAAGTTTTAAAGCTTATAAGCTTTCACAATATTAGTACCCTAGTTAGTGAGTTGGAAAGTATCCTACGCATCCTTAGACATGGTGTACGTTATTATATGACGGAACTCGTTAGAGGTGATGGCTCCAGAAATGGTACTTAAAACAAGAGTTAAAATTACTCCATTTAAATTCTTCATCCGTCCAAGAGGTGGCGGGTTTAGCTTCCCACAAAGCATAATTTGACCTATAAAAAATTGGAACCCTGTTATAAAAATTATCCAATTTAACCCAATTTAAAGATCACATAGCAAAATAGTGTAACTTGCTTTGATACCAATTTAAAAATGTAGTTGGGTCTATATGGAGTATTTGAATCTTAAAATATCTCAACTCAACTCAACAAAGCCTTTTCCCAATTATTTGGGGTCGGCTACATGAATCCTATTTTTCAATTCCTTTCTATCCAATGCAATATCTTCGGTTAAACCACATGACATCATGTCCTTTTTTATAATATCCCACCAAGTCAATTTAGGCCTACCTCTACTCCTTGTGTTACCATCAATACTAACTAAACCACCCTTCCTTACAGGAGCATCCATTGGTCTACGCTTGATGTGTCCAAATCATCTAAGTCGATTTTCTCTCAATTTATCTTCTATAGGAGCTACTTTTATCGTTTCATAAATTTGTTCATTTTTAATTTTATCCTTTCGAGTTTTACCACAAATCCATCTTAGCATTGCATCTCCACCACACTCATTTTCTACACATTTTATTTCTTGGTTGCCCAATACTCTGTCCCATATAACATGGCGGGTCTAATAGCCGTCCTATAATATTTACCTTTTATCTTCAAAGGTATACGCCTATCACATAAAATGTCGGTAGCACTTCTCTACTTAACCCAGCCTGCTCTAATCCTATGAGTAACATCATCATTAATATCTCCATCTTTTTGGATAATCGATCCTAAATAACGAAAAATGATCGTTTCTAGGTATCTCTCGACCCTCCAATTTCACCACATCTCCATTTGTCCTCCTATTACTACTAAAATTGCACTCCACATATTCTGTTTTAGTTCTGCTTATTTTAAATCCTCTTGTTTATAAAGTTTCTCTCCACAATTCCAACCTAGCATTAATCCCTATCTTAGTCTCATCCACTAAAATAATATCATCTACAAATAGCATACACCATGGCACCTCATCTTGTATTTGTCCAGTCAACTCATCCATAACAAGCGCATAGAGATAAGGACTTAATGCTGAGCCTTGGTGTAAACCTACCGTAATTGAAAATTCACTACTTTCTCCGGCTGATGTTCTTACTGTAGTCATCGCACCATCATATATATCCTTGATCACATCAATATATCTGCGAGTAACTCCTCTTTTATGTAGAACCCACCATATTATATATCTGGATATCCTATCATACGCCTTCTCCAAATTTATAAAAATCATATGAAGATCCTTATTTTTCTCCCTATACCTCTCCATTAATCTCCTCAATAAATAGATTGATTCTATTGTTGACCTCCCAGGCATAAACCCAAATTGATTCTCAGATACTGTTGTCTTTAATCTCAATTTATATTCAATCACTCTCTCCCAAAGTTTCATTGTATGACTCATTAACTTAATACCACGATAAT
Organism: Sambucus nigra; assembly: GCA_949130495.1. NCBI lineage: Eukaryota > Viridiplantae > Streptophyta > Magnoliopsida > Dipsacales > Adoxaceae > Sambucus > Sambucus nigra. The sequence goes on along the minus strand of OX422213.1, from coordinate 624,828,183 downwards.
TATGTGTGCATGCAAACTCAAGTCCAAATTTAATTGATATCCAAATAATTAAACCAAATACACGAAGAAGAATTGAGGAAAAATCCCTTTTGGGCAAAACCTATATTCAACACTGTAAAGAGTTTAACATGCTCGACGACTTGCAGACTACTTAGATCTCCACTAAGTATAATGCGCGGATATTCAAATCTTCAACAAATACGATACCGTCCAACACCGTCCGTAGGAAGAAGCTCTTCCCTCGGTATCCAGTGATCGACCTTAGGAGTACGGATCCTTTCTTCTCTAGCAGTAGAGCCTTGGCTCCACAAATCAGCAGTAGTGTAAACTCTACAAGGTTTTGATGTAATATTTGGAAACTAGGGTTTAAAACTCAACAAATCATTATAGGGGATGAGTGGTTTGGAAAAACAAATCTTGTTTCAAAGAAATAAAAAGATGAACACTTTTGGAACAAGTATAGGGATTTATTTTTTGCCAAAAGTCATGAGAAGAACTCTTCAAAATAGTTATTTTTTTATTTATAGAAAACATGAATTTCAAGGCGGCGCTCTCATTTGAACAAAAAAATATCTCGTTCGAATGAAAACCATGGTTTCATTCTAATGAGGTGAAGTCTCATTCAAATGAGATGCCTATTTCGTTCGATCGTTTCAATGAGAATTGCTAAGCTAAATAAAGACCATATTGTTAGATGTTAGTTAGAAGTTGGCTCCAATGATTTAATCACTTCGTTCCAATGTGATTTGATCTCGTTCGAACGAGAAAAAGGATATTGTTCTAATGAGATTGGAATATCATTCCAACAAACTAAAATAAAAAAAAATATTTCCCTAATCGATTTATAAAAATGCCTTGAGTAAAAAACAAACATCCCAGAATAATTTTACCGAGTAAATCAAAATCACCATGTCAGTATACCTCCAAAGTGGTGGTGACAATCCCAAGGGCTTGAATCTTGGACACGAAGCCGGTCACTAAATTGTGGAGGCAAATGCGGATGTAGTGTTCGATTTATAATAGGATACAGTAAAATGACTAACTATGAGCAATTATAAAATCTTGTTGTTACAGTTTAACTTTGTTGCATTTGTTGCTTTTATTTAAAGAAATTGCATGTGCTCATTTCCCAGTGCACACACACACACACACACACACACACACACACACACATATATATATATATATATATATATATATATATATATATATATATATATATATATATGTATATGTGTGTGTGTGTGTGTGTGTATGTGTAAGCCTAATTTATAGTGATTACTTATTATCATCGCATTTCATACTCATTATAACCATTGGGTTCGTACTAGTTTTACAATTATATACACCATATTCTTTTACTCCAAAACTCGATCGAAAAGGCCAACTCATATTTTATTATTTTGTTTGATCGCGTCGACTGGCTACAACACCTACCTAAGACTACAAGTGTAACATAATTACTTGCCAATTAGACTTGTTATTCATTAATACTTAATTATATTGGTTAACATGATTTATACACTGATTATGACCATATTATACACTAACTTAAGAATTCTCTTTAGTGGTCAAAATGTAATTATCTATAATTTTATGGATAATTTCATAATTTTTATAAATATTATAAAGTGGAATATGTCATTATGGCAACCAGTACTAAACTTCTTTACTCTCATTTTATCTCATTCTCTCATTTCCCAACTTTCTCTCTCCCTATTGTGACACCCCGCCTAATTAAATACCACGTCATCTGTCATTTATTAATTAAATCCAGAATATCCAGTTGGTTCAGATAATGCATCACTATCGAAAATCATCAAGTTATTTATTTAAAGCTAACCACTTAATATTTAAAAAGGTTGATGTTAAAATTTCATCTTTTTATTAACCATCATCAAGTAAGGAAATAAACTAACTAATACTATTCATCCCAAAAGGACAAGGAAAGAACTAACTGAATTAAAATAAAGAACTGGAGTAAGCACTTCCAGTCAAAATCCCATACAATAATCTGAAGCCATGAAATAAAAGTCTACTAACAGAATAACACATCTAAATCTCTGAATCGAAAATAGGAAGGGACGACATGTCCAACTGAAGTAAATAACTGATAGATAAAGAAGAATAGACTGTCTACTAGCAATGTCCTGTAGCTTCCACATCTCGACAACTGAATGGAATCTCCTAAGCTTGGTGTCCCTGTGGCTGAGCACCTAAAACAAAGGAACAAGAAAGGAGTTTTGCAGAAAAACGGGCCAGAGCCCGAGTAGAAAACAATTTAAATATAACAAGTGCTTAAATTGGTTATTAGCACAAATATTATTCATGTTAACTTAGTGTACCCACTTGAGATGCTCACCTCTCATCTAATGTGCACGCTTAACGAGCCTAACTACCCATACTAGTCATGATATTCTGCCTAACTATACGTAGTATAACCATTATGCCGGATAAAATATCAAAATAACCCGAAGACAATATATTGATATTATTTAGGAATAGGTTTAAAGATGCTTTAACTCATTCTCATAACATTTTTAATTCTCAACTGGTGACTCAATAAGTATATACTATAATAAAGCGGCCAATATGAAACACAGAATAGGAACTCCGTATATATATGTAAAAATCTCAATATGTATACATATAAATATATATATCAATACTGCACCCATGGTTAAGAAACCCCTGGTGCTAAGCATACTCGGGTATCTAGTCCCATTGCAACGCTTACGCGTGAAGGACAACAGGTTCAATCTCTCAGGAACCAATAAAACATATACACATATTGGAGGCGAACATAGTTCCAAGCCGATGGGCTATGCACATACCTATGCACCCATACGACCATCACCGCTATCGTTATCACAGATAGCCCGTACCTAGGTTCCATGTTCTAGTGATACGACTCAAAATCCCTCGAAGGCACACAAGATAGCCCGTATCGTTATACACATAATATCTCAAGTAATAAGCATGCACACAACTTATATAACTCATTAGGCGTTCACACAACCGGATTTCTATAGTACATAAGTAGTAGTATTAATTCTACCACTCACCGTGATTCGATCATATATTTCCTCTCTCGAACCTACATTCCATCCCGAGTTCTATAAACTTTCTATATCTCGAGAACTATTACAATCGCAGCACACTAATAATTCGAAATTTAAGTCACTCGTTACTCACGTAGGTCGTTACTCTCACTTGGATAACCCTAGGATGATTTTTAACTCGATCGAACCCTAAAAAGCCATTTTGGAATCTCGTTAGAAGTCAAGGGAATCTCGTTTAAATGAGGTCATTCGAATGAACTCCATCATTTTGTTAGAAAGGTCATTGGAATTCTCGCTGGAAGTCTCGTTCGAACGACCTGGACAGACTTCGAACTAGAAATCCAGGCAGACCCCTGTTATTCTCCAAACTCGATTTTTCCAACTTTCAATCCTCAATATCAATTAAAAACTCAACCCAACTCTAATTCAGTGTTCTTAAACTAATCCAAATTACCCTAAGATACTTTCTAATACAAATTAAAGGCCAAACCCTTATATACTCAATTGGAATTCAATAATTTCTTCAATTCCTAAGAAATCTCTTAAATGTGAACCCATAATTTTTAACCTTCAAACTCCCAAATAAATTTCGTGATTTCAACATATAATTACCAAATTTAATAGGTCTAAGATGGGAAAATCCTCTACATGCAAACCCATCTCCAATTCATAAGGTTTCTTTACAAATCAATCTAATTAAACCTAAGTTTTCATTGCAACAAGTTTATATCATCTAATCTAAACCAACAGGAATAATATTTGCTAAAAGAGGAGCAAGATAAACACTTGCCTTGGGATGGATTTTTGATTCTCTGATTGAATTTGATATGTGGTTGATCCTCTCGTCACGATCTACACTTTGGTGTAACTATTTGTGAGAAATCTCCAACTTTTGGCTTTGTTCTCTAATGGGTCTCCTTCCTCCTCGGTTCTCCCTCTCTTTCTCTCTATTTCTCATGTATGTTGCAACTGACATACCACTAACCCTCTATGTTCCTATTTTAATCGTATTTTCATTCATTTAATTATCAAAAATCCTAAAAGACTAAAATACCCCTCCGGGGTGTCATTTTGACCTAAAATACCCCTCCGGGGTGTCATTTTGACCTAAAATACCCCAGACTCGAAATATAACACCCGAGTAGTATTTTCTGACTATTTCGACCCTTCCGGACATGCTGGCGCACTCAAACTAGTCATTGTAGTTATATAAAAATAATTTACCTTTTTAACCCACAAATATATAATAGTGACGTGACTCATACGCACGTCCCAAATAATTATATCTTAACTGTCGAGTGTCTCGTCCCCGACCATATTATTATTGCCGAAATGATATTACGTTACTCACTATGTAATGTTCAACATAGTTATTACTCAACATGATTTCAATATAATTATTTTCGATAACTACCAACTCTCGTCACGCTAGTAATTATTACCCTTAAAATCGGATTAATTATAAATTAAATTTTCTCCTTTAAATTAATTAATCCCAATTTCCATAATTTCATAGTAAAATAAATATGCGTAAAAATACGAGGTATTACACCTATCTCTCGAATCATTTGATATCCTCCCCCCCCCCCTCTCTCTCTCTCTCTCTCTCTCTCATATATATATATGGGTTGATGCTGTCAGTTTTATGTTTTTTCCTATCCATTAAATAAATGGGAATAACATATCTCCAGGATATGGTTTAGATACTTTCATACACCGCGGTTCACTATGTCACTTATTTTCTCTCTACATTAAAGAGCTTTTGTTCTTTAGTTGTTTGTCATAATGACTTTTCACTCTCTTTGTTTGGTAATATGTATGAAAGGTGAAGAGGCGGACTTGTTACTTAAAATGATATATATATATATATATGAGAACGCGTGTAATATCGATTTAAATTAAATTCGTAAGTTTCCAAGTAACCCTTATTTAATTAGAGTATAATTTTAAATCAAATAAATTCAGCCCCTAAACATCCATATACGGTGCGTGTGTCAATCTCATAAACAAATATGCGAAACAAGTTTAAGGAAAAATCCCCGCAGGGCAAAACCTTTTATTTCACTATAATAAGTAAATCGCAACTTACACAAATTACAATGAAATACAGTGACACACGAATACCCGCAGGCGTCGGTCGGTGTCGTCAGCAATGAATCCACACGCTGCGAACCCACATGAACCTCAGTCCAATCAACAAAGGAAGAACCGCAGCACTCCTCAATGACCCGCAACCATAAAACTTTGTAGAGACTCCCTCGGCAATGACACGCAGCCCTCGGTTGCAAAGATCTCTCCACAAAGGTTTGAACAAACTAAAAAGTTGTGTTCTTGGGTTACCAAAAAGATTCACAAAGGATTTGTAAGTTGTGTGAATAAAAAATCTAGAGTCTTGGGCTCAATAGGTGAAGACTTAGAGTATTTAGGACTCTGAAATTCGTCTTAAAAAAATACACCACCGAAATAGGTATATATATAGGAAAAACAAATTAGTGGTAAAACAATTCACGGAACTGCTCGAGTTTATCCCAGGCGGACCGGTCCGACTTGGGGGCGGATCGGTCCGGATGACCGGATCGGTTCTTTTATTCCAGGCTTCATCGGTTCGCAATCGGTCCGGGGTATACTGGATGTGCAGCAAGCGGATCGGTCCGGTTGAGGGGCGGACCGGTCCGGCTGTCAGACTTTGATTCCTCTTCTTCTTTTGATATTCGGATCCGTTGATGAATGTATGAATCTTGAATTTCTTCAACGGTGTAACGGCGTACGACATATAAATTGTTAATGGACAAAAATATCCTTACAATATATATATATATATATATATATATATATATATATATATATATATATATATTGTCGTTCTTTTGTAGATTGGTTTTTGTTCTTCACATTTGAATTCACTCTCAAGATATTACACATGATGAAAAGCTAAAATTCAATCTGACTAGGTAGTCTAGGGCTCTTTAGTTTTTGTATTTATTATCTTAATTAAAAATTACCTAATTTTCAATAATATGGTAATAAGATATGTATAATTTGTTTGATTGGTCTATCTATTAAGACATTAACAAAGTACTTACGCTTATTTTACTTCACCATTTTGATATTTTTGACTCTCCAAAGCATATATGAAAATTATAAAGTGTATCATTGCTTTCTAATTTTCTTGTCCTCGCATAGAAAGCTGGTGCTTGAAGTGCTAGATGTATTTTACGGCAATGTTATGCGCAATAATTGGAAAGCCATTGCAATACTAATTTTTTTGTTATACGTTCCTTATAATACTTGCTGTTAACGAAAATGTTTTTTATCCCTAATTAATTATATTAGTTTAATTAATGTACATTTTAGTTTAACTTAATATATTGATTTTGACGATTCCAAACAATTCTTTATTCTAATAGTATGTAAATTTTTTAATTAATTTATATCACTTATCATAAATATCATTTTTTATAAGAGTGAATTATATCTGTTTATGGTTGAGTTTTAGTTTCATGACTCAGTACGCCTCGACTCTACTCAATGACATATCTGAGAAAATGTATTCACGTATGTTGCACATTTACACTTGACACATTAGGCGCACATGCATATTTCTTGATCTATGGTTTTAATTGTGTGACTAATTAATTATGAGCCGAAACATTCTTTTCTAAAAATGAAATTATATCTTTTTTGAAAATAAGTTGACACAAAATATTTTTTATAAAAGTTGCAGAATAATTTTGTTTAAGTTGAATTTCTTGTTAAACAATTTTTTTTGTACAATTTGCTTTGGCCGAATTGGACCTTACTTCCTTAATGAACAATTTCGTCCTATTTGAATTATAGCAGATTTCAGTTTTCAAAATATTCTACCTGCTTGGTTGATATTTTTTTATGGCCGAACCACGTTAAATTTCGGTGTCATTTATTTTCCGCACTTTTATTTGTTTATTTGCACATGCTTGCTTGAGTTAATATTTTCAGCACACTATCTTGCAAATAAATTAATTTCGAAATTTGACTAAATTGATTTTAAGGTTAAAATAATTATTTTTGAGTTAAATAATTAATTTCAAAATATCACTTAATATTAAATACGAAAATTAATTTTATATTCCTAGAGTGTTAAAATCTGTATTTCTAGTTGCTTAAATTAGTTGGTTGCATTTATTTGATATTGTTGGATTTATTCTTTATAGTTTAATTAATCTGAAAATTGTCAAAGTATTATAAATTAAATATTCTTTTGAAATTTTAATTTGATTTAAAGTTTGTAAAAACTCAATTCACCCCCCCCCCCCTCTTGAGTATAATCTGGGCAACACTTGCTTTATTATAAAATTATATATTCAAGTTGATTTTAATTACTATTAATGTAACATATACTATTTAATAAATTCATAAATGAACCCATGTAATTAAAAATATATAATGTGTCCAACACACGTACGAAAAAACACTACATGCTGACATGTGAAATCCATGAGTGCTCTTATAAGTAGTAGTGCAAAGCCACATTTATGTCATTGTGTTTGATCAACTCTATGGGTTTAAGTGTGACATCTCGGTCATCGAGTTATCATGAAAAAATATCAGGTTCTTATTGTCCATTCTTAATAATTAGATGAAGAATAATACAAGTGATCATGATGCACCCTAGATCATCACGGTGCGAAAAGGACCTGGACATTTGGCAATGGTGAAACGAGATTGTAAAACATTAAAAGCTCATTTCATATCCTTTTGTGCGCCCTTTAGATAGTATGAAAACTATTTTTATTTTGCAATTGCGCAATGGTTTAAGAAAAAAGTTAACCATTTTGGGTATATGTCGTTAGTGATGTACTAACATGTGTTATATGAATTCTCATTGACAACTTAATTATATTGAGGTAATATACCGTGCAATAACTCTTAAAAAATTCTGACTGGTAAAAAAAATCAATCGTTATTCAAAACTAACATGCTAAAACCACAGGTCATGGTGATCTACGACCTCTAGTGTGATTGTATACATTTTTCGGTGACCTTAATGTGTACTTTTCCAAGCCACGATAATCTTTCCACACCAAGTGCATATAGTATGATACCTATCATTCTTGGGAAACAATGGGACTCTCCCTTTTTGAGCAATCGTTGAACATCTGGGTTGTAAGTGTCCCCAAGTATTGTGTTAAATACATAATGTACAATGTATCGCAAAAACACTTTAGCGTCTCAATGGAAGTTCTCTCCAAAATTCGGACATACTCATCAATTGAATCAATCGAGCACCCATACGCGAGCATTTAAAGAGTTGTGGCCTTTTTTTGCACACAACAACTCCATTTTCCACACGCATCTCGCTCGTATTAAGGATACAAAGGAACAACGGGCTTGTATTTAAAACCACCGTTGGAAGACACCTGAATTATAAGTTGGGGCCACATCAAAATAATCTCTTGCTAATTATAGATGTTATCCCTCCCAATCTATGTGATAACCTTTCAATCGGGTATAGTGCTCTGGCGATATGACCACTTCTTCTTGGCTCTGATCTTTAAAGTCTGGGAAATTTTATTTGTCTTTATGTGGAGAACTTGTTCATTATATATTCGCCCGATGAATCGTTAATAGTTTCATCGTGGAGATCGTTAGATGAATAATACATTATCTTAAAACAAAGTACATGAAATTTCATAACTTATATTTACAATATATGTTAGAAATTAATGGTGATATTAGTTGCAACTAGCGTTTATACATCAAAATTGGAAAAGTACACATTACGCACAAAAAATAACCGTTATGAAAATGTTGTTAGCACACAAAATTCCACATACCGAGGGGAAAAAGGTGCACGACAATTGGTTAGCCGCATGAAGGACCGCCATGGCTAATACTCTGGAGCAATCACTATTTTTTTGGTGGAGAAAAATGGCATTGAACCATTTTGATTGAGCAAAATACTATGAACATAGGATATGGAATAATAATCCATTGTTTGTTATGAAAAAGTATGTGTCTAAGGATCTAAGTCAAAGTAATTAATTTCTTAATTAATTACACATATTTTTAATTAATTTCATAATCTAAGTCAAAATTTAATTTTAATTGAACCAAATTTAATTTTTCCAAATAAAATTACTTTAGTATAATTAACATGCGAATGATGCAATAAACAGTAAGGAGTGTAAAGAGCAATCACACACACAAAACACGAGATTTAATGTGAAAACCTCAAGGGAAAAACACTAGTGTGCGCAACCCAACAAGTCCATTAGTATTGTATAATGTTTAATATGATGTGTGTGTGTGTGTATAAAGAGAGAGAGAGAGAGAGAGAGAGATAGTTAACTTACTTAGAAGAGAATGATTTCCTTCTACAAAGTATCAACCCACGTGGTTTTCTCGAATGCCTTTACTCTACTAGCAATCATCTTCTCCACATAGGTTCCAACTTGCATAGTCTGTAGGCCTCGGTATCCGCCAATCTTTAACTACTGCGATTTGCCCTTATGTAGTACATGTGTTATCCAAATCACCCGATTAATTATGCTAAACTAGTTAAGATAGAATACATTTAGGTATCTGTAACCCGAAAGCTTATTTAGAAAGCATGGAAGACAATAACACACTCTCATAATAAGCTCTCTAAAAACCAATTAGGGTTTTGTAAAAAAATTTAGGTTGTTTCTCTTAGAAATCTCACTTCATAACTCTTTATACACATTAGGTTTTAAATAATTAACAACACATTTACCAATAAAAAAAGGTGCCCTCATTCAAATTAGGGAAGCCTTATTCGAATGTGGTTTGAACGAGATCTTCATACAAAGAGACCTCATGCAAAGTTGTTATCCTACTAGGATTCCAAAAGTAGCTCGTAAAAAATTGTATTTTCACAAAAGGTCCTTGTGTAAAGTCAGTTTTCATATGAGGGCTTATAGAAGTAAATAAATGTTATGATACGAAGTTATCTTCGAATTAGGAACATGTCGTTCAAACGACGGTCCTTATTTCTAGACCTCTTGTTAAAATGAAATTTAAAAAATTTAAATCTTTTACAGTATATAAAAAAGGGTTTTTCCATGTCATCACTTAATTTAAAAATAAACTTAAAGAAATATAAAATCGTAAATGCTTACCAAACCACTAATAGCCTAAAAGTGCCTGGTCTGGTAGCTTTTTATCACAGTGCCGTGTCTTCATCTTCAATGATATTCAATTATAACTCAAGATACGACTCACAATTACAATCTCGATTTTTGTTCTCTAATAAAGCCAAACCAAAAACAAGATGAGTGTAAAATCTTATTCTTACATATTATGTATGGTTACAGTGTATACAAAGGCTTTTACTCCACCTTTGAAGAGTAACAATTATAAATGAGATTAAGACTATATTAAAGATATGGCTTTATGTATAAATATATTAGTTGAGTTTTGTAGGAAATGTCTAATGATGTGTGGCCATCCAATTCGAAATTCCTTTGGCGTGGGTCGGCCCCGAAATCGGGATGAGGAGGGAAATATCCCCCATGGAGGAGTCTCCGTCTCTTATCCATTATGCACACGCGGGTGATTTGAGGATATGCAGGTCCTATTTTTTCTCCACTCACCCTGGAGAATGTATTGAGAGAACGACATCAAGGTCATATTTATGCATACGAAACCAAGTGATTCAAAGGTTCGGGGAGTAAGTTATAGAATGGGACTAATTACGCCCTTTTGATCTCTCCTGGGTTATGATGATTTTCTCATTTTCTCTAATGTGTAAGGTGTGTGTACACGTTTGTAATATAAATAACGGGAGAAGGGAATAATCCAACTCATATCATTGAAAATACGGAGCGGAATTATCCGTAGCAGTGTACGCAAAAATAATATAAACATATGATGTGAGTGTTCGTCGAACCACGAGTCGCTAAGGGGAAGTGAATGTGCATGTCGGACGAGACACAAATATGTAGGAGTTCAAGACTCGCAAAATATATATAATAGAATATAAAAGGCATAAAATGGAAATAAAGGACTCGAATCCTAGGATTGGCCTGGGACGCCTGTGCAGCGCAAGGGGCATCAAAGTCCACGTAGTTCGAATATATCGTAGAGGTAGGGTTCAACTCATAAACCTAAATGTAAGACTCCTCTTTGAGTGCTTTTGAGAAAAATGTGTTCAAGTGTGAGAAAATGAGGAAGTCTTACTTTTGAAATTGACTAGAGTCTAATGGGGCCCAGAAGCACCCGATGGCCTATTGATCAGTACTCGAAATAGAAAGGATCGTTCGTACGAACCGTGAGGCCAATTCAAGCATAGAGCGTACCATTGGAAAGGGGATTTAGAGCCTTATAACATTTTGTTGAGCTTCGCTCAGGTTGGAGAGTTGGCCGGAGTCAAATAGTGGCCGAAAGTTCCCATTGGCCTTCATATTAGTACTCGATGTATGGCCTAGGGTTCATGAAGGGATGTGGTGTCTATAAAGCACCTCGACGAGTGAGTTTAGATAAGTGAAGGTCATCGAAAGATAGACCCCTCATCGGTGTTTGAGAAAAGTTTTTTAGATCAATTCTGCATACCTGGGATTGAGATGATCAATTCAGCGGGTCGATGATGATTTTGCGAACCTAAAGAGTGAAAATGATCGATTCAGCGGGTCAAGGTCGATTATAAGGACCTAAATATTAAAAGGACCAATTTAGCAAACGGAGGTCAATTTTTAAGACCTAAAGATTGAGATGACCAATTCAGCGGGTCAAGGTCGATTCTGAGGACCTAAAGATTGAGATGACCAATTCTGTGGGTCAAGGTCGATTTTGAGGACCTAAAGATTGAGATGACCAATTCAATGGGTCATGGTCAATTATGAGGACCTAAATATTAAGATGACCAATTCAATGGGTCATAGTTGATTATGAGGACCTAAATACTAAGAGGACCAGTTTGGTAGGTCAAAGTCGATTTTAAGGGCCTAAAGATTAAGATGACCAATTTTATGGGTCAAGGTCAATTATGAGGACCTAAAAATTGAGATGACCAATTCTGTACGTCAAGGTCGATTATGAGTACCTAAAGATTGAGATGACCATTTTAGCGAGTCAAGCTCAATTCCGAGGACCTAAAAATAAGATGACCAATTCTGCGAGTCAAGATCAATTACGAGGACCTAAAGATTGAGCTAAACAATTCACCGAGTTAAGCTCAATTTTGAGGAGCTAAAGATTAAAGTTTATAGGGACCTTTCCAAATTATGGCTCCACTGAGGAAAGCGTAGAGTACTTCTGTGCAGCGCAACTTGGATTCTTGGTTCCGTTGGGAAGTATGTTGATGATCAGAGTGAGTGCCAATGATTATGCTAGGGGTTTATGATAGTTTGTACTGGTTTGGTGCTTCACCATGAGTTTTTTTTAGAAAAGACGTTCCTGACTTAACGAGGAATTTTAGAGATTTTTTGTGAATTTTTTAAGCAATTTTTGGATTTTCCAGCATTTTTATAAATAAATTTTGAGAGGCATGTCTGGGGAGGTGCCTATTGGCATAGGGCAGAGACTTCTGGGCTTTTTGGGGAAGGTAAAAGATAATCACCGATTAGCATGCCACTTAGCCTCCTATAACAAAGGGCAATCTTTATTTTTTCACACCTTTAAGTGATTGAATTTTAATCTTTCTCTCTCTAAAAGTTGTTATCGAGTCAATTTTCTTCTCAAGATCTTAATGGCGGGTACTTCTAGCAACAACAATAACGAATGTGTGTCTGTTGATGACTGGGAAAGTTTTGAATAGCGGATTGCGGTGCCGCAAACTTTGGGTAATGGGAGTGCATATGATAACTTCGAGTCGGTGACTGTGTAATACACTGTAATTTTATTGATTTTTATTTAATGAATGAATTAATTAAATGAGAATTAATTAGAAATTAATCCGGATTTAAATATTAACGAGACGCGAGTGGGTATATGATTATGATGATAATATTGAATATTACTAGGTATATATGGTAATATATGAGTATTGAAAGTATTAAAATTGTAAAGAGTTAAATACGATAATTTGGAAAATTAAGTTGGGACGCGCGTGTCAGTCGCGTCAGAAATCAATTTAATTAGATTTAAAAAGTAAATTATATTTTTATCAACCGTATGGTCATTTTGAGTGCGCCAACGTTTCCGGAAGGGTCGAGATAGTAAGAAAACACTAGCCGGGGGTTTAGTTTGGGTCCCAGAGCATTTTTAGGCCCAACCGGCAACCCAGAAGGGTATTTCGATAATTTTAAAAATTAAGGAATTAAGCTTCACGAATTTTAGGGTTTATTTATTTATTATTAGAAAAGCCATTAAGGCCATTATCAGCCAAAAATAAGAAAGTGAGCTACGGGAGTTAGAGAGAAGTTCCAAAAGGGTTCCAAACCAAAACCGCCACCCACCACCACCATTTGGGACCGGAAAGAAGAAAGAACCAGCCTTTGAACACCAGCAACGAATTAGAACATCAAACTTAAGGCAAGTGGTTTGGTTTCATTAGTTCAATGAATATTTACTCCATGCTTAGTGTAGAAATTAAAGATTGTCTTGAAAGATTTGATGAAAAACCCAATGAATTTGATGTACAACCCTAAACTTTGATTAGGAATTATATGTAGATCTATTCTGAATGAATTCAGTACCCCAAACATAACTTTTGATGATTTAAAAATGAATTAAATGGGAGATTTATCAATGTTCTTGAAGAAAATAGAAAACTAGGGTTTTTATTGAAGTTTTGATCCAAATAATGCCAACGATTAATGATTAAAAGGTTTTGGAACGTTAACAATGATGTATTTTGATTGTATGATGAGCCTATAACGTTAGATTAGATTTTCATACCTTGTAATGAAGTTTTGGGACAAGTTTTGCATTGAAAAACGAAACAGGCTGTAGCCTATCTGGTGCGTTCGATCGATCGATACTCCCAGGTCGATCGATCGACCTTCCCAGAATGAGATATATTTTTCCTTTGTTGGATTTTAACAATTTCGACCCTAGAGAATTATTGGTGGGGACTTTGTGAATACTCTTACATTCAAGGATGACCAGTTGGCATATTTGTGGGACTCAAATTATAATTAGAAGTCAAATTGGGAATTACATTAAACTTAATAAGGCTCGACGAGTGTGATACTATTTGAGATTGAGAATTGATGAGTAAGTTTTAGATATTTGGATAACATAAGGCTAATGGCAAAAATGAGGACCTTAAGAATAGTGGATTTAAACGTGGGAATAATACGACTTTGTAACTTTTGTGGGTTAGGCTTTAGGTACTTGAAACTACGACGTGAGATGTGTCGGCGGTCTATATTATATATTATTCGGAGACTTAAAGATGTACAAATTGGAATAATGGTATAGGAATGTAGAATATACCTTATTTAATATTTTAAGATATCTAAGTGGTGTGATTGATTGGTATATGGACTTATGTGTATAACATACCTACCATACTTGCTATCACAGGAGGTCGGCTTTCGAACTGGGCCATTTAATCCTTGTGTGCCTACGGGGGGATTTAGATTGGTACCTTAAGGACATAGGGCTGTGAATGACTTATTTGTGAGTTAATAAGTCAGCTAACCATGGGAGCGTAGGTATGTGCATGACCCATGGGTATGTGAACTATGTTCGCCTCCATTATGTGTGAATGTTGCTCATTGAAACGGTTCTTGAGAGATTCAGAATACGTTGCCCTTATGTACGTGATGTACCGGGATTCGATAGCAGAGTATGTGTGCACCGCAGGTTAGCCTAGGGGTGCCCTTATTGTTATTTATGATCAGATTAATATACTGGAAATTGAAATAGACTTTTTATTAAAGTGTAAATGTGAATACTCGGGACATTTTTAGTAGAGTTAAAAATGGGAAATTCATATAATAATTACATTAGGTAAATCTGAGAAATAAAAAGGAAGACTCACAGTTTATATCGAAATGTCTGGTATCGACCCTTATATTATATCGTAAAGTCAGGTGGTGAAATAGACTAGTAGTTAGGGACATAACTAGGATGGGTTACTGATACGTTAGGAGTGCACAATTAGTTAAGAGGTGAGGAACTCATGTGAGTGCACGTAACTAACATGTACTTTATATTCACTGTTTAATGTTTTTAAACTGTTTTTACCTCGGGCTTTGACCCATTTACTTTCAAATATATTTTCTTGTAAAAACCTTTTAGGTGCCCAGTCGCAGGGACGCCAAGCTTAGGAGTTCCATTCCAGTGACGTGCTGTAGCTGCTGTGGAAGTTACATGACCTCGATAGTAGACGCCTCCACTTTCTACATTGACTCCATTTCAGATTTCTTCAGTTGTTAGGGCATGTCGCCCCACTTCTTTTAGAGACAGTTTTATCATACAGTTTATTTCAGTGTTGGAGTTAATTAATTAATTATTCACACTTTGTATTTGGTTTTATTCAGTATTTGGAATATTCAGAGGAGTGTTCCTCCAGACTCATTTTTATTCCATTATTATTTTATTGTGACTGTGATTTGATTGTGTTACTTTTAGCTCATAATTTAATTGGTTGCATGTTAATCTAAGTAAATTAAAATTGACATCTCACTTTTTAAAATATTAGGTGGCTAGTAATTGTTTAAATAAACTTTTTTCGACAGTGATGCTATGAAGTGAACCAACTTGACATTTTGTATTAATTTGAATAAATGAGTAGTTACCCGGTATTTAATTAGTCGGGGTGTCACAGGTGGTATCAGAGCATCAGGTTCTAGTGTCCTTAGGATCTGTACGGCTTGTTATGTTTCCGCGTAGCGTCCTTTGAGATAGAGCCCTATTATTAGGATTGTTGCACTCCTTGATTTCGTTTTGTAGACTACGTTCTTCTGCTAGAATGTTATGTATGGTCGATGGACTAATATAAATCTATTAAATTTCAGATGTCACTCTTGAGGGAAGTATAAAGAAAAATTGATGAGGGAACAAATGCTGGACAAGAACAACAAGTACCCCAGGTACACCAAGAAAAAGCAAAAATCACTGAGATAGTAAATATCGTGGCACAGGCAGTGACTATCGCAATATTGCAGTACCAAAATAACAACGTGCAACTTGTTGGGGGTAAAAGTATGTGAGAAGTCGATCAAAATGTTATTGCTAAGGTTAGCAACAAAAGGGAAATACCACCTCAGCAGCGACAAGTGTCTCATGGTCGTCGTCAGAGGGGCAATAGAAATGGCAGAAAGGGCCAAACCCGCCAGATCCAACAAAGCCAGGAGAAGAGAACTACCACCAAGAGGTGTTTTAAATGTGGGAGAAATTGCCATACGCGTCGGGTCTGCCCAGATTTGGCTTGTAATAAACCTCGTCCTAATCAGCAAGGACAACAAGGCCTGAAAAGGGAAAGGTTTCAGGGTCAGGGTCATAAGTGTGAACAGCAGGGTCACCGGTGGAGGGACTGCCCGCAACCAGGTAAAGTGCCAGGGCAGGATGCCCAACATAATGAAGCCTGGATAGTTACCCCAACATTGCAGGCACCACAACAACATCAAGAAGTACAGTATGGATGTGTCTATAATGCCCGATATGCGGTTATGCCATTTATACCGCAACTACCACATGCGTTTGGAGGTACGATACTTCATTATTAATTATATCCTTTAAGAAAAAAAAGGGAAATATCGAATAACTTAGATGTGTTATAGTTTATTCCTATGCATTGAAAAACGTGAGTGTAAAATGCATTCTTATCCTGTTATATTTTGAATCAGCTACAACGGTTTGAGTGTTAATAAACCATTATAGTTATAGTATGGCGTTCATTATAAATTGTACCAAATGTCACTTGAGTGGAGGCGAAGCTATATTTATATTTATATATTTCTTATGGTGGCATATAAAGACTTCGTTAAGACATCGTCTAGTTATATTTAATTTCGGTGGGTAGGGATGTCTATTATGAAAAATTCAAGATTTGTTAAAATGTTTCTAAGAGTGGGGACTATTCCGTAGTATGCAATCGAGTCTAACGCAATAATAGTAGGAGGATTGTGTCAAGTGTAGCATCACGTATCATTAGAGGAGGTAACTTAACTTCTTAGCGAGAAGTAAGGAAAATAGGTACTAGTCAAATACCGATGGCCCCAAAGCTCATTGACCAACAACACTAGTTAGTAGTGTATCGGGAGGGTTCCTTGTTTGGATTTCGCTTTGCGAGACATCCCACGCATGACACCTAGTGAACGTCGGGAGATGCGAAGGTTTGACTTTTAGTACAAGGATTAGTACCTTAATTTTCATTCGCAGATGAAATGATAACTTAAGTGTTATCAAATGTCTTATTGTAATACCCCGTATTTTTATGCAATATTAATTTGGGGATTTATTAATATTAATGTGAATTAATTATTTAATAAAAATCAGGAAATTAATTATGTTAAAATTATTAACGTGATGAGAGTTAGTAATTATGGGAAAATTTATTGAATACTACTAATGAGAAAAGTAATATATAATAGTGGCCATATTAAATGTCACGAGTGAATAAAATGACAATTTTAGAAATTTGAGTCGGGACGCGCCCGTGTCGCGTCGGGACTAAATATTGATAAATAAAAGTAAATATTTTATAAGTTGTTCGTATGGTCGTTTTGAGTGCGCCAACGCGTCCGGAAGGGTCGAGATAGTCAGAAAAGTATACCCGGGAGTTTGATTTGGGTCTTGGGGCGTTTTTAGCCCTAATTAGTACCCCGGGAGGGCATTTTAGTCATTTTGTATTTTTGGGTAATTAAACCCACGAAAATTAAAGGGGTTATATCAGATGTTTAGGTTATCTCCTAGGGTTAGATAACTCAAAACACTAGAACGACCATTGGAGAGGAGAGGAGAGAGCTCTCAAGGCATTCCAAGGCTCAAAACTCACCCGTTTGCACCGCCGCCACCGCCAACGCGTAGATCGCGAGACGGGGAACGCAACCACACCAAATTCAACACCAAACCAGATTTCTGAAAATCCTAGGCAAGTGTTTATCTTGCTTATTTCGTTGATGCATCATCCATATTAGTTTAGGAGTTATTAGGATGAGATTTATGGAAGAAAAAACCAATTTGAGATGGGAAATTTTCATGTAGTGATGATTTATATGATATTCTGGAAACTCTTTGTCATGTAAAGGATTAAGAGTTTGATTAAGAAAAGAGTTCTAATCAGATACAAACACTAAAAAAAAAATTATTCCGGACGATCGGACCGTTGGAACTGGATGAAATTTTACAGAGAATTAGCTGAAGACGAGAGGAAGCTACAGAAAAAAATTCAGCTCGATCGGACCGTTCAATATTTTTTAATATTTTTTTTCTAGACAGTTTTATGTTTTGAGGACTCTTAGAGATAATAAAAAAAAAATCAATTAAAACTCCATTTTAATTCCGATTTCGAAACCGTTTGAAATTCTCATCTTTGAAAAAAAAATTCAAAATCCTTTAATGTAAGGCGAAATCTATATTTTTGGGATATTTTGCATAAGGGATAATGTAAGTATATATTAAAAGGGAGAGATACGTAAGAGAGAGTTACGTTGGAACATAAATGGATATCTACTGAATTGTACATTTGGAAGAATAGAGTCCATGAGGGTTACGTAGTAAGTTGGAAAAACCCTTCGAATTAAAGCTAGAAATGAACCATTATACTTTATAAATAATAATGGGAAAATAAGGATAAATGTTTTGAATGTGGGTTATTGGATAAACCTAAATTGATATAATAAAAGTGGTATATTTATATGATTATGTATGCATATATTATATACTTGTGAAAATCATGCCCGCGCTACTTGCTATCCCTGAGGTTTCCGCGCTGGGACGATCTTATCTCGTGTGCCTTATGGGGGATATTGACTCGTACCCTAGAAAATAGAAATCCTAGGTACAGGCTATCGAATCGGTAGTCACGGTCCTAAGAGACGTGAGGGTATGTACTGACCTCTTGGACTTAGAAACTATGTTTCGCCTCAATATTATTTGTGTATGTATTTATACAGTTCGAGACTGATTCTGAACTTGTATTCCCTTTAGTATGATTTATACGGGGATTGGATAGCAGAGTATGCCCGCACCATAAAATTTTATGTGGGGTACTGTTAGAATATATATATTATACGAGTATTTAATATATATATGAACTTCTGAAATATGGGAAACTGCATACTGTGTTATGGTAAGTAAGACATGTATAATGACTCAAATTGGAAATACTTGTTTTGAAAAGTATAATATGATATTGAAAAACTTTATGAATCAATAAAGTTAAAATGAGCGTTTTGTACTAAATAAAATTATCCTTTTTAAACCATGATGTTGTTAAATCTTAAATTTTGAGAGTCACCTAAGATAAGTTAAATCCTTGGAGAAGGATAGTGTGATATATGACGAGATAAACCATTGGGAAGGTTAGTGCGATAGGAGTGCACATTAGAAGAGAGGCGAGAATTTCTCAAGAGAGTGTCGCACTAATATGTTGTTGCATTGGCCTGTATCAATTTAAATACTTGTTAAACGAATTTTTAAATCATATACACTATCGGGCTCTGACCCGTTTCTATTCCTCTTTCTCTCTTGTATATATATGTATATATTACAGGTGCCCAGCCACAGGGGCGTCTTGTTTAGGATCCCTTGGAAGGAACGTGCTGCAGCTTAGGTGGGAGTTACAGGCCACTTGCTTAGACGATTTTATTTACTTGATTCCACTTCTATCATTCTCCTTATTGGGCATGTGTCGCCCTTTCCACTATTTATCTGTTTTATTGGGACATTTGTATTTCAGTTATTTCTAGTACTGTTACTTTGGGATTTATTCATCATGTATGTTTTACTTTAAGTTTTAAATGATGGGGTTTAGTTGTTGAATGTTTAAATTAATTGGATTATATGTTCCAGGATTATTGTGGTGTGATTCTTTAAATATTGAATTATTGTAGATAATTAAATCTTTATTTTCAAAATAAAATTTGGAAAGTAATGTTAAAAAATGGTTTTGACACTTAGCTTAATTAAATAGGGTGTTAAATTTGGAAAAGTTATTGTTACGACAGTGATGCTAAGAATGAACCAACTGTTCACCTTGATTTTAATTTAATAAAGGAGTGATCGCCCGGTATTTAATTAGGCGGGGTGTCACAGGTGGTATCAGAGCATCAGGTTCTAGTGTCCATAGGATCTGTACGGCTTATTTTCGCTTTCAGCTTAACGTTTTTGCTATAGAGCCCTACTTTTAGGATTGTTGTATTCCTGCTTTTACGTTTACGTCTCCAGCCATTTGGGATTTGATAATGACTGGAGACTAATAAACTTCTTCACGTTTCAGATGCCTCCGAGACGTGCACCGAAGGATAGGCGTGCCCAGGCCGAGCAGCCAACAACTCCGGCACAAGGCACTATGAATGTTAATGAAGTAGCCGCCATTATTGCTCAGGCGGTGAATGCCGCGCTAGCGGTGGTTCAGCAGGCTCCACCCCAGATTCAGGCAGTGGTGCCAGTACCAGCACAGCTTCCATCTGCATGGGAGAGGGTTAGGGACGCTTTTTAGAAGGCGCATCCCCCTGAGTTCTCTGGTAGCTCAGATATCGTCACAGTCAGCCAATGGAAGAAAGACATCCAGCGGCATCTTCGTATGTATGAGTGCACCGACGTGCAAAGGCAGTTATTGTCTTCCTTTAAGCTGGTGGGGGCTGCTTTGCAGTGGTGGGAGTCCACTACCACCTTGGAGGAGAGGGACACAGTCCCTATTCAGTCGTTTTGGGAGCGGTTTGATCGTAAGTACTTTCCACCCGCCGTGCAGACTGAGATGAGGCAGAAATTACTGAATTTAAAACAGGAGAACTCTACCGTTGCTGAGTATGAGGAGGAGTTCACGAGACTTCTCACCATAGTGCCAGATGAGGCACCTACTGATAGTAAGAAGATAATGTTATTTGTGGACGGGTTAGCTTGGAGGATCCGTCAGCATCTTATAGAGAATCTATCTCTGAGTACTTTCACTGATGTACTCAATTCTGCGTTACTACATTGCCAGGATCACCGCTTCCATCTGCAGAGAAGCAGGAGAGTCCAGCCAGCAGGGCAGGACCGGGGGTAGTAGTGCTAGTGGGGCACCATCTCATGGACAGACTCGTCAACACGAGCAGAGTTCCCATCAGGGGGACCCTGCTAAGCGATTCCGTTCAGGTGATTCCAGGCAGGGATTTGGGGGTTATAGGCAGGGCCAGCAGGGACAGCCTAATCAACAGGGCCAACAGGGCCATTAGCGTGATAATCAGGGCCAACAGGGCCAGTGACGGGGAGGTAACGGCCAGCAGTGCCATGGTCAGCAGGGTCATAGGGGAGGTAACTTCAGAGGCCGGTGTTTTGTATGCGACAAGCATGGTCATAAGCGCCAAGATTTCCCAGAGGGTAATAGGGCCCCACAGCAGCAGGGTGCCCGTAATGAACCACAGAGACCACTTTTTCCAGCTGCCCTCCCAGCTCCAGCCCAGGTGCCAGCCCTACCAGCCATTTCAGTAGCTCCAGTGCAGCAGGGGCAGTTACAATACAGACGTGTCTATAACGTCCACCAGGAAACAGCTCCACAGGCACCACCCGCGATTGAGGGTATGTTTCCTATCCATGTATCTATGGGTCGGGTTTTGTTTGATACTGGGGCAACACATTGTTTTATAGCTACGCATTTTGTGAAGGCCTTAGGATTGTTAACCACAGCAGAGAGAACAGTGACGTGTGTAGACTCACCACTGGGGTGTGGGTCGCTTATCTTCTTTATATGCCGGGGAGTGGGGGTAGAGATTGGTAGTTTGGTATTACCTGCAGACATGTTAGTCTTAGATATGGATGAGCATGATGTTATTATCAATATGGATTGGCTCGCAGCTTATAGGCCATGATTGATTGCTTCGGTGGGAGCATTGTTTTTGCCATTCCGGGGCAAGAGATGTTTGTAGTGGCGATGCCTCACCCAGAGGGAGGTTCGATCGCTCATTTGTATTATATAGAGGAGGATACCTCTAAGGAGATTGTGATTCCTTTAGACTCGATCCCAATCGTTCGTGAGTATTCCGATGTATTCCAGGAGATACCAGGCCTACCCCCCAGTCGAGAGATAGACTTTGTCATAGATTTATTGCCAGATACGAGACCTATAGCACGCGCTCCATACCGTATGGCTCCGACGGAGATGCGAGAGTTACGAGATCAGATAGAGCAGCTGTTAGGTCAGGGCTTTATTCGCAGGAGTACCTCACCTTGGGGCGCTCCAGTCTTGTTTGTGAAGAAGAGAGATGGTTCACTGAGGTTATGTGTGGACTACCGGGAGTTGAACAAGGTCACGATACGGAATAAGTATCCGTTGCCTCGAATCGATGATCTGTTCGACCAGCTGAGGGGGGCAACTTTCTTTTTGAAGATAGATCTGAGGTCGGGGTACCATCAGCTACGTATTAGAGAGCATGACGTTTCAGAGACTGCCTTCTTGACGAGATATGGGTCTTACGAGTTCAGAGTGATGCCATTTGGTCTAAAAAATGCTCCAGCCGTGTTCATGGACTTAATGAACCGAGTATTCAGAGAGTTCTTGGATCAATTTGTCATCATCTTCATAGATGACATTTTGATATATTCACACTCCGAGGAGGAGCATGCCGAGCACTTGAGGCAGGTTCTTCAGACTTTACGAGAGCATCAGTTGTATGCTAAGTACGAGAAGTGTGGCTTCTGGTTGCAAGAGGTACAGTTCTTGGGGCATGTTGTTTCTGAACAGGGGATAGCCGTTGACCCGAGTAAAGTGTCAGCGGTGAGGGAGTGGGGATAACCCACGACACTGACGGAAGTGCGTAGTTTCTTGGGGTTAGCCGGATACTACAGGAGATTCATTCAGGGATTCTCCAAAATAGCGGGTTCATTGACGAACCTGACTCGCAAAGGGGTACCATATGTTTGGGATGAAGCCCGTCAATTGGCTTTGGACGAGCTGAAAGACAAGCTTACTTCAGCACCAGTCCTTGCTTTACCGAAGCCGGGTGTGGAGTACCTGGTTTACACCGATGCCTCTTTACGGGGACTTAGGGGAGTACTTAAACAGGAAGAGAAGGCTATAGCTTTTGCCTCCAGCAAGCTTAAGCCGCATGAGAAGAATTATCCCACCCACGACCTGGAGTTAGCAGCGGTCGTTTTCGCACTGCGGATATGGAAACACTATTTATTGGGGGAGAAGTTCCGTTTGTTCATAGACCACAAGTCACTGCAGTATCTGTTCACTCAGCGAGAGCTGAATATGCGTCAGCGCAGATGGTTAGAGTTTGTGAAGGACTATCAGTTCGACATACAGTATCATCCGGAGAAAGCCAACGTAGTTGCTGATGCGTTGAGCCGTAGACCGGTAAATGAGGTAGCGGACGTCTAGAAAGCGAAATGGAAGGAGTTGGGTCACCAGGACGCAGTAGCCCGTTCCTTCATATCTGTTATGACAGTCACACTCGAGATTGTTACGAGGGTAATACAGGCCCAAACCACAGACCCGTTTTGCCAGGAACAGATTGTACGACTTTTAGCCGAGGGTGTTGAGTCCTATTTTGTTAGTTCTGATGGGGTTTTGAGGTTTAATGGGAGGTTAGTGGTTCCAGAAGCTGTAAAAATTGCGTCATGCAGTGGTGACCCAATCTCACGGGTCCCGATTTGCGGTACATCCTGGAGGAGATAAGATGTACTAGGATATGAGGAGGCAATACTGGTGGAGTGGGATGAAGAAGGACATTGCTGAGTTCGTGTCCAAGTGTTCTACCTGCCAGCTGGTGAAGGTGGACCATCAGAAACCGTCAGGATTGCTTCAGTCATTGGAAGTACCCACGTGGAAGTGGGAGAGTATTTCCATGGATTTTATTACAGGGTTGCCTACATCACAGCGGGGCCACGACTCTATCTGGGTGATTGTAGACCGTTTGACCAAGGTGGCTCATTTTCAGCCGGTGCGGACAGATTATACCACAGGTCAGTATGCTCAGTTGTTCATTGCTGAGATTGTCAGATTAGATGGGGTGCCCCTGAATATTGTGTCAGATGGAGACAAGATTTTCGTATCACGTTTTTGGGAAAGCTTTCAGGAGGCTATGGGTACTGAGTTGAGGTTGAGTTCAGCTTATCACCCACAGACAGATGGACAGACAGAGCGTACTAATCAGATGTTAGAGGATATGCTACGCATGTGTGTTCTTGATTTTGGAGGAGGTTGGGAGCCACATCTTCCACTGGTAGAGTTTGCTTATAATAACTCTTATCAGTTTACGATTGGTATGGCTCCATTTGAGGCTTTGTATGGCCGGCCTTGTCGTTCTCCAACTTATTGGCTCGAGGTGGGGGATAACAAGTTGCTAGGACCAGAGGTGATTCAGGAAACCTCCGCGAGGATTGAGATGATCAGGAGTCGCATTCGAGTAGCCCAGGACAAGCAGAAGAGCTACGCCGATGCGAAATGGTTCTTCAAGGAGTTTAATGTGGGGGACCAAGTGTTACTGCGTGTATCTCCTATGAAGGGATTGATGAGGTTCGGGAAGAAAGGGAAATTGGCCCCGAGGTACGTGAGACCATTTCCCATTATCGAGAGGATTGGGCCGGTAGCATACAGATTGGGACTACCAGAGCATTTACATCGCATTCACGATGTATTCCACATCTCGTCGTTGAGACGGTATCTTCGGGATGATATGGCCCATACTCACATCGCGATAGATGAGATAGACTTGCAGCCTGACAGCTCTTACGAGGAGAGACCGGTGGCTATCCTAGACTATAGTGAGAGGAGATTGAGGTCGAAGATAGTTCCACTTGTACGGGTCTAGTGGGAGCATCATAATGTGGAGGAATCCACTTGGGAGCGCGAGGCCGATATGCGCGAGAGATATCCAGATTTGTTCTTACCAGGTATGCCTTATTTTCTGAATTTCGGGACGAAATTCCGTTATTAGGGGGGAAGTATGTAATACCCCGTATTTTTATGCTATATTAATTTGGGGATTTATTAATATTAATGTGAATTAATTATTTAATAAAAATCAGGAAATTAATTATGTTATAATTATTAACGTGATGAGAGTTAGTAATTATGGGAAAAATTGTTGAATATTACTAATGAGCAAAGTAATATATAATAGTGGCCATATTAAATGTCACGAGTGAATAAAATGACAATTTTAGAAATTTGAGTAGGGACGCGCCCGTGTCGCGTCGGGACTAAATATTGATAAATAAAAGTAAATATTTTATAAGTTGTTCGTATGATCGTTTTGAGTGCACCAACGCGCCCAGAAGGGTCGAGATAGTCAGAAAAGTATACCCGGGAGTTTGATTTGGGTCTCGGGGCGTTTTTAGGCCTAATTAGTACCCCGGGAGGGCATTTTAGTCATTTTGTATTTTTGGGTAATTAAACCCACGAAAATTAAAGGGGTTATATCAAATGTTTAGGTTATCTCCTAGGGTTAGATAACTCAAAACACTAGAACGGCCATTGAAGAGGAGAGGAGAGAGTTCTCAAGGCATTCCAAGGCTCAAAACTCACCCGTTTGCACCGCCGCCACCGCCAACGCGTAGATCGCGAGACGGGGAACGCAACCACACCAAATTCAACACCAAACCAGATTTCTGAAAATTCCAGGCAAGTGTTTATCTTGCTTATTTCGTTGATGCATCATCCATATTATTTTAGGAGTTATTAGGATGAGATTTATGGAAGAAAAACCCAATTTGAGATGGGAAATTTTCATGCAGTGATGATTTATATGATATTCTGGAAACCCTTTGTCATGTAAAGGATTAAGAGTTTGATTAAGAAAAGAGTTCTAATCAGTTACAAACACAAAAAAAAAAAATTATTCCGGACGATCGGACCGTTGGAACTGGATGAAATTTTACAGAGAATTAGCTGAAGACGAGAGGAAGCTACAGAAAAACATTCAGCTCGATCGGACCGTTCAATATTTTTTAATATTTTTTTTCTAGACAGTTTTATGTTTTGAGGACTCTTAGAGATAATAAAAAAAAATTCAATTAAAACTCCATTTTAATTCCAATTTCGAAACCGTTTGAAATTCTCATATTTGAAAATAAAATTCAAAATCCTTTAATGTAAGGCGAAATCTATATTTTTGGGATATTTTGCATAAGGGATAATGTAAGTATATATTAAAGGGGAGAGACACGTAAGAGAGAGTTACGTTGGAACATAAATGGATATCTACTGAATTGTACATTTTGAGAATAGAGTCCATGAGGGTTACGTAGTAAGTTGGAAAAACCCTTCGAATTAAAGCTAGAAATGAACCATTATACTTTATAAATAATAATGGGAAAATAAGGATAAATGTTGTGAATGTGGGTTATTGGATAAACCTAAATTGATATAATAAAAGTGGTGTATTTATATGATTATGTATGCATATATTATATACTTGTGAAAATCATGCCCGCGCTACTTGCTATCCCTGAGGTTTCCGCGCTGGGACGATCTTATCTCGTGTGCCTTATGGGGGATATTGACTCGTACCCTAGAAAATAGAAATCCTAGGTACAGGCTATCGAATCGGTAGTCACGGTTCTAAGAGACGTGAGGGTATGTACTGACCTCTTGGACTTAGAAACTATGCTTCGCCTCAATATTATTTGTGTATGTATTTATACAGTTCGAGACTGATTCTGAACTTGTATTCCCTTTAGTATGATTTATACGGGGATTGGATAGCAGAGTATGCCCGCACCATAAAATTTTATGTGGGGTACTGTTAGAATATATATATTATACGAGTATTTAATATATATATGAACTTCTGAAATATGGGAAACTGCATACTGTGTTATGGTAAGTAAGACATGTATAATGAATCAAATTGGAAATACTTGTTTTGAAAAGTATAATATGATATTGAAAAACTTTATGAATCAATAAAGTTAAAATGAGCGTTTTGTACTAAATAAAATTATCCTTTTTAAACCATGATGTTGTTAAATCTTAAATTTTGAGAGTCACCTAAGATAAGTTAAATCCTTGGAGAAGGATAGTGTGATATATGACGAGATAAACCATTGGGAAGGTTAGTGCGATAGGAGTGCACATTAGAAGAGAGGCGGGAATTTCTCAAGAGAGTGTCGCACTAATATGTTGTTGCATTGGCCTGTATCAATTTAAATACTTGTTAAACGAATTTTTAAATCATATACACTATCGGGCTCTAACCCATTTCTATTCCTCTTTCTCTCTTGTATATATATGTATATATTACAGGTGCCCAGCCACAGGGGCGTCTTGTTTAGGATCCCTTGAAAGGAACGTGCTGCAGCTTAGGTGGGAGTTGCAGGCCACTTGCTTAGACGATTTTATTTACTTGATTCCACTTCTATCATTCTCCTTATTGGGCATGTGTCGCCCTTTCCACTATTTATCTATTTTATTGGGACATTTGTATTTCAGTTATTTCTAGTACTGTTACTTTGGGATTTATTCATCCTGTATGTTTTACTTTAAGTTTTAAATGATGGGGTTTAGTTGTTGAATGTTTAAATTAATTGGATTATATGTTCCAGGATTATTGTGGTGTGATTCTTTAAATATTGAATTATTGTAGATAATTAAATCTTTATTTTCAAAATAAAATTTGGAAAGTAATGTTAAAAAATGGTTTTGACACTTAGCTTAATTAAATAGGGTGTTAAATTTGGAAAAGTTATTGTTACGACAGTGATGCTAAGAATGAACCAACTGTTCACCTTGATTTTAATTTAATAAAGGAGTGATCGCCCGGTATTTAATTAGGCAGGGTGTCTCACTTATCGCGTGAGTAAGTCAAAGCGACAAGGAGGATTATGGCTACGATTATTAGGCTGATTTAATCTAACCCTATCGAAACTTCGGAGATGCAAGTCTAAATTGGGCAGCTGTTGGAGCATCTCACTGAGGGTGCTCACGTGTTACTTGTGAGGGTTAGATATTTACGATTGCGTTTCGATTTCAGAGAATTAAATAAAGTCACGATCTGGAGTAAATATCTGTTGCCAAGAATCGATGACTTATTCAACCAGTGGAGAGGAGCCTCCTTCTCCTCAAAGATTGACTTGAGATCAGGATACCATCAGTTGCGTATCAGGGAACAGGACGTCTCTAAGACTGCCTTCTTGGCGAGACATAGTTCCTATGAGTTTCGGGTTATGCCTTTTGATCTAACCAATGCCCCAGCCATGTTTATAGATTTGATGAATAGAGTATTCAAAGAGTTCCTAGACCAGTTCGTCATCGTATTCATTGATGACATTCTGGTTTACTCCCAGACAGAGGAGGAACACACCGAGCACTTGAGGCAGGTTTTGCAGACGCTACGTCAGAACGAGTTATATGCAAAGTGTGAAAAGTGTGGGTTTTGACTGAAGGAGGTTCAGTTTTGAGGGCATATCATTTCAGACAGGGGGATATCTGTTGATCCAGGGAAGGTATCAGCGGTGAGGGAGTGGGGACAACCCACGACACCAACTGAGATACATAGTTTCTTGGGCCTAGCAGGATACTACAAGAGGTTTATTCGGGGTTTCTCAAAGATAGCGGGTCCTTTGACACATCTGACTCGCAAGGGTGTGCCATTCATCTGGAGCGATGCCTATCAGTTGGCATTCGATGAGTTGAAGGACAAGTTGACCTCAGCATCGGTGTTAGTATTGCCCAGGCCGAGAGTTGAGTATCTAGTTTATACCGATGCGTCCTTACAAGGACTTGGAGGTGTACTGCAACAGGAGAGTCAGGCCATAGCTTATGCTTCCCATAAGCTTAAGCCTCACGAGGAGAATTACCCCACCCACGACTTGGAGTTAGAGGAAGTAGGATTTACTATTCGGATTTGGAGACACTATCTTCTGGGAGAGAAATTTCATATATTCACAGACCACAAGTCCCTACAATACCTCTTAACGCAGAAGGAACTAATATGCGTCAACGTAGGTGGCTTACATTTGTGAGGGATTATGAGTTCGATATCCAATATCATCTTGAGAAAGCTAACGTGGTAGCAGACCGTTGAGCTGTAGGCCAGTAGGTGAGGTGGTAGAAGTGTGGAGAGTAAAGTGGAAAGAGTTGGGACACCAAGATGCAATGGCCCGATCATTCATATCGGTAATGACCGTTACGCCCCAGATTGTTACTAGAGTGATACAGGCCCAGGCAAATGACTCATTTTGTCAAGAGCAGATAGTTCGGCTACTAGCAGAGGGAATCGAGTCCTATACCGTTGGTTCATACGGGGGCTTACGCTTCAATAGGAGACTGGTTGTTCCTGAAGGGGAAGGCTTGCGACACGAGGTAATGATAGAGTCGCACGATTCGCGGTACATCCGGGTGGGGATAAAATGTATCAGTATATGAAGCGACGGTACTGGTGGAGCGAGATGAAAAGAAATATTGCCGAGTTCATTTCTAAATGTGCCACTTGTCAGCTGGTAAAGATGGACCATCAGAGACCGGCGGGACTTCTACAGCCGTTAGAGGTTCCTATGTGGAAATAGGAGAGCATTTCCATGGACTTTATCACGGGGTTACCTACTTCACAGAGGGGTCACGACTCCATACGGGTAATCATGGATAGATTGACCAATGTTGTTCATTTTCTACCTAGCCCGGACAGACTACACTACGGGACAGTATGCCCACATTTTCATAACGGAGATAGTGAGACTCCATGGGGTGCCTCTCAATATCGTGTCTGACAGAGACAAGATTTTTATTTCGCGATTTTGGGAGAGTTTCCAGGAAGCCATGGGTAAGGAGTTGCGCCCGAATACGGCATATCACCCGCAGACAGATGGGAAAATCGAGCGGAAGAATCAGATGTTGGAGGACATGTTGCGTATGTGCATACTATATTTTAGAAGTGGTTGGGAGAAGTACCTTCCCCTGGTGGAGTTTGCTTATAATAACTCCTACCAATTCACTATTGGCATGGCTCCATTCGAGGCATTATAGGGTAGACCTTGTCGTTCCCCAGCATGTTGGCTAGAGGTGGGGGATAACAAGCTTCTTGTACCGGAGGTGATTCAAGATATCTCGACGAGGATAGAGATGATACGGACCCGTATTCGGGTGGCTCAAGACCGACAGAAAAGTTATGCCAATGCCAAGAGATTCTTTAGAGAGTTCAAGGTGGGGGACCAGGTGCTACTCAGAGTATCTCCAATGAAGGGGATTATGCATTTCGGGAAGAAAGGGAAATTGACACCTAGATACGTGGGCCCATTTCCTATCATCGAGCGGATTGGGCCAATAACATATATACATGGGTTATCGGAACACTTGCATAGGATTCATGACGTGTTCCATATTTCCTCGCTAAGGAAATATCTTAGGGACGATTTGGCCCATACCCATATTACTTTAAAGAACATCGATCTTCAGCCTGATAGTTCCTACGAGAAGGGGCCGATTGCAATTCCGGACCACAACGAGAGGAAACTGAGGTCGAAGATAGTACCATTAGTACGTGTTCAATGGCGGCATCATAATGCCAAGGAGTACACATGGGAGTGCGAGGATGAGATGCGCGAGCGTTATCCAGAGTTATTTTTGCCAAGTATACTTTATTTCTGAATTTCAGGATGAAATTAATTTCTTAGGGGGGAAGTATGTAATACCCCATAATTTTATTGATTTTTATTTGATGGATTAATTAATTAAATGAGAATTAATTAGAAATTAATCCGGATTTAAATACTAGCGAGACGCGTGTGGGTATATGATTATGATGATAATATTGAATATTAATGGGTATATATGGTAATATATGAGTATTGAAAGTATTAAAATTGGCAAGAGTTAAATACGACAATTTGGGAAATTAAGTTGGGACGCGTGTGTCAGTCGCGTCAGAAATCAGTTTAATTATATTTAAAAAGTAAATTATATTTTTATCAACCGTATGGTCATTTTGAGTGTGCCAACGTGTCCGGAAGGGTCGAGATAGTCAGAAAACACTAGCCGGGGGGTTTAGTTTGGGTTTCGAGGAATTTTTAGGCCAAACCGGCAACCCGAAAGGGTATTTCGATAATTTTAAAATTAAGGAATTAAGACCCACGAATTTTAGGGTTTATTTATATATTATTAGAAAAGCCATTAAGGCCATTATCAGCCAAAAACAAGAAAGCGGGCTACGAGAGTTAGAGAGAAGTTAGAGAGAAGTTAGAGAGAAGTTCCAAAAGGGTTCCAAACTGAAACTGCCACCCACCACCACCATTTGGGACGGAATTGTGACCGAAAAGAAGAGAGAACCAGCCTTTGAACACCAGCAACGAATTAGAACATCAAACTTAAGGCAAGTGATTTGGTTTCATTAGTTCAATGAATATTTCCTCCATGCTTAGTGTAGAAATTAAAGATTGTCTTGAAAGATTTGATGAAAAATCCAATGAATTTGATGTACAACCCTAAACTTTGATTAGGAATTATATGTAGATCTGTTCTGGACGAATTAAGTACCCCAAACATAACTTTTGATGATTTAAAAATGAATTAAATGGGAGATTTATCAATGTTCTTGAAGAAAATAGAAAATTAGGGTTTTTATTGAAGTTTTGATCCATATAATGCCAATGATTGGTGATTAAAAGGTTTTGGAATGTTAACAATGATGTATTTTGGTTGTATGATGAGCCTATAACGTTAGATTAGATTTTCATACCCTGTAATGAAGTTTTAGGTCAAGTGTTGGATTGAAAAACGAAGCATGCCGTAGCCTATCTGGTGCGTTCGATCGATCGATACTCCCAGGTCGATCGATCGACCTTCCCAGAATCAGTTATATTTTTCATTTGTTGGATTTTAATAATTTTGACCCTAGAGAATTATTGGTGGGGACTTTGTGAATATTCTTAGATTCAAGGAAGACCAGTTGGCATATTTGTGAGACTCGAATTATAATTAAAAGTCAAATTGGGAATTATATTAAACTTAATAAGGCTCGACGAGTGTGATACTATTTGATATTGAGAATTGATGAGTAAGTTTTAGATATTTGGATAACATAAGGTTAATGGCAGAAATGAGGACCTTAAGAATAGTGGATTTAAACGTGGGAATAATAAAAGACTTGGTAACCTTTGTGGGTTAGGCTTTAGGTACTTGAAACTACGACGTGAGATGTGTCGGCGGTCTATATTATATATTATTCGGAGACTTAAAGATGTACAAATTGGAATAACGGTATAGGAATGTAGAATATACCTTATTTAATATTTTAAGATATCTAAGTGGTGTGATTGCTTGGTATATGGACTTATGTGTATAACATACCTACCATACTTGCTATCACAGGAGGTCGGCTTTCAAACTGGGCCATCTAATCCTTGTGTGCCTACGGGGGGATTTAGATTGGTACCTTAAGGACATAGGGCTGTGAATGACTTATTTGTGAGTTAATAAGTCAGCTAACCATGGGAGCGTAGGTATGTGCGTGACCCATGGGTATGTGAACTATGTTCACGTCCATTATGTGTGATTATTGCTCATTGAAACGGTTCTTGAGAGATTCAGAATACGCTGTCCTTATGTACGTGATGTACCGGGATTCGATAGCAGAGTATGTGTGCACCACAGCTTAGCCTAGGGGTGCCCTTATTGTATATTTATGATGAGATTAATATACTGGAAATTAAAATAGACTTTTTATTAAAGTGTAAATGTGAATACTTGGGACATTTTTAGTAGAGTTAAAAATGGGAAATTCATATAATAATTACATTAGGTAAATCTGAGAAATAAAAAGGAAGACTCACAGTTTATATCGAAATGTCTGGTATCGACCCTTATATTATATCATAAAGTCAGGTGGTGAAATAGACTAGTAGTTAGTGACATAACTAGGACGGGTTACTGATACGTTAGGAGTGCACAATTAGTTAAGAGGTGAGGAACTCATGTGAGTGCACGTAACTAACATGTACTTTATATTCACTGTTTAATGTTATTAAACACTTGCTATATTTTAAACTGTTTTCACCTCGGGCTCTGACCCGTTTGCTTTCAAATATATCCATTCCAGTGACGTGCTGTAGTTGCTGTGGAAGTTACATGACCTCGATAGTAGACGCCTCCACTTTCTACATTGACTCCATTTCAGATTTCTTCAGTTGTTAGGTCATGTCGCCCCACTTCTTTTAGAGACAGTTTTATCATACTCAGTTTATTTCAGTGTTGGAGTTAATTAATTAATTATTCAGACTTTGTATTTGGTTTTATTCAGTATTTGGAATATTCAGAGGAGTGTTCCTCCGGACTCATTTTTATGCCATTATTATTCTATTGTGACTGTGATTTGATTGTGTTACCTTTAGCTCATAATTTAATTGGTTGCATGTTAATCTAAGTAAATTAAAATTGACATCTCACTTTTTAAAATATTAGGTGGCTAGTAATTGTTTAAATAAACGTTTTTCGACAGTGATGCTATGAAGTGAACCAACTTGACATTTTGTATTAATTTGAATAAAGGAGTAGCTACCCGATGTTTAATTAGTCGGGGTGTCACAGACTGATAAGAGGATTTTTCTACGAGAGCCTGCGCATCATCGTTCGGTGAGGGTGAAGAACCCTAATGGCTATGTGAGTGCTTGTCTTTTGGTTTTCCACCTTTCTTTTCTTTCTTATTTTTGGGATAATGTTTTTATTTTTGTGCTAGTTGACATAGTTTCTTCGAGTATCTTGTCTCTCATGATGACTAGGGTGAAGGACATTTGGGACCATCTTCCAGGGTCAATACGATAAATGGTGGCGTCTATCGGGTTTGGTACATTAACAGGTGCATTAGACAAGATGTTGCACTTTATGGTGGTGATATATGTGCTGGGTGAGAGATGGTGGGATACGACCCACACATTTCACCTGGGGATTGGGGAGATAACAGTAACTCCTTTGGATGTCCAGCTGTTGATGGGGCGGGATTGTGATGGTCAGCATATCGTGGTGGACCGAACTTTGCGGGTCACGGAGTCGGCGTTGGGGGCTACCTTGGGGGACGAAAGGTGAGACAGGCAGCTCATTTATTTATTTTGCTTTTGTTGGGGGATTTGCAGTGGCGACAAACGACGATATTGTTCATCTTTAGTTTTTACCATTTTTGAGGATTATTTCGAACATCCATCTATACTACTAGGGGAGATTTACCTTGGCGTCCCTTTATGCTTCTTTGGATGCCTTTAGTCGATGCTGCTGAGAGACTTTTACAGGACCCAGGCATCTTTTGGAGGTAATCTTTACGTTTAATTCTCTCTTTATTTTCTTATTGTCATTTTGCTTTCTGTTTTGATTCTTGGTGTTGCCTTTTACATGCGTGGTTTATGAGGTGATAAGGAACAACGTGGGGTTGATGTCCTTGAAGGCGAGCGAGTTGGGGGACTTATGTAGGATGTACAGGTGGAGGAAGTTGAAAAAGGCGTTTGAACCAATCCTTCTCTCTGACGGATGTGCGGGTTGCGTTGAACTCCCTGACAAGCAATTAAGTTAGGCTGTGATCCTTGTCGCTTTTCGAGTTTTTATAATATTTTTCTTATGGGTAGATTACTGACTATTTACTAAGGAAACATGTGAGCTTATATCCTTGGATTCGACCTTCAAGGGACCTAGGGGCTACGAGCATGCACGCACACATGAGACAGTTATTAGCGCATGAGTTCGGGTATGTTTAGTACCTCATGGAGAGAGTTGTACGACATATCATGGAGGGATAGGTGGAGGTCCCACTATCGGTGCCTCTTAAGTACATGAGAAGGGTGAGGGAGATGACTAATTAGGCAAGGGCGATGTCGATGGAGGGTGAGCCCTATACGTATTACACAGATACGATGGTAGGCTATGACTATTCGGACGTTGCTACCACCTAGTTGATGCCTTCGTGCATATATGACGTGGAGAATATGCCTCCACCTAAGATTGGATCGAGTAGAGGTACCAGTGTACCGATGGCGTCGCCCCATAGTTTCGGATGTGGCGCGACTGCGACAGTGGGGGTGGTTACCCTTCTTCATATCTCGACCCCCTCTTACCACCTTCGACTGAGTAGTGGGATGTGGTGTCGATACCTTGCTGCCCTCATGCATCGGTGGAAGGGTTGGCGGGTATTTATGAGGATGCTCTTCAGAGTGAGGTATAATCTTTTATTTCTTTTTTCCATTTCCTGTTCCCTGCCTTATTTTTCTCTTTACCATCTTACTTATTTTTGGTGCTTTTATTCCCTTTTCCTTAAGACTCTCCGTGTGTCGACCACCTGGCTGAGAGATATCAAGTATTAGATGTGGGTTGCATTTCGGCCGGATCGGATCGAAAAATGCCTCTTCGGAAAAAATTCTGATTTTTTCGGAAATAAAATAACTATTCCGATTTTTTCGAGAAAAAAAAATAGGAAAAATTACAAAATCGACAAAAATAAAAAATTCACAAAATATATTAAAAATCCAAAAATTTAGAAAATTCCAAAATTTCAAAAAAATAAATTATGGATTTTCAATTACTCGAAATTCTCATTTTAAAGAAACACGGAAAATGGCTTAACCCAACATGTAAATACATGAGAATTGGGCCCATTTTTTTATCTGTGTAGAAGTTAGGAGGATACTCTCCTTTTATAGAGCATATTTTGGATCCCTCTCCCAACCGATGTGGGATTTGGGAAACTTTCAAAACACCAGAAAAGTAATAAGAAAATAATTGAGAAAAATCGGATCGGAATCGGATCGAAAAAATCACAAATTCGAAAATTCAAAATTATTTTCGATTTTCGATCCGTTTTTTTTTGGAAAAATCGGAATTCAAAAAACTAAAATTTCATTCCAAATTTGAAAAAAATCGGATCAAAAATAAAAAAAATTAGAAAGTTCAAAAAAAAAAAAAAACCCTAACTGGATGGCATTGATGTTAACCTATGTGAGGAAATCAATCGGTGCCTGCTTGGTGCCACCGGCCACATCTGATGAGAGCTCTGGCTCTGGGAGTGCAAGGTCCACTGCTTGTCATAGGGGAAAACGTGTCCCCCGAGGAGGTTGAAGATGGGAGTTGAGAGATTTTGAGGGATTTGGGTTGCATCCTAATGTATTTTTCTCTTTTTCTTTTCTTTTCTTTTATACATGCAAAAAATGTAATGATTTTAAATATATATAAGAAATTCATTTTCTTTTTTTTATGTTATCTTGGTTTAATGACTTATTCTATATGCTCTTTGATTTGCTGCTAAGTTTATTCATTAATGTTCAAAGATAGGGATAAAATAAAAAAGGGACTCGAAGAAAAAAAAATTATTTAGGAAATATGTACAAAGGAGAAAATAAGGATTTTTCAAAAAGGATCAACTTAGAGGTTGATTTTTTCAAAGCAAATATTTATTTTTAAAATTGAAAGGTGTAAAAGAGAAAATAGGAAATTTTCTAAAAAAAGGGAGTTGTCTATCGGCATACCCCTTAGCCTGCCTATCGTCATAAGGGTCAAGTCCAAATCACCCCTTAGCTTTGATTGCACTTTTTAAGTACTTTAGGTGCTTTGGGGGCAGGGAAACCAGTGGTGTTTTGAATGACTTGTTTTCTTGTGGATTTTTTAGTATAAAAATGGAACTTTGGAAGTGTTTTCATCACCACATCCCACTTTTTCTTCTTTATAGCTTTCTTCTTCTCTATTCACATGTCTCTTCCAGTGTCCAAGGCTTTTTCTGTCTACCTCGAAGGTTTAGAGGCAATGTTCCTCTATAACTTTGACTATGAAGCCTTTGGTTTGCGTCAGGCCTCTTTTTAGCATAATCGTCCCATAGAGTGGAACCTTCTAGAAGCAGTAGTACAATTCTGGTGCCCCGAATACCATGTTTTTCAATTCGGCTTATATGAGGTGTGTCTTACTTATGAGGATTTCTCTGCAATATTGGGTGTCAGCCCCAGTGTAGTGGCAGTTATGCCGAATTTATCCCATTCTCCCTGGATGTCTTTAGCGGAATTACTTCACATCTCCCCCTCAGTTGCTCAGCCGCTGGTTCGTAGAGGAAATATCGTCCTCCTGGTAGTCATGAATTCGATGCTCCATAGGGATTTTATTGACAATGGATTTGTCAAAGCTATAGCCCCGGGTTTGACTGTCAAGCTTTTATTAGTGAGGGGCGACCTGACGGTTGACCCTTAGGTGGCCACGATAGCGGTGTGGTTGTCCTACCATCGTAGTCCTACGATGATGGGCGAAGACTTTGAACGACTTGAATGCTTGGAAAGAAGGTCAGACTGACTTTCTGCAGGGGAGCTGTGTCATGTTGTTCATGTGGCTTTCTGAGAGACTGCGCTTGACGGCCCCTCCTGAGTATCCTCTGTTGGGCGTTACCAATTTCTTTACTAGGCCCTTCTTCAACTTTGGCTCGTCAATAGAGAACTGGGTTAACTAGCTTGTCGAGCACGGGGATCGATGCCTTCTTTAGTCTGTACCATGGTGGAGGGACTTATAACTCGTTTTGCAATTAGGGGAATATCGATATGTGCGATTGGTTAGCCTTCGCCAGACTTTCTTCTACTTTCCTTGGCGGTTTCTGTGCCAAGTGTGATGGGAGAAAATTATGCCTCCCCACATAACTAATTTCTTTCCGGTAGAGAACTTGATCTAGTCCTTGAGGATGATACTGGGGCCCTTATAGCACCGTTGTCAGTAGTTTACATGTCCATCACAATCTGTTGGAGAGGTTGTGTTTGAATCCGGGTATTATTCGAAGTGGTTATGAAAAATGGGGGTTGAGAATATTTTGGTGGAGGAGACTTAACAAAAGATGGCTTTTCATGTTCAACACTTTTGAAGAGGGGTTGTGGTTTCATCAAAGCTCATTAAGGCCTACCTTCACATGAAGCGCATCCAGAGCAATAATCAGGAGCGGGATACCTGGTGGACTTCAGGGGCAGGTAATAATGATGGGGCGGTACCATCTGGTAGGTGAGGATAGGGTTTTTAGGAGATGGTTTTGTGTTTATAGGGAATTTATGTTTGGTAGGTGTTTTGGGTTTTATGTATGTGTTTGGAGTTTTATGTAGGTGTTTGGTATGTTCTTGGATTTTTTTTATGGATTTGGTTTAATGGTGCGGAGTTTGTAGGTTGTTTTAGGGTTAGGGAGTGATTTGTTTGACTCTTGTTGTTGATACTTCATGTAACCATATTCCTCATAATAAAAGAAATGTGATTTTGACATATTTTGTTGTGTCTTTTGATGAATTTCGTATTTGGACTGTCTATACCAATCACTAAGGCATACATAATCCTTTTGTTTATTTAAATGATGATAGAAACCATAGTTCTCGGGGGAAGAAAAGAATAGCATTTTATGAGAAAGAAATGATCGCGCCCATGCGTGCTTTATGGGTTGTTTGTCTACCTCTATGGGTTTTAAAAATTTGTGAGCTTCATAAAAAAGGGGAAGAATGAGAGGATTAGGTCCCATGTAGATCTGAATAAAGGAAATAAATAGATATTTTTTTAGAACAGAAGGGAGATGAGAAGAGTCGTAGCACGATAAGAATTCATAAGGGTTAATGTTTTTGAGATGGTACAGGTTGACTGGGCATGCCATTTCTTCTTCGTCGAAGTCTATGAGCATAGCGACACCAACTGAGAGGATTTTTTTACAATGTAAGAGCCACTTTAATTGGGTTTGAACTTTCCTCTCGGATCTCAAATGGGTGTTGTAATTTCTTTGAAGGCAAGATCATCTTCTTAGACACCGCAGTCCTTGACTTTCTTATTGAATGATCGCATGATTCGATGATGGTACCTTTGTATGTGTTACAAAGCTTTTAGTCTCTTTTCATCTAGGAGCAAGAGTTCGTCGTAACAGCTCCGATGTTAGTCTTACTCACTGACCTTGCTTTCGATCATGACATACAGAGAAGACACTTTTAATTCAACGGGGAGAACCACCTCCATGTCATATACCAAAAAATGGGGGTAGCCCCAGTGGGTGTCCTGATAAAGGTGCCATAGACCAGAGGATATATAGGATTCGATCGGCCCAGTCTCTACAGCTTTCATTCATCTTGCTGATGATGGTATCATTGGCAGTTTCGACAGCGTCGTTGGTTTGGGGTAGGTAAGGAGAAGACTTGTGCCTCTGAATTCCATACATGCTGACTAACTCTGTGACCTCAACCTCAAAGTGGAGTCTGTTATCTGATACCAACTTATGGGGAATTTCATAACGCCAAATAATATTCTTTCTGATAAACTTGGCCACTTTCTTTGCATTCAACGCAGCGTATGACTCGATTTCGACCCATTTTATGAAATAATCAAGTGTTGTAGTTTGGCAACTTATTGGCATTTGAGTCATCTTTGAATATATGCAGTGCAATATTGGACCATGGTGGTCTAGTAGTACCCTTGACGAATGATTTTCTTGGTAATCATATGACCGTTCATATAGGGTCCGCATTCCCCACTCTGGATTTTTTGCATTATTTCTTCAATTCCAACCCATGTTATGCAACGCAAATGCGTTCCATTGAAGTTTCCGTTGAGAAGTTCTTTATTACAGATGATGTATAGGGCAACCAATTTATAAAGGGTTGCACAGTCTTTCTTATCCGCGTCTCGAGGATACCTACCATGTTTGAGAACGAGATAAATGTCATTGTACCATAATATTGTCATATTCGAATCTTCTTCGGTGATGAGCTCAATGTGGTAATAGTGGGTGGGTGCAAATTATTTCTGAACGAGAAAGGGGGCTATTATTATTATTCCCTCAGGCATATCAACCATGGAGGCCAAGCTTGCTAGTGTGTTCGCTAGGCTATTCTTCAAGCGAGAGAGGTAATGGAAGGTGACATCTTTAAAAGGGGAGGCAAGCTCTTCTAGGTGGGCATGAAAGGGTAGGAGCTTCTCGTCTTTGACTTTTCATTTCCTGAGAATTTGTTCAGTAAATAGGGCAGAGTCTCTATAGACGTCCATGTGATTGATTCCTTTTTTGAGGGTGATATTGCCTTGTATTTTATCATGTTGTTAGTGCAAAGGAAGTCTAGCTTAATGGCAATGGGGGTGTGAGAGTCATCGGGAGCGATTAGGATTATCCTAATGCCATATCCTTTCTTATTGGCGACTCCATTGAAGAACATTTTTCCTATGAGATCCTCCAGAGAGGTGCAAAGGATGTCTTTGATTAGAAATTCAGAGAACCAAACTCATGTTCCTTCCGTGGGATGGTCGACAAGATAATCGGAGATGGCCCTCCCCTTAATATCTTTCTGCGTGACGCATATAATGTCGAACTAGGCTAGCAACATCAGTCAGCGATCCATTTGGATTGACAAAGCGAGTTTTTCTAGTAGGTATTTTATGATGGGGAATACATGCATGTAATACCGTAGTTTCTGCGCGATTAAACCAGGGGGACACATGCCTTTTTCAAGGCAGCGTAATTGACTTTGTACCCAGCTAACTTTTGACTAGCGTAGTAGATCTCTCTCTCCTTATGAGATTTTTTAATGAATCGGGACAACAAATCCCCCACTGCAGTATCAGTGATAGTAAAGTACAAGAGGAGGGGAAGACTTGACTATGGAGGCATGAGCACCGAAGGTCAGGTGAGGTATTGTTTTATATGGTTAAATGCTTCTTAGTATGCTTCATTTTAAACTTAGGTTGAGTCCTTCCGAAGAAGTTTGAAAATAGGCTTGCTGATAGAGATCAATTGGTTGATGAACCGACTGATGTATTGCAGGTTACCCAAGAATCCTCATACTTCTTTATCCATCTGGGATTGTGGCATCTCAAGTATGGCTTTTAGTTTGGAAGGATCTGCTTTATCCCTTTCTCACTAACCATGAATCCAAGGAGTTTTCCTTTAGTGACGCTGAAGACACACTTCTATGGGTTGAGCCTTATCTGGTACTGTTACAGTCGCTCGAAGAATTTCCTCAAGGCGGGGATGTGACCTTCTTGAGTCTTGGACTTTATGATCATGTTGTCAAGATAAACCTCGACTTCTTTATGGATGAGGTCATGCAGGGTGGTTGTGGTGGACCTTTGGTATGTAGCCCCGGTATTCTTGAGCCCAAGTGGCATGACATTATAGCAGAAAGTTCCTTATAAGTTGATGAAAGCGATTTTCTCCTGTTGGTCAGGGTACATTTAAGTCTGGTCGACAAATGACTTAAGAGCATGGTTAACCGTGTTGTCTACGATCATGTCGATATTGGGTAGAGGGTAATCACTATTCGAGGATGCCTTGTTTATATACCAATAGTCGACGTACATGCAGACTTTTCCTCCTAATTTCGACACAAGAACGATAGTTGCAAGCCATGTAGGGTATTCGACTAGGCGAATGAAGCCCGTGTTCAACTACTTGACTACTTCTTCTTTAACCTTCAGGGACCATTATGTTCGGATCTTCCTCAGTTCTTGCTTGATGGGTTTTCTTTCTAAGAATGTGAGAATTTCGTGCTGACCTATCTTTGGATTAATGTTGGGCATATCATTGTAGTAACATACGAAGATGTCCATGAACTCTTTTAGATTCTAGTTGAATTGCACTTGCCCATGCTCATCGAGGGTGGACCCTATCCTAATCTCACGTAGATGGCTACTAGAAATAAGGTTAATAACAACAGTCTCAACATCATTAGTTTGAACACGATCATGTTGTTTATTATTTTTCTTATTGATATCAATTAAGAATTATTCATTTACTGAATCATCATTATCAAAAGTTTGAACATAATCAATGCAATTAATATAAGGCACGTCAAGATACTCAAAATCCTCGTTTATTTTATTATCAAGAAATACAACATTCGGAACCTCATCAAAAGAGGCTTCATTTATAAAGATATCAGAAATAGGAGAAACAATAACAAGTTCAAGAATTTCTTAAAGAGGGTGGATAAAAGGGTTTAAATTAGCTTGAGAAAGCTAAACTGGAATGACATGCCAGTTAAGGAGAGGTGCTTAAGCAGTAACTATCTTTGCGGACGTGTCGGACAGTGTAGCCTCTTGGCGAATTATACAGAGATTTAGCCCATGTGTCTATAGGTTGAATGGTTACTCTGTGTTGCCGCCCTCAGAGTTTTCAGTATTTTCCATGGTCTCGTCAATCAAAGGTTCCACCTCAAGCTTATATTTCTTATCCCAAGTGTTATTGTCTTGGAAAAAAATCTCCATCCCCAGCTTCGTCTTTTTATTAGCGGGGTCATATTATGGTTCAAAGAATCTACAAAAGGGAAGTCCTTGCCCTTTGATTCGTCGTTTGAGCTTTTAAAATCATCACCCCATCCTGTGGCAACGATATCCTCCTGCTAAGAGTAGTCGATGCACTCAATAATCTCCGCATCATCGTTATATAAGTCTTCCCGCTCAACAAGGAAGTGGAGGATTGAAGTGACTAGACGCCTCTAGAGTTTCAAGGATGTGAGTAACTCGGGATGCTGCATATCTCCCCTTTCTGGCGAAACACATCTGACGCAGTATGTATGACATCGTCCAAACTGATTTCTTCTAGGAGCACCACCAATTCATCTAATTCTCGAGCCCACTTCCGGGTTCCCATAAACAGGCTATTGAATCCTCCATAGTCGATAGTCATCTCTATGGGCAATTTCAGCTCAAACATTCAGAGTTGATCTGAACTGCGTGTAATTCCATGCCTCCCTCTTCTCTTCAGGTGCAATATAGGCTCGTGTGAGGAGTGATAGATCTTGATTAACGAAGTTCTTTAGATGTAGGAGAAAGTATGGGAAAACCTTAAGGGGTTTGGGTGATATTGTGGATATGCTGAGCATTTTAACGGGCATGATTTGGGTACAGGGGTTAAAATCTAGGTTGTCTTTCGAGAAAATGGTGTTCACCCCAGTAGCTTGTGTTATGGGGGTTATGAGTGGTGTTGGGTTTAGGATTAGCTGGTGCAGCGATGATGCCCTGATCTATGAGGCCTTGGATCACATTTTCGAGTTAAAAACACTGGTCGGTAGTGTGGCTTACGATTCGGTGAAAGTCGTAGTGATTATCACGTTTGAAGTTCTTAGAGGGGGAATTTAGCAATTGTCGGGGTTCCAATGGCTTTATGAGGTTTTGGGATAGAAGGGCTTACTAGACTTTTGACAGGGGAATTTAGAGTTCAGTATATTTTTTTCTGGTAGGGTTGGGGCGACTTTCAAGTGACCAAAAAGCGATAAGTTGGGATATGTTGTTGATTGTAGATGCTGAGGTACTGGCCAGTTTTTTATACTTTTTTACGCAAAATTCAAGATCAACCTTTTCAGTTCGGTTCCACTTTGTGATTAGCAACCCCTTATTCAATCTCAACGTCAGCCTCCCACAGGGCTCGGAAGTGTAGGTAGTATTTTCCTCCTATCGATGCTTGGATATGGGGCCAAAAATTCTTCTTCACTGTACTCACTTGCTCTTCCTCTAATAGCCTGTTGGTCAAGGTGGAAGCTTTTTATCCCTATCTTCCGATAATAGCCTCTTGGTCTCTGCCTGTAACTTCCAAATCTGTATTTTACTTACACTGTGACATGAACTCTATGGATACATCCTTCCAACTATGGATTTTGGATTCCTCGAGGGACAGGAACCACCCGAGGGAACTCTCTTTCAGGGTTTGCTGAAATATTTAGGCCACTATCTCCTTTGAATCCCCAAGGAGGGTCATGGCCTGGGGATAGTTGCGTATATGCACAATCACGAGCTCGCTGCCTCCGAATTTCTTAATATCTGGCATCTTGAACTTCTCTGGTAGTCTGGATTTGGGATAGGGAGACATGTGGGTGTAGTCCATGTAATTCCCCAAGGTACTTACTTGGTCGTATTTCTTTGACAACATCTTGTGGTCCTCCTTAAACTTATCCAGTTCTTCTTTCTTGGGATTCACGGGTATGCAATACCCCGTAATTTTAAATGACTTTTAAAATGGGTTATATTTTAAATTAATGGATTAATTGGATTTTATTATTAATTAATTCATTCGGGTTTTATCCGGACGGTGGATATTAAAATGGATGATTCTGAATATTACTTAAAGGTATTTAGGTAATATATGAATGTGATGTCATTGATATGATTGTATGATATAAATTCCGTAATTTATATTTTTAGTCAGATGCGGTATGGGACGTGTCGGGACTAGTTTATTAAATTAAAAAGGAAATTTATTTTCTATCGATCTAATAGTCATTACGACTGCGTCGTTGCATCCGGAAGGTTCGAAATAGTCAGAAA
The DNA here is from genome assembly GCA_949130495.1 of Sambucus nigra. Lineage (NCBI taxonomy): Eukaryota > Viridiplantae > Streptophyta > Magnoliopsida > Dipsacales > Adoxaceae > Sambucus > Sambucus nigra. The sequence goes on along the minus strand of OX422213.1, from coordinate 624,783,876 downwards.
AGTCTATTTGGATGTTAATTTTGAGTCTCGGGTCATTTGAAAATGAATAGACAACCCGGAAGGGCATTTTGGTCATTTTTCTAAGGGGGATGAATAGTGATTTCGGATTTGGCACTATTATAAGTATTGGTAGATTAAGTGTATGGGAGTTATTCATCTCCTCTTCACAAATAAGAGCAGCCATCTTCTTAGAGAGAGTGTAAGAGTGCTTGGGAAGGGAAAAGCCACTTGGGAAGGAGAAGAACAAGAACCAAGGTTCACCACCACCAACCACCACCGGAGTTTGACCGGATAAGGGACAACCAACTGAAATATACTACACCAAAGGATCAGACCTACAGTAAAGGCAAGTGTTTAATAATGGTAATTTAAGTTTGTATATTGTCCATGTTAGAATAGTATGAAATGAGAAGATTATTTATGTTTGGAAGAAATAATGGAGTGATTAAATGGATTTCTGGAAACTGAAATGATATAGGAATTTAACTCATGCTTTAGGATGATAATAATCCATGAAATAGTCATGAATCTGTTGAAGAAACTATGAAAACCATTGATATGTTCTTGAAGATGATATGTTGATAAATTTCTGGAAATAAGGAGATAAACATGCTTTTTAATCCAATCCCTTGATGATTCTTGGATGTTTAGAGTACTGGAAATCGTTCATATATGTTGGTATATAAGGTAGAAATAATTATAACTCATTTTGGAGGTTAATATGAAGGTTTGAATGAGTAAAAATGGTGAAACCCGTAGTTGCTGAAATGCAAAAAACCAGGCTTGGACCTGAGGGATCGATCGATCGACCCCTGCCTTCGATCGATCGATCGACCTCCCCAGAATATGTAAAGTTATTTCTTTTAAATGTTGATTCTTATCCCAAAACTTTTGTGGATCTTTGTAGATTATTATTTGGATATTATGGGACTTATAAAATACCAGAAAACCCTTGGTAAGATTTGAATTAATTTGATTTGGATTCAAGTGATTAAAATGATGAAAATTATATCGAATGGAATTTCGGTTGCTAGATTCATTTGTTAAATTCTAAATGGAGATGTATGAGGATTAAAGATAGGACCATTAGGTGTGATTTAATATAACACCTGGGTATCCTTAAGTTTACCAGAGGGTTTAATCCTAAGTGAAAGAATATGTGTTTATAAGAGATTTGAAACTATCGGTTTTAACCCTAATTGAAAGGAGAGTTTAATTCGTAATAATTCGGGAGAAATAATGTTATGGACCAGTAGGATATTAGTGACTTCTTACTGAATATATGTTGAGGAAAACCTATTTGAATCTTGTGTATTGAGTGAGGGTAGCCTTAGGGTTACAATTTGAACATCAAGGACTGAGTTTAAGCTCATTATTGATTTCGCAAAAGGTATGAAGTTATCCCAATCGCATAGTTGAAGTTGTCGGACCTCCTCGATCGATAAAGTTAAGTAGTAGTGTATTGGAGGGGTTCCTTGTTTGGATTTCGCTTTTCGAGACGCTCCGCGCATGAATCTTAACGACGTCGGGAGTGGAGAGATGTTATAGGATGCGGGGATAATTAAATTAGAAGAGCGTAGTAGTATGACTCATGGATAGAGATGGGAGTTTGGAATACATTTGGTTGAAAGAGGGTATGAGGTTATCCCGATAGCGTATTTGAAGTTGTCGGACCTCCTCGATCGACAAAGTTAAGTAGTAGTGTATTGGAGGGGTTCCTTGTTTGGATTTCTCTTTGCGAGACGCTCCGCGCATGAACCTTAACGACGTCGGGAGGGGAGATATGTTATATGATGAGAGGATAATTAAATTATGAAGTAAAGATATGATATGTTAATACGTGGGATTTAAAAGAGATATAATGCTACGTATGGGAAATATCTTAGGGTAGTGATAATTACCTTATTGATATTATATTATAGGTATGATAATACCTATTTTATTGATTGATGATTTATGTGTATGACATACCTAGCTTACTTGCTATCAGTGGGAGGTTTGCGCGTGAGGGCAGTCATATCCTGATGAATCCATGGGATCTTTGATTTGTCGCTCGAGAACATAGGTCTATGAAAGACTTATCGGGAAGTTGATAAGTCCGCTGACTGTGGGTACGTAGGTATGTGCGTGACCCATGGATACGAGAACTATGTTTGCCTCCAATTTGTTTGTTGTTGATTGTGGTTCGTGGAATCTTACCGAACCTGTAGTCCCCTATTCGGCGACCTGCGATGATGGGACATGATAGCAGAGTAATGCATTGCACCGTAGCTGTGAGTCGGGGTGCTGTATTATATATGAATATATATATAATGGATTAAATGATTGAATGGATATATATTGTGGTTAAATCTATCTACAGTGATAATTGTAGATAACGGTGAATAGAGAAAGATAATGGAATTAAGTTAATGAATGTTTATGCTTATAGAATTGAAAAGCTTCACTCATGGTAATGAGAAACGATTCATATTAATGAGTAATGATTCATGTTAATGAGAAACTAATCATATAAAGGAGAAATGTAAATGAATAATAAGGTGACGTATGGTATGGGACATACGGGGTTATGATATGGGAATGGGATCATATGATGGAAATTAGTAAGAGGAACCATTAACTAGGAGGTTAATAGGAAACGTTAAGTGTGCACTCTGGTTGAGAGGTGAGAATTGCAAGTGAGAGTTGGATCTAACATGTACATAATAAATGCTTTATTGCACCTGTTAAATACTTGCTGTTTTAAAAATCAACTACACATTCGGGCTCTGACCCGTTTCCTTGCATACTTTCTCTTCTATTGTATCTTTATATCAGGTGTCCAGCAACAGGGACGCCAACCTTAGCGGATTATGACAGGCTATGGATTCATGGAGTTTTGCTTAGACGCCTATCTTCATTTGATTCACAGTATTCTTAGTTAGGGCATGTCGCCCAAAAGGATTCAGTTATCTTTTCTATCGAGGTCAAATTCTATTGTATTCGGGACTTTTTAATACATTTAACATTGTTGGAATTATTGTAAAGGTTTATATTATTTGGGAATGTTTATTCCAATTGCATTTAAATTCTTTTGTGTTATTTATTGGGTTATCAGTGTTGTAGAATAAAATGTGTTGTGTTATTCTTAAACTAAAAATGGTTTTGTTGAAATTTAAATTTGAAAAGTTTTTAACACCAGCTTAATTGGGTATTGGGTGAGTTGTAAATGTTTTCGACAGTGATGCTAAGAATGAGCCAACTGTATATTCTGTTTTAATTTGGTATGGGACTGGCCACCCGGTATTTAATTAGGCGGGGTGTTACAGGGCATTGGTGGATTAGCCCATGGATGGGCAAGGTTTGGAATTGGTAGCTGAGCAGGTGGCGACCCATTTGCAGGCATGGAACACAGGGCATGCCGATACTCTTCTGGGACCCAAGATCGTTCAGGCGCACGTGGTCCTATAGCATGAGTAAAGAGGATTTCGAGTTCATATGTCTCGGGAGTTTAAGCCCGATGTCATTTCATCTCTTGGACATCAACCTGAAGGTTATTAATCTTGGCACTAAGATGATCTAGGATGACCATCAAATATGTTTGAGCATTCAGAGCTTGGTCTACGTTTTCAATGAATAACTTGCGGAGGTAGGTCTTAAACTCAATGGAAGCAGCAAGGGAAGTAGTAGAGCTTTGGGGTGGCTTGACAAAAGACCGGAGTTAATAGGGTGTCAGGCCTAAATCTAGGTATGCGATCAATCTGAGAGGGAAAAATGATTTACCTTATTTTTTAAGGAAAATGGAGAATTTTGGTATTTTTGTTTTTTGAAAAGAAGTGAAAAGGGAAATCCTCAACCTGGTTATTATTATTAGGTTCCACTATATTATGTGTGCCTAAAATGTAAGAAAATTGTCAGATAAGACTCGAGCTTGGGGAAAAGATAGGATATAAGATGCAAGACATGGTTTAACTTATTTCCAGAAAATAGGCAAAATAACGCGAAAATTCGGTAGGTATAACGACCCAAAATTTCGACAGAGTTTTGCATTGTAATCGACAATCAGGATATAAGTGTCCTAAGAAAAACGTTTATATGAGGTTTATGCCTTTGGTCGGTTAGTGGAAGGGTTCCCCCTTTGGCATGACTTTCATGATATACCTCTTACCTATAAGGGAAAACATCCATCGTTACGTGTGGACAAACCATTTGATATACCCGAGTGTACATGAATTTCCTCAAGATGTACATCGTGGGGATGGTACATGTGGGAGCGAGTTAAATATACTGTATATATGTGAATGAGTTTCCTTTTATATACCTCCCGTCATGAGTTTAGTAAAGTGGTATGGTGCAGGGCGAACCGCTCGATATGCGTCGAAGGTACGAGGCCAATGGAAGGTGGAAATCACATCTCTTAGGTTAATCGCGCCCACAAGATTGGCACCCATCATGTAGTGACCCCCAGTACGGGATAAAATTTTGGTCAATATTGCCATGTTTAGGTGATGTAGTGTGCAAAAAATGCATGAGTTTTTCTTAATATCTGATGGAGATTTTTTTATGCGAAGTAAAAGGAGTACTACCACTATGAGAGAGAATATACAAATAGCATGAGATAAAAGGGATAATGATAGAAAGTAAAGTTAGTAAATATATATATGTAGCATAAAATATATGCAACGCATGGTGATAGAGTGTGAAGCATGAGAATATACAAGTGAGTGAGATATGTGCAAGATGAGAGAGTAGTGTGAGTGAAAAAGCATAAAAATATATACAAGTGAAGGAAGTGCGAAAGTGTGTGCTAGTAAGACTAAGCATGGAGAATCTACAAGTGGTGTGTGAAATACGTGTAAGTGAGCAGGGAGATATACAAGTGAGAAAGAAGTGAGGGTGTGCGCTAATGAAGATAAACATGGATAATATACAAACGGTGTGTGCAATAAGTAAGTAAGGGTGAGACTATATACGAGTGTGAGTGTGCAAAGTGAGCATAGAGAATATACATGTGAGTATAGGATAAAACATAGAGAACATGTACAAAAAAGTGAAACATATGACATGAGAGTGATATACACATGAGAAGAGAGCACGGTAAAGATAAACATCATGATAAGAATGAGATATATATACAAAATGTAAGCATAGGAATAAGGAGAACATATGAGGGGAGGCATAAATATGAATGTTGAAAAGTATGAGAGTAAGGAAGTAACAACCATGTGAGAATAGAGTTTAGTCATATAAAAAATCCACAAGGGAGTCACCACAGTGGCCATCCGAGTCGAATACCTCCGGCGTGGGCTGACACCGAAATTGGGACGGGGAGTGAAATGTCCCCCTTGCAGGAGTCTCCCTCTCTTCCCCGCCATGTGCCTGCGGGTGATTCGAGGATATGTGGGTCCTCTTTTCGCCACTCGTGCTGGCGTCTTTGCGGGCTACCTTGGATATAAAGTTGACCACCATCAAAAGGGGATAACAAGAAGGAATGGAGTCGCCAACCTATTTTGATCAAAACAGGCAAAAGAATGTAGTCGTCTCGAGAGAACGACATCAAAGTTATACTAATGCATAGGAAACTAAGTGATTCAAAGGTCCGAGGACTAAGTTATGGAATGGGAAGGTGTTAGGCACCCAATATGGCCTTTTGATCTATCCAGGCCTATATTAATTTTCTCATTTTCTCCAAAGTATGAGGTGTGTGTAGATGAGTATAAATAACGGGAGAAGGGAATAGTCTGACTCACATCATTAAAAAGACGGAGTGTAATTATCCATACGAGTGTACCAAAAAATAATATAAATATATGGTGTGAGTGTTCGCCGAATCACGAGTCGCTATTGGGAAACGAATGTGCATGTCAGACGAGGCATAAATATGACATAATATAATGTAAAACGCATAAAATGGAAAGGGAAGACTCGAATCCTAGCCCGGGACGCCTACGTAGCCCAAGGGGCATCAAAGTCCATGTAATTCGAATATATCGTAAGGTTTGGGTTTAATTAATAAACCCAAATTTAAGACTCCTCTTTGAGTACTTTTGAGAAAAAATATGTTCAAGTGTGAAAGTGTGAGAAAAAAAGGAAGTATTACTTTAGGAATTTATAAGTAAACCCTATTTTTTTTGTCTTTTTAGAGTTTTTATGAAAATAAGTTTCATGAAATACTAATAATAAAAGTGGATATTATTCGATGTGAGATAATGAATCAAGACTAAAAGATATCACAAAATGAGAATAAAGTAAATAATGACACTAAAGGAATAAACTAGAAAAGACTTAGCGATGGGCCTCCTAGAAGACTTTAGTTGCTTAATTTGGGAGGTATGTAGCTTGATTTTTGTAGTGGTATAAGGGTGGTATAGTAGGATGAGGTAAGTGACCAAATTTAGTAGGAAAGTGATGTGGAGGAATGTAGGAAAATAAGGTTTTTGGAAATGACGACGCTCAAATTACGAGATAATGTTTGTTAACTGTTGAAAGGACCTCCTTTAGCAGTGAGGTGATGGGATCCTTAAATAGTGCACTTTAGGGTTTAGGGGGGTACCTATCGGGATGTCCCCTGGCCTGCCTATTGGCATAGTGCCTACCTTGCTGGGTAAGGAAATTACACCCTGCTGATTGGCAGGGGGTCTGTGGTGCCTATAGGCAGTACGGAACGTACTTTTTTGAAAAATTGGGCATAAATACAAATCGTAAGTTCGAATCGTTCACAGACAGGACCATTGGAAATGTAATTCAGATCTCTTTAAGAATCGATTGAGACACTCTCAGGTTTGGCAGTTGACCAAAGTCAAACGGGGCTCGGAAGTGACCGATGGTCTCTAGACAGGGGTTTTGGGAGTAAAGTTGGTCGTTCGTGCGAAGAGTGGGGTAGATTCGCACATGGAACAGACCGTTTGGAAATAAAATTAAGAGATATTTGAGAATTCATTGAGCTTCACTCAGTTTGGAGAGTTGATTAAGGTTGAGTGGGGCCTGAGAGTGCCCTATGGCCTTTCAGAGTAAAATGGGTTGTTCAAGCCAACCTTAAGGCCAATTCATGCTAGAAACGAACCGTTGGAAAGGGGATTCAGAACCCTTCAATATTTTATTTGAGATTCACTCAGGTTCATGAGTTGAATGGAGTCAAATGGGGCTCGAAAGCGCCCGATGGCCTCCAGATCAATACTCAGGGTAAAAAGGATCGTTTGTGTTAACCGTGTGGCCTATTCGTCCAGGAAATAGTCTGTTGGAAATGGGATTTAGATCCCTTCAATACTTCATTGAGCTTTGCTCATCTTAGAGAGTTGACCGAATTCAAACGGGGCCCAAAAGTGCTCGATAGCCTTCAGATCAGTTTCGGAGTATGACCTAAGATTTATTGAGGGAAGAGGAGTGTTAGGGGGTACTAAGATGGGGTGTCTACATAAGTCACCTCCAAATAATATTAATAATTCATATATTAAGAAACACATAGAGTAATTCATCATGTAACACATCTTAATGAGAGGAATAATTAGTTCTACCATGACTCAACAGTTCTCAGATATAAGAAGATTGATACAAGTTTGGATCCATCTATACCACTAATGGTCCAAGTCTAGCATGGCTCGAGGGAGACCTTAAATAAGATTTATTGAGGGATCTCATTAATGGGTCTATTAAAGGGAATCAAATTGGAGGATAGAAAGCAAGGAATCATAAAGGTTGGATATTACCATTCCAAGCACTGGGTAAAAACACCAATGTGGGCCGAAGGACCGATTAATGGTCCTTCAAAACACCTCATAAACATTCATAAGCAACGCATATACTTTGGATCCAAAATTGTATATCATTTACACAATCCTTTTTAACACAACAACTCATATTTTATTCAGACTTGTCATGTTAACTAATAAACACACCTTAGACTGACATGGATGCCAAGTTTAACGGTTGCAAGAACATCACCTACCACAAATAAGACAACTAGTATATTGTGGTTGCATTCACGTTTAATGAACTTGATGTTATGTATCACTAGACCTGTTTGAATTTAATGCTACCTTGGGGTTACTCTATCTTCTGGCCTTATAAAATAAAATGTTTAAGAAGCATTAAAGATAATCTAATTTTCCAATATGAAAACAATATCTACCATTGGGATTTAGTGAAATTAATGAATTACTTTCTTATTATAAAATCCTGTTAAAATCAAATCGTTTTTAAATTAACCATATTTTAATTTTAATGAAATAAAATTAACTACGTCAATTTGCATGATATAGAATAAACTGTGGAAGCTAAACATATTCACACACAAATCACAAGGATTTAGCGTGAATACCCTTGTAAGAAAAAACACTACTGTCCCAGCTTGACAAGTCTACTGAACCTATAAATTTCAAGGTTTATAATGGAAATACATGACTCGCGTATAAGATAAATATTGCTGTTATGAAGTGTCACACCCCAAACCCAATATCCATACTAATCATTTGTTATAAGAATAACTGGATCATAATCTTGAGCCCATTGGAAATATAATTCATTTATCAATATTTTTCTGCATAATGTGCATAATGAACATAATATTATTCTTATACCATAATGAAATCAATATCACAGTCATAATTAAGCGGACATACAATACTGTGATTAACTATGATAAAATTTCACAATCATCAACTCAATCCATACTAACACAATATATACAATGTGTGAGTATATTAAAATCTTCAGTGTGACAATGATAAAATTCCCATATTTAAACCTCAGCTCTTTCTAACGGTGCAACTCTCAAAGTTACCGGTCATATGGTATCCTAGCAGGCAGCGTATAAACCTGAAATTATTAAAATATAAACAATAAGCATTAAGCTTAGTGAGGTACTCATTCCCTACAATGAAATAACAATTCTATATCGAATATGTGGATATAAAATCCGAACAATCCTGCCCATTGGCAATAACAAATCCTGGATCATAAGATCAAAATAATTCTGTCCATTGGCAATAATAAATCCTGGAACATGAGTTCCAAAAAATCCTTGTCATAAGACAAATCAAATCATTGGATATTTGTCCAAATACCAATCCCGAATCACAAGACCCAAACAAATCCTAGACATTTGAATATCCAAAAAAATCCTGAATACCGAAGTATTCAAACAAATCCTTCTCTTAGAGCTATATTCATATATCAGTATATATGAGACAATCATAAGTACACCCACCTTGACAGTTTAACCGGATTTTTCTTTGCCTTTATCTGGTACTTGTTTAATTAGTTCTTCTTCCCTTTCTATCATTGTTACAATATTAGTATCATTATAAGAATATTAAAAATTCAGGGAATAACTTAAACATAACTCAATTCATAAGCATCATATGATTTTATTCAAATCATTCATCATAAATAAAGTCCCATCTAGACTCAGGTTATGATATCTAACATATTCAAATCATAGCCTAAATCTACTTTAATTCTTCTTGTTAATCCAATCCTTATCATATTAGGTTTCCAACACAAAAGACGACACATCATTCCAAGTTTCCTATAGCAAGATATGCTCATTTCTTTACTACATAGCAAATCCACCCTATAGGCTCGTCTATTGTTCTATCATCTTCCAAGAGTTTTCATAATTTTTATACATCATAACTTTCTATGATATTTCACCCAATTTCAGAAAACATATTGAATAATACAAGGTTAAAATTTCATAATTTTCAGAGTTTATTTGCTACGTCAGGCAAAACATCAAACATATGGTATGCATATTTACTCTTTTGGGGTAGATTTCATATCCGATCTTCAAACTATCGCCCAAGATTCATTTCTTGATATTTTTATATGAGTTTTGATTATTTTATGAATATATTAGTCTATGTTAATCTACAACTAGAATTAATCAATTTCAGTAATCATACAAAAAGATATGGAAGTTTGAATAAACAAGGTTATTAAACAAAGCAATTTAAGGGTTTACACATTCAACTTTGTTTAAACTTGCATATATCCATACATATTCATCCAAGCATGAAAGGTCAATAAAAAATCAAGGATTTCTATCATATAAATCACAAATACAAGAAAAATAACAAGATTCATGGGTGGAATTACCTTAGGGGCTTTTACGTAATTTTCTATGAATTTTTTTGAATGTTTCTCCTCACTTTCTTCTTCCTAACCCTCACAATTGTTTTTCCTCAACCTAAAACTCTCCCAAACTGAGTTTTCTGAAGAAAGGAGGATATATCAAGTGTTTAAGTATGCCAAACCAACCTCCACCTCCAACCAATCAATTTAAGACACTTATTGGGCATGAAGGACAAATTACCACTTAAACGAATGAACAAATTTGCCCTTGGTTAGTAATTTCGGTATAACTTCTTAGTCGGACCTCCGTTTCACACACCGTTTGTTATGTTAAAACCATAACTCACTTGTCTACAACTATCTAGTTTTCACCTCAAGTCAATTGTTATGTCATAAAGGTCAAAACTAGTCTTAAACATTAACATTCCTACCGAAAACTTCAAAATTTCACATTTGTAACTAATTCGATATTTCATGATTTATGAAGGTAGGATTAGACTAAACATAATGACTTAAAATTATATATACTAATAACATATTATCCATATCGCATAAACTAATAATAATTTAAACATAATGTATCATAATTATATTCGGGTTGTTACATGAAGTCTCTCTATTGTGGAATTGGTATGTACCTTAAGGGTCGAATTATCTAATCAAAAAGTATAAACAAATTAAAATTCTATTTATACTTGAACCAAATTTCAAATTTACCCAATAAGTTAATATAGTCTAGATATCATGCAATTGGTCATTGACAATGGAAGAAGATATTAAATAGTCAGAAATAACACACTAATATTTTTTTAATGGAAATCATCGTGGGAAAAACCACTATCATACCTATTAAGAGAATGATTACATGACAAAATATACAACAATGATACATGCCACACCTGTATTATGTTTATATTCCTCTACCTATACTAGTGATAGCCGCCACAGTCTAGGAAAATAGTTGCACAACCTCCAAGGCCTCAATATCCACTGATCTTAATTGGGGAATGTGTAACACCCACCCTCGGGACTTTGACCGTACCCGAGTGATTCAGTAACTTTATGTGATCCAATTGGGCTTTGGAAATTATGGGATGAATTATAGATCAAATTTGGGTTGACATAGTGGCCTTGGTGCAATTAATTGGAAGAAGAATGGACCAAAACGTAAATTTTAGAAAAGTCAGTGTCGTTCGAATGAAACCTGAAGTCGTTCGAACGAGATTGAAAATAGCATCCCGGGAGGGTTGTCGAGGCATGATTAGGATATCGACATGTGTCGATAGTGTAAATTATAATATCCTAGAAGGACAAGGATTCATTCTTGGCATATCTTGCCAGACTGGTACGAATTAGGAAGAGAAAACGTATTTAGTACTTATTAGCCTTATAGTGTTGATGACGACCGGTGCGGCCATCACGTAAATTAAGTTTTGGTAGAATCTTGAGATAGGCGCAGTGGAAGCCTTGTGTCATTAGAGGTTATTATAAGGTGGAGGTTTTGCCTAGTTGGGTACTACCTATATGATCATGGTACGATAAACTAGATAGTGACCAAGGTGTGTTAGGTTAGTCACGATGTTATGTTAACCAGAGAAATGGATAAGGTCGGTGTTGATAAGGGCATTTGGCATTCATCTACTAGTGTGGTTCGCATTCATCAAGGATGAAAGGAGGAGGCCTTATTTTTAAGGAGGGAAGTCCAGTGTTTGACTTGTCAAGGAACAATAGGTTCGTATATCACTTTCTCCTCGAGGAGATGTGTAATGACCGCATTTTCTTATGCCAATATATAATTGTCTTCTTTCAATTTCGTCACACTTACTATCTAATAATGATATATTATTACATATATGATATTACAAGTTCTTAATATGACAAAGACCGTTTTTAAATTTAAAGAATCAACGGTAAAATGGGTCAAACTGAGATTTTATGGCACATCCTAAGCTAAGTGAGAAGTTTTGGGGTAGAAAATGTAATTTTATGAAACTTTAGGGACTTGGTTTTAATAAAGAAAGTTTTAGGGACCAAAATAAAAAATAAAAAGGGGACTTTTTGTAAATAAAATATTTTCATGGACCTAAAAGAAATATTGAAAATATATGGTGTGAAATTACCAAAATGCCCTTCAGGTGCAAAATGACCCTTATACCCTTAATACCTTTCCACCTCATGCTCGACACCTCATGCTTGGTTTTAACACTTCCACCGTACACGTGTCGTCATTAGAGGAGAAGCCAAAACACGTGTCTTCGTTAGAGGAGAAGCTAAAACACGTGTCGCAGTCCAGTGAAATAGTGCAAGATGCCTCCGTTACGCGACACGTCAACGCTGACTCCCATTGTAAAAGCTTGGTCATCATGGACACGTGTCAATGCCCTGATATCTTTGAAAAACTATAAATAGGGCCTTTGGGGATCATTTGAAACTCACACCAATTCCTTGAGAATTATAGAAAAAATAGTGAGAGAAAGTGTGAGAAAGTTTAAGAAGAAGCTCTTAGGGATATTCATCTTAAGGTAATCTTAATGTTATAATGCATCTTTATAGTTTTAATTTATTATTTTATAGCTTTACTTACTAGTTATGCTAGTAAAATACAATAAAGAATTCACTAATCAAAACTTAAAATTTAGAACAAATCCAAGTTGATTTTATAAACTTGTTTGAAATTATACGCTTTTAAAAATGATTCTTTTTAAAGAAATTACTCGTTATTATAGAATTCCATTTAAGTAATTCCAAAGTCAGGCCCGGTGAAGTTCTGTCTAGATGAGATGGTATTTAAGTGGTGCCCCTGTGACCCTCCATCTCTACTGGGAATGAATTCGAAAATGTTCTGTCTAGATGAGATGGTATTTAAGTGGTGCCCCTGTGACCCTCCATCTCTAATGGGAACCCACTGATGAGGAAAGACTATGAATTGAATTCTTCAATTACGATCAATGAGTTTTAAAAGTTGACAAATGGGGATTCAGTAATCCTTTAAAATAGGAAGTTATTATTAAAGTATAGTATAAACTGGACCTTAGAACGTGTACTTAGAGATCTTTATCAGATTAACGTGTGATCGAAGACTCAATAACAGTAAATTTGACCTCCATTTTGGGTGAGTACTCTGACATTCCTTGTGTATTTTGATTATATGATATTATGCAAACTATATATATTTTATGAACTGTTTTTATTCTCAAAATTCATGTGATACCGATGATTGATTCATTTGTGATATGTTTATATTTGTCCATATAAACATACCGATTAAAATGATTATTGAAAAGGATATTGAATATTGAAAATCTGATTCGGCCTAAGGGACCTCTTTACTGACTGACCTTCCCAGCTGGGTTATCACTGGTGAGCCCTAAATAAGGCGTTGTGATGAACATGTTCGATTGACCCTCAACTACTGGGATATAATACGGTAGAAGAATACAGTATTAGAGTGTACTTGGCCATCAAAATGATATGATTGAAAGAAAAAGATATCACATTTGATTTGTTGCATTCGTCTTATTCTGAGCTATCCAATTGTGATATATGTACTTTCATTTTAAAATATATATCTATTTACTGCAAGTTCCTATCCATATATGTATATGCCTTCTCTTTTGACTTGAATAGGTATCTATTTTCTGAAAACCCTGGAATGTCTGGAGATTGAACCTCATTCGAATTTTAGCTGATGTTGTATAAATAACCATTTTTTCAGGAAACGCTTAGGCTCACGGACGGAATGAAAATGGACTATATTGAAGATTTAGCTTTTAGAGCTCTTTTTGTAAAATGTTTATTTAAAGCATGTCCGGCTCTCTTGTAATAAGGTTTAACTTTTCTCTTAAGTTGTAACTTGTTGTTACTTTTAATATATATGAAGTTTTCTTTATAAAGCTCTGATGACGTAATTCCTTTACTTTCAGTATTTTACGATTCATAACCATGTGATAATATTTCCGTTGCATTTATATAAGGAAACGATTAAATCGGAATATTTGTTGCCTTTGTGGCATGTTAAGACACTCGTTCCCCACTACTATTTTGGGACGGGGTCGTGACAGAGGTGGTATCAGAGCATAGGTTATGAACCCGTAGACTACTGAACATAAGTTTCGAATGTTATAGATTTTAAGTTTCCATACATAGGATACAGGATTAAATATCCGACTTATGTGATAACCTCCACATGTATTAAAAAATATATAATTATTTATATATCATTGTTCTTATAAATTGCAATCTTGGGCTAGTATAATACATCTTACGTTTGGCCATGACTGTAGAAAATGACCAACTGCAAGGTGCGCAAGTATTTTCGAAGATTGACCTTAGGTCAGGCTATCACCAATTGAAGATTATGGAAGAGGATATTTCGAAATCAGCTTTTTGTACTAGATATGGTCACTATGAATTTCTTGTGATGCCATTTGGATTAACTAATGCACCAGTCGCTTTTATGGATATGATGAATAGAGTGTTTAGGAAATATCTGAATAAGTGTGTGGTTGTTTTCATTGATGACATACTTATTTATTCCAAAGGTATTGAAGAACACGAGAAGCATTTGGAGATAGTATTACAAATCCTTAGGAAAGAGAAATTATATGAGAAATTAAAGAAGTGTGAATTTTGGTTGCTTAGTGTTTCTTTTCTAGGACATGTCATATCCAAGGAGGGAGTTTCGATTGATCCTCAAAAGATCGAGGCTATACTAGATTGGCCAAGACCAACTAATGTGACGAAAATTTGTAGTTTCCTAGGGTTAGCAGGTTATTATCGAAGATTTGTTGAAGGATTTTCTAGTATTTCCAAACCTATGTCTAGGTTAACACAAAAGACGGTGAAATATGAATGGTATGAGGAAGTTGAGAATAGTTTTCGAGAACTTAAGAATCGATTAGTAACTGCCCTAATTTTGACTATTCCCTTCGGTACAGGAGGATTTGTGATTTATAGTGATGCTTGTAAAAATGGTTTGGGATGTATGCTAATGCAAAATGGAAAAGTAGTAGCTTATGCCTCGAGACAGTTAAAACCCCATGAGCAAAATTATCCAACCCATGACTTAGAATTAGCAGCGGTAATTTTTGCTCTTAAGATTTGGAGACATTATTTGTGTAGTGAGACTTGTGAGATTTATACCAATCGTAAGAGTTTGAAATATATCTTTACTCAAAAGGAATTGAACACAAGACAAAGGAGGTGGTTAGAATTGATGAAAGATTATGATGTAAATATTCACTGTCACCCGGGGAAAGCTAATGTAGTTGCCGACGCTTTGAGTAGAAAGTCTACACCAAATTTAGCATGTCTTATTACCAGCCAGGAAGATCTATTAAAAGATTTGAGAAGTATGGAAATAGATGTTCGTATTTATGGCGAAGGAGGAATTATAGCAAACTTATAAATACAACCCACGTTGATGGAAAGAATTAAAGTTGCACAAGTAAATGACCCACAACTGAAGAAGATTAAAGAAGAGGTTATTGAAGGGAAGATAATTGAATTTGTGATATGAGATGATTTATTAAGGTTTGGAAATAGAGTGTGTATACCAAGTGATGCCCAACTAAAGAGGTAGATTTTGAAGGAAGGTCATTACTCGAGATTCACAGTTCATCCCGAAAATACCAGGATGTATAGAGATCTCCGAGAAGTGTTTTGGTGGAATAACATGAAAAGGGAGATAGCAGAGTTTGTATCTCAATGTTTGATCTATCAACAAGTAAAAGATGAACATCAGAAACCATCAGGATTATTACAACCTTTACCTATCCCTGAGTGGAAATAGGAACATATTACCATGGATTTTGTGATAGGGCTACCAAAGAGTTCCAATGGTAATGATTCCATTTGGGTAATTATTGATAGGTTAACTAAATCTGCTCATTTTCTTGTCATTAAGATTACCCATTCCTTTGAAAAGTTAGCTAAATTGTATATACGGGAAATTATTAAGCTTCATGGAACCCCAGTTTCAATTATTTCTGATTGTGACCCTAGATTCGTGTCTCGCTTTTAGAAAAGCCTACAAGTAGCCATGGGAACAAAATTGAATTTCAGCACCGCTTTTCATCCTCAAACAGACGGACAATCGGAGAGAACCATCCAAACCTTGGAGGATATGCTTAGGGCATGCGTACTTGATTTAAAGGGGAATTGGAACGATCATTTATCGTTAGTAGAATTTGCATATAATAATATCTATCAAGCAAGTATTCAAATGGATCTGTATGAGGCACTCTATGGTAGAAGGTGTCGTTCCCCTGCATGTTAGGAAGAAGTTGGGGAAAGAAAATTGTTGGGACCAGAATTGATTCAGGTCACAACAGAGAAAGTGAAATTGATACGAGACCGACTTTAAATCGCTCAAAGCCGTCAAAAGAGTTATGTTGACAATCGACACCGACCGTTAGAATTCCAAAGAGGAGACTATGTTTTCTTACGAGTATCACCGACAAAGGGAGTAATCCGATTTGGGAAGAAAGGAAAGTTAAGTCCAAGATACATAGGGCCTTTTGAAATCCTTGAAAGGGTAAAGTTGTTGCATATATAATGGCCTTACCCCCTAAACTCTCGAGTGTGCATAATATGTTTCATGTTTCAATGATGAAGAAATACATCCCTGATCCAGCACATATCTTAAGTCACGAGCCTCTTCAAGTTAGAGAAGATTTGACATACATTGAGCATCCAGTGGAAATCTTGGACCACAAAGATCAAATATTACGAACCAAGGTTATTCCACTAGTCAAAGTATTATGGCAGAATCATTCTGTTGAAGAAGCAACATGGGAGCGGGAAGATGAAATAAAAGAGCGATATCCATACCTTTTTAGAAATTAATGTTAGTAAAGTTTGGGGACCAAACTTTTTATAAGGAGGGTAAGATGTAATGACCCCATTTTCTTATGCCAATATATAATTGTCTTCTTTCAATTTCGTTACACTTACTATCTAGTAATGATATATTATTACATATATGATATTACGAGATCTTAATATGACAAAGCCCGTTTTTAAATTTGAAGAATCAACGATAAAATGGGTCAAACTGAGATTTTATGGCACATCCTAAGCTAAGTGAGAAGTTTTGGGGTAGAAAATGTAATTTTATGAAACTTTAGGGACTTGGTTTTAATAAAGAAAGTTTTAGGGACCAAAATGAAAAATAAAAAGGGGCCTTTTTGTAAATAAAATATTTTCATGGACCTAAAAGAAATATTAAAAATATATGGTGTGAAATTACCAAAATTCCCTTCAGGTGCAAAATGACCCTTATACCCTTAATACCTTTCCACCTCATGCTCGACACCTCATGCTTGGTTTTGACACCTCCACCGTACACGTGTCGTCATTAGAGGAGAAGCTAAAACACGTGTCGTCGTTAGAGGAAAAGCTAAAACACGTGTCGCAGTCCAGTGAAATAAGACTGCAAGATGCCTCCGTTACGCGACACGTCAACGCTGACTCCCATTGTAAAAGCTTGGTCATCATGGACTCGTGTCAATGCCGTGATATCTTTGGAAAAATATAAATAGGGCCTTTGGGGATCATTTGAAACTCACACCAATTTCTTGAGAATTATAGAAAGAAATAGTGAGAGAAAGTGTGAGAAAGTTTAAGAAGAAGTTCTTAGGGATATTCATCTTAAGGTAATCTTAATGTTATAATGCATCTTTATAGTTTTAATTTATTGTTTTATAGCTTTACTTAGTAGTTATGCTGCTAAAATACAATAAAGAATTCACCAATCAAAACTTAAAATTTAGAACAAATCCAAGTTGATTTTATAAACTTGTTTGAAATTATACGCTTTTAAAAATGATTCTTTTTAAAGAAATTGCTCGTTATTATAGAATCCCATTTAAGTAATTCCAAAGTCAGTCCCGGTGAAGTTCTGTCTAGATGAGATGGTATTTAAGTGGTGCCCCTGTGACCCTCCATCTCTACTGGCAATGAATCCAAAAATGTTCTGTCTAGATGAGATGGTATTTAAGTGGTGTCCCTATGACCCTCCATCTCTAATGGGAACCCACTGATGAGGAAAGACTATGAATTGAATTTTTCAATTACGATCAATGAGTTTTAAAAGTTGACAAATGGGGATTCAGTAATCCTTTAAAAGAGGAAGTTATTATTAAAGTATAGTATAAACTGGACCTTAGAACGTGTACTTAAATCTTTATCAGATTAACGTGTGATCGAAGACTCAATACCAGTAAATTTGACCTCCATTTTGGGTGAGTACTCTGACATTCCTTGTGTATTTTGATTATATGATACTATACAAACTATATATATTTTATGAACTGCTTTTATTCTCAAAATTCATGTGATACCGATGATTGATTCATTTGTGATATGTTTATATTTGTCCATATAAATATACCGATTAAAATAATTATTGAAAAGGATATTGAATATTGAAAATCTGATTCGGCCTAAGGGACCTCTTTAGTGACTGACCTTCCCAGTTGGGTTATCGCTGGTGAGCCCTAAATAAGTCATTGTGACGAACATGTTCGATTGACCCTCAACTACCAGGGTATAATACGGTAGAAGAATACGGTATTAGAGTGTACTTGGCCATCAAAATGATATGATTGAAAGAAAAAGATATCATATTTGATCTGAGCTATCCAATTGTGATATATATACTTTCATTTCAAAATATATATCTATTTACTGCAAGTTCCTATCCATATATGTATATGCCTTCTCTTTTGACTTGAATAGGTATCTATTTTCTGAAAACCCTGGAATGTCTGGAGATTGAACCTCATTCGGCTTTTAGTTGATGTTGTATAAATAACCATTTTTTCAGGAAACGCTTAGGCTCACGGACGGAATGAAAATGGAATATATTGAAGATTTAGCTTTTAGAGCTCTTTTTGTAAAATGTTTATTTAGAGCATATCTAGCTCTCTTGTAATAAGGTTTAAATTTTCTCTTAAGTTGTAACTTGTTGTTACTTTTAATATATATGAAGTTTCCTTTAGAAAGCTCTGATGACGTAATTCCTTTACTTTCAGTATTTTACGATTCATAACCATGTGATAATATTTTCGTTGCATTTATTTAAGGAAATAGTTAAATCGTAATATTTGTTGCCTTTGTGGCATGTCAAGACACTCGTTCCCTAGTACTATTTTGGGACGGCGTCGTGACAAGATGAGTGGTTCGTGATCCGATTCGTCATGGTTGGTGACTCGGGCTAGGGTATGGCCGTACTAGGATCGAGTGAGAATGCTTGGTAGGAGTCGTAAACTTCGACCGTATGACGTAGGTTCCCAATTCGTAGATCGTAGTCATTACATCCGGATGGTATTCCCTCAGAACGATTTTTTGTTCATTATAATTCGTTGTGTTCTTTTAGTTTCGGTAGTCGAGGATTGTATTCCTTTAGTTCCGATGATTTAGGACACTGTCCTTTTAATTTCTAAGGTCAGGCATTGTTCCGGGTTGACAGTTTGGTTATAGTGCAATCTGGCTCAGTATGAGTGCGGATGGACCTGGAATGGTCACTGCAGCTCGACAACTGGGTGCGCTCTTGTTTAAAGTATCACTTTATATTGCACAAATTTCTGTGTATGGGTAGCTATGCTTTCAACCACAAGGTTTGCTCATAGTATCCGTTCGCCTTAGGATTAACGACCTTATGATTGGTCGACATGGCAATTAAAGGCTCTGGTTGTAAAGAGCTATATGGTGATTTGAGGACATCATATAGTGTTAGAACTTAAGGAAACATAACACGAAATGTTATTTTTACACGGTGAGTGGAATGGTGTATTACCTAAGCGAATGTTTTGTGGTGGTATGCTTAGAGTGATCCAAGGATTTTAGAAGGATCTGGTGGAAAGATATTAGTTAAATACAGGATTTGGAACTTAGTGACACGTTCCCCCCGGTGTGAGGGACTTGCGATACGAGATTAGTATCAAGTTCAAGGGAATTACGTGGTCAGGAAGACCTTAGAATTTGAGGAGACTCGGGATAGGTAGTCCTAAGAATTGAAATAAATTGCAACGATGAATTGGGTGATTAATTGCATGTCATTTGCTCTTGGGTAAGTGTTGATCCATATAGAGTGTGACGATAGAGGTAGCGATGTACTTAGGTGTTAGCAAAGAAGTATTTGGACTTGATTTAGCGCGATCATTGAGTAATGGGAGACTCGAGAACTGTTATGTAATTTTGATGGCTAGCCTGGTGATGAGCATTAAAACATGTTACATGTTGAGTCTTTTGGTGATAGCCCCTGGTGAAAGGGCGTATGATGACTTTTGAAGATTGAGGAGTCGATGACTTCTCCTTAAAAGAGTCCTATAACTTGGAGTAAGGATTAATAATCTTGGGAACTTGAGTAATTGATGGGTTGATAATTTAGAGGATGAAATTTCCAAAGGAGGGAAGAATGTAACTCCCGCCCTCGCGACTTTGATTGTACCTGAGTGATTCGGTAACTTTATGTGATCCAATTGGGCTTTGGACCTAGTGAGATGAATTATGGATCGAATTTGGGTAACATAGTTGCCTTGGTGAAATTAATTGGAAGAAGAATGGACCAAAAAGTAAATTTTGGAAAGGTCAGGGTCATTGGAACGACACCTAAAGTTGTTCGAACAAGATTGGAATCTCATTCGAATGGTCTTCTAACGACCATCAAACGAGACCCCGTTGCATAGGAATTTCCACCCTCATTATAACCTCGTTCGAAGCAGGTCGAGCGAGATGTCTTTCTCGTTTGAACGAGTTACAATTTGGATCGAACGAAATAGGAGTTCTCGTTCGAATGAGACATATTCTCATTCGAACGAGACGTTCGGATATTGATTTCTGTAGTCCAAATATGCTGTCAAAATGTTGACCATTGGATGACACGTGTCAGGCTCCTGCAATAGAAAATCAACTCGTTAATAGGGTTTGAGATCATTTTAGGGATTTTCCCCCCAAAGGTTTTTGGGGTATTTAAGTGTAAGTTTGGTCCATTTTAGGGCATTTAAATAAGATTTCCCCCATCTCTCTCTAGCTTTGAGAGCTTCCCCACTACTCACCACCTTCTACACCCTAGCACAACCACCTGTCCACCTTAAACCACCATATTCATCTCATATTGAAGCCCATAAAAGCCACCCACACCATTTATCGGTTAAGATGTAAATTTATGGAGCTGTGTGGTTGGGGGGGGGGGGGGGAGAAGAAAAGTATAAGATTAAAGGAGTTTGAAGGGGGTCTTGCTTGGATCTTTCACGGAGACAAGCTTAGTGGAGCTAGACAACCTCTTTAAGGCTACATTTGGAGGTGGCAGGTTGCCATTTTCTTCTACATTTCATTGTACCATTATTGGATCTTCTTTTAGGTGGGAAAACTCTACTCTTAGATTACAACTCTATATTCTCATAGTATTGGTCTTGTAGTTGAGTTATAAGAGTAGCATGCATGTATGGTTTAATGAGGGCATTTCTCAAAATTTTGGGTAAATCGATTAAAGGGTAATTTCAAGACTGTTAAGTAAATGATATATTTCAAGACAAATTGGTGTGATATATTTTATGGAATAAAATATTTTGAAAATAATGTTTATTTTCTTAAAGATATTTTATGAACAATTGTTTTAAAGTTTTCTTTTTGGGATTTTCACAAAAATAGGCATTTGTCCTAGTTTGGAAGATAAAAAATGTCTTTAGTCTTGAAAAGCACATTGTTACAAATGTTATAAAATTTATTGAATAAGTCATGTATTAAACTCATTTCTTGGATTTTTAGACTTAGAATCCCTCTTCCATGTGTATAAACTTGTAGTAATTTGATGATAGGCATATAAACAAGTTTAAAGGATGTTTTAATGAGTTTTAACTTCGAATGAAGGAAATAGAAATTTTATTTAAAGTGTGTTAAAATTTGTAGAAAGTGTGATATATGGATATTTCAAGACTGTATGTGAAAATAAAGGAAAAATGACATTTCTTGTAAAATAGTCTCCAAAATACCAAAAGGGGTGTTCTTAATAAAGAAAGTAATGAAATAAAGAGATTTCAAACTTGTAATGCATGTTGCTCCAAAGTGTTAAAATAAGTGCTAAAAACATTTAAATGGTTGGTGTGTATGACTTAATAATGTTTTTGGGAAAATAACACTTATGAAATGGGAAATATACAAGTTTGGAAATAAATGGGTAAAATGATAGTTTTACATAAAGTGAAACATTTTTATGAAATAAAAATGGCAAAATGGTGTTACACAATTAGTCCTAAATAGAAATGATTTTATGGAATAAAATAAATAAAAGTGTATAAAGGACAAGAAATGATAACTTTTAAGTGTAACACAAGGTGGGGTGAAACCCCAGGTTTTTGGCTTCGGTCGAAAAAAAGCGGAATAATGTGGACATTTAAAAAATATTAATACATATTAATATGGACTCATATGACACCGAGAATAATTAAAAAGGGCCTAGAGCCCGGAGTAAAAGACACAAAACTACTGGCCAGAGCATATGGTAGCATAACCGGCGGTGTGGAGCCCGTTAAAGTATGCAGATATTTGGAGGATTCCAAGAAAAGATAATATGAAAAGTGGAACATGTCAAGAATGGGTTGTGGGTGAATATATTAAACGACAACCTAACTTGAATGAAATTGATAAATATTCCGGTTGAAAGATAATGTGGGCAAGTAATGTGAGAAATTGGCTAACATCCATGAATTTTTTTTTGGTGAAGTGAAGAGATTAATTGGGTAATTAGCAACCTAACGAGGTTTAACCCATAATTAACAAAAGAGTGTGTTTATTAAAGGTTTTAAGGAAAAGTAAGCATTTTCTAACAGAGTGCGTGCATGTGCTGAAAGGTGATTTCAAGGAAAATACTAAGGTAAATCAGGTATGAGTAAAAAGGTACTTTCAGTGAAAGATATATTTTTCCTTAAACAAAGGGTATTTGTTTAAAGTATTTAATCGGATGTGTTAAATCAAGAGATAAATGTCAACTCAAGTAAATCTTTATAAGATTAAGACGAATTAATCGGGATAAGTAAAGATTTTTGGAATTAAAACGATTTCATGTATAAGGTATATATATGTATGCATGTGTATATATATATATAAGGTAGTTGTGTGTGCACGTATATATAATGTGTTAGAGTCTCTTTTCTACCGTTCGATTCTATGTTACATTATTGCATTTTTCCACTGGGCATTCGGCTCATTCCTCATCTTTGTTACGACACGATAGGTGCAGTTCCGTATTTTGAGAGCGTTGTATAAGTAAGTATCATTTTTATTTTACATTAGTAGCTCTGTATGCTTGGACTCCGGGGACGTTTCCCATAGGTCCCTCACCTAGTTTAATTTAAATTGGAATCGCGTGCTAAACAAGTGAAATGTTAATTAAATAAAACTGAACTGGCAACATTATGTAGGTTATTTCATTGCACTTCACACCTAACACTCGGGTCAGACTGAGTTGACCATGTGTAAGCCATAAATGCGGGCCTAAACGTTATAGAATGATCATCCCGAACGTAATCCAACCTACTATATTTTTCAGTGTTGAATATACGATGGGATTCATAAATTTAGAGTCCATTTTAGTTGCATAGAGTTGACAAGCTCTTATAAATAAAAGGCCCTAGCAAAACCAACTTTGGGTTGTGAAAAAACTATGCTTCATCAATTGGAATACGCGTTTGAAGGTGTTCAACTAGTTTTGGAGTGAAACAAATACAATTAAACATGATTTCCAAAATGAATGCCCTTGTTCGAACTAGGGCTCCCTTGTTCAAATTAGAAATTTTGATCGATTTTTTTTTTTATCGATGGTCATTTTTATAGTTAATGGCCCCTCATTCGATATAGTCTTCGATTGAGGGTTCCTCATTTGAAAACTACATTCGATCGATATCAACTTTGTAAAAATAGGCTCTCGATTGAGGGCGACCTCGTTCGGAAGAGGTCTCTCAATAACGACCCGTGATTTTTTTGTATTTTTAATTAACCTTTTCTAAAAATGGTTTTCATTAAATTCATGTCATATTACTACCAAGCAATTAAAATATACTACAAGGAATTGTAAAACTCTAAAAATAATTACATTTATAAAAAACTCCGCTATGCAATGAAGTTGTTCAATTCGGCTTGATAATCTGAGTCCTAATGCTTTGTCTCTTTATCTTCACACGAAGTAATATTACAACTCAACGGACTATATAAAAAATTAAAATAACTCAAAAAGGTTTGTTCCGGAATTAATCCAACACAAACTAAAAACTAAAAGGAGTGTACAAAATTTCCTTACAAATCTACATCTATGTCTATTCCGATGCAAAATCAAAAATGGAAAAGATCCCAAAAATTGATCAGATAAAATAATCATATACCTAAATCTACCCAATACCGATTCCCGAGAGACTTAATATAGATTCATGGCATCTCCAATCAATGGAGTATCAACATCATAGTCCCTGTAAGTCCTGTACACTTAACACATACCACATGACGTACAAAAGATACAAAATATGTATATAAATCGACATGAATTATAAATACAATGCATGCATTAAAATACCCCCCGAATCCTTAGATTTATCCTTTTTTCTCAAATACACAAATGAAAAAATTAAATAAAAGTCTGTCATCAATCAGTCGTATTAAGAAAATAAGACAATCTATTAAAACAAGTGCTTAGTGATACACATGGCAACTACATGGAAACGTGGACATCATAAAGCAAATATGGATAAGAAGCATCATATACATATCCCAACATGACAAAAATAAACAAAAATTATACACAAGTGAATATAAAGATCAAGGAACCTCAAATCTATGAAATTTTACTTAAGCTATTTAAAGGGAATATGAATGAACTCGAAATTAAGAAAAATTAGATTGAACCTACTTATTTTATGCACGAAATCTTTAATCTTTAATGAATCCCATAATTAATAATAATTACAAGTTAGCCATACAAAAATAAAATTGAGTTTTCATAGGTTCATGCCGATTAAGATCTAAAATAAATCGCTTATGTTAACAGTTTAATAAGGCAAAAATATTCACAAACTAGACAGGAATATGTAAACCCATTGATCTTCAACTTACAACTCCTTTAAACATGTGCTTTTAAAGTTTTCTTTTCATTTATTGAGGATATTCTTATGCATGGAATTCCATTTTATCTTATCAATCATTTGCACATAAATTTAAGTTTCTTGCCAATGGTTACTAACACCCATTTTGGTAGCACTCACCAAAGTTTTTCTCATTATTTTTCATTTAAATCAAAAGTAATGGTTTTTACAAGCACATCCCCAAAACTATCGATGAAAATATGACCCGATTGAATGAAAACAAGTGCAAGTAAATTTTTCAGATCAAAATCGAAAATACACCCTAATCAACTCGCGTGCATATGTGTGTGATATGATAATGAGCACAGCATATTCAACATAAGTCCTTCTCGAAAAAAAATCATAGGAATTATTACGCAAAGCATGCATAGGTTCACAATATATTAATAAGATTCTAATTCAATAATATGGAAATAGATATCAAGATGTGTCTCACAAATTTTCAATCATCTCAACGCTCGTTATCAACAAAAAATAAAAAAACACAAAATCTTTTTGTATTTTCTTAAAAAAATTCTCAGAACACAATTTTTTTTTAGTTTTTTTTAAATGACTCAAAAGAAAATAAAATCTTTTTGTATTTGTTTATTTATAAAACCAAATAAAAAATATACAAAAATACATAATTAGGGAGAATATCAATAAATGCATAGATAAATAATGATATACAAAAACCTTGACAAAATTATTTTGAACTTAATAAATGGTGCAAACCGTAGTGAACTTACGAAAGTTCTCATACCTAGTTGAATTAAGAGGTTTGATGAGTAAGTTTGACATTGAGAATCAGTAGGAACATAACTCAAAGTATACGCTCTCCTCAACAAGGTCACTAATAAAGTGGTAGTGACCGTCTATGTGTTTAATCCTAGAATGCTTAACGTGATTACAAGAGATGCTAATAGTGCTCGTGTTATTAGCTATATAATCATGGTATCCTAATCAACCCGAAACATCTGCTTCATCCAAAGGAGATGAGTACAATAACTCTTGACCGCTATATACTCGACTTCAACAGTTGACAAAGAATTAAATTTTGCTTCTTGCTATGATAAAAAATAAACACACTCCCTATATAAAAACACCCACCCGAGGAGCTCTTATGACTGTAGATATCTCCAATATAATTGATAATTAAGTACCCATAAAGTGAGGTGTTGGTATCATGGTAATACCAAATCCCATGTTTAGAAGTCCCGCTCATATATTTTATAATTTCTTTACCCCAACAAGGGACTCTCCTTGGGACTAGCCAGGAACTTCGAATAAATAATAACACCGAATGCAATGTGGGGATGACTCTTAGTAAGATATAAAAGACTCATAATCATACTATGATAGAGTGTTTGATTAACACCCTTGCCTTTCATGTCTTTGTTAAACTTAATGATGTGTGCTCACAAGTTTAGCGGAGTCTAATTCAAACTTCTTCACTAACTATTTTGGATACTTGGATTGAAATATAAAGATACCATCCTTCTTCGAATAACAAATTTGAAAACCTAGGTTAAAGGTTAGTTCTCTTACCATACTCATATAAAACTCACTCTTCATCAATTCAAAAAATATAGGAGCATGACTATGTCGCGTGGAACTAAATACTATGTCATCAACATAGACCTCAAAAACCAAAACATTATTTTTCTCTCTTCAAATAAATAATGTCTTATCCACTCCCCGTCGCTTGAAGACACACTTGACATGGTAGGAAGTGAACCTCTAATACCAAGATCAATATATAAGGCTTTCTTTAACCGATAGACATGTTCGACACATTTAGGGTCTCCGAACCCCTTAGGTTGTTTGACATAGACTTCTTCCTATAATAGTCCGTTCAAGACATCACTTTTCAAATCCATTTAGTAATGCTTAAAGCATAAATGACATGCCTAAAATACAATGAATATATCATATCCGAGCAAAAAAAGTCTCCTCAAAATCTACACCTTCTACTTGTGTGTCGCCTCGAGTTACGAGCCTAGCTTTGTTTATAATGATGACACCTTTCTTATAGATATTATTTTTTATATACCTATTTGGTGCCTATCACATAACTATTGTAGGCCAGGAAATAAGTTATCAAACACCATGTTTCTCAAATTGAAGCAACTTTGCTTATAGTGTAAGGATCCAATGTTCGTCTTTAAGTGTTTACTTCACCTTCTTGGGTAAAATATGGGTAATATAGCAAAAGAAACTGGGAGTGCGAGCTTTCGACGATAGTTGGACAATTAAAATTTAATTACCGATGGGGGGATAAATATTAATCAATGGGTTAAAATATCTTAAAACTCTATGTGATAAAAATGTTTTATCAATATTAGAGCTTAGTCAATTTTATCAATATGGGTAATAACAATGTTTTATCAATATTAGACCCCAGTGATTCTAACCTATAGGAATATAAAATAAATCACACGACACCGGATGTATGAGGAAAAAGCCACAAACGGGAATAAACCTTGGGACGAAATGAACGACAATTGTATTATGGTGGAGTATTATAAATAAAAGACAATAAAATACAATAAAATAATGCATTGAATGACTATTATCTCTTTCCCCCATATCCTCAGTAGAGAGCACCAACAACTGTAGAATGCAACACCACCGCAATCGATTTTGGACTCGCATAATATCTTCACACCTTACGCCACGAAAACCTCATTTAAAGTAAAAAACACTTTTTTTCTGATACAACGGAACCGCCTAGTAACCAATGACTACTACTATGATGTGTGAACATATCCTATGGCTGAAAAGATGCACCAGAAATTTTGGTTTCTCTTAAAAACGAGAAGTGTGTTTTTCAAGTTTGAAAGAAGACCACACTAAAAAATAAATCATATTTGGAAAATAATTTGCCAAAACTATATTGGGTACAAAGTTTTACTTTCAAGGACGAATCAAAAAGCTTAAAATCACACAAGAGATGGATTAAGAAAGATTACCTCTTTCGTTCTTATAAAAGTTTACTCTTATTTCAACATGGAAGAAATAAGTATACAAGAGTATGTTTAGCACCTATGTATAAATCCAAGTGGCGAGACACTCAAGTAGAGCAACCTAATGCGTTTATAGATTATTTATTAGATACAAAAAAAGATTGTGTCTTGTTAAAACTTCCAACGAGATCTAAAGAAAAAGATCTCAGAAAGTGTCAAAAATCGAAGAAATCGTGGGAACCTTTGTTGCAATAAAGACTTGGTTCACTAGCGCGAAACGTCAGCGACCCAGGTCGCACATGTAACCAGATATTTTTAACATGGGTTATATATATTCGCAACCAGTGACGTTGAATCTTCACTGGAATGAAGTCTATTTCAGTGAAGTGAACCATCAACGAAGATGGTTGTGTGAGAGATAAATTTTTTACACCAACTTAGTTTCAAGTATCACGGTAAGCGAAATAGACTTTTCGTTGACTTGAAGCCCTATTTTTCTGCAGCAAACCTTCAGCGAGCCAGATGGCGGACGTAAATAGAAATTACTTTATTTTATAAGTTTCACAAAAATGTAGAATTTTTCTTTTGTTCGACAAATGACAATTTAAAAACATAAGTTTTGTATATGAAGAATATAACATATTGAATTTGGCAATTGTAGGGGATATTGGCCCACAATAAAGGCGGTGTTATTTTAGAATAATTATCTGAATGCCTTTCTCAATTTGACACGTTCCTAATCTTGTGGAAGGATTTAATCATTACTCCGAGAATTATTTTCAATGTTATTATCGCTCGGGCCACGCGTGTGGATACCTCACCCAATCAGGCAGGCAGTGGTTGAGTTGACAGTCGACTGAGGTTATAAGGCTTATAAAGCATTTTAACTTGCCATCTTAATCATCTGCGAAGGTAATATCTTTTATCACTTCCTATTTCTAAAGTTTTTAGTTAACGGATCTTTCTTTATCTTATTCCCCTTCTTCCTAACCTTATCTTGTCTAGGCGTAGGAAATATGAGGTTGTTACAACTCTTAATTTTTGTGAATCCCGTGACAAATATAGAATTCCTAAAAAAATTAAGATTAAGCTAACCATAGAGGAGGGAGACATTCTGAATATTCACTCTCGTGAGTTCTCCTTTATAACAACTTCTATATTGGAAGGGTGGTCGCTTTCCCCTCTACCCATTTCTAGTGAGAGTACTCCGCTACTATGATTACTCCCAATCCAGGTAAATGGTAACTTACACGGATTGTTATGGGAATGATTTCCAGAAACCAAAGTTGTGGGATAAACCGGGGCCTTGAGTATAGTAGGTATTGTTATGATTTTATAACTTATTCGTCAATCTCAAACCTATTCCACTCCTAGTCCCAGGAAAAGGCTCATAATTTGGTCACACATTTGCCCCAAACACAAAAGGATACCGAAAGGAATATCCTTGTGTTTTGTTGGGAATTATACAGAGAAAATTAAGGCAGTCTCAAGGTTCTCGCAAAAAAAGGGTCGACTAGTAGGTCGTTTAGTTTTTTCATTTGGTTAAAACATAGGACGACCCATTTGTATCATTGATCGATCTCATTTTCTTGTGCATGTAGTATTTTTAAAACCACTGATTACTAGGTAAAGTTTGATAATCTATAGAGTGTTTGGAAATGACTTAAAATGAAAGGTGTTTATCTTCACTAGAGAGCGCCAACTTACTTCTTGGTTACAATCCGCTCGTTCATTCGGTAAAAAAATTCACAACTGTCCCAGAGGTTTTGGTCATTGATTACACTGTGATCGGAGGCGATCCAATCATAATCTCCATTTCTACTCTTAAAGAGGTTTCTAGAGGTGTTTATATGTGAGAAGAGTCTCCTTATGTAATCCCCATTATTTCTGACGCCGACTAGCAAGAGGAAGCTAAAGAAGAGTTCGACCCCCTTTTGGATATCCTGGCTCCTCTTTTTAGATATGAACCCAACATTTATGGTCATTCTTGAGAAGATATAGAGTTTGAAGATTTCTCTTTCGGAGAATTTACTTTTCCCACAATCCCTGTAGAGTGAGAGGATATGACCAGTTATCCAAGGAGACCAGTTAATCTGATTGCCTCTAGAGACAAATATAAGAAGCAGTCAGGCCAAAAAGACTACCGCTAATAAAAAGAGAAATGTGGGCACCCTTAGGGAAAATAAAGCACTTGCCACTGAGAGGCAGGGTCGAGAGGCTGAGCAGAGTAAGAAGAGGTAGACAAGGAGCATTGGAGCCATCCACTTACCTTATCGGTTGTACCTAATCGACACTTGGTTATTAATGAACCTTAATAGAGGGATCATTTCGAGGATTTCTTCCCTAGATGGGAATCGAGATCGCCCTTAAGAGATCTACTTTTTAAACGAAAATATGCCAATACTTAAGGGAGATTTCTTATAAATAGGTGGATGTTGCATACACTGTGGCTCGTGTAACGATAATGTCGTCAGATATAATTGATTTGATGGCTTCACTTTGGAGAGGCCCCAAAAGGAATTTCTACGACACAACGTTCTGGTAAATCACTTAAAATTTTATTCAATGTTTATAATTAATTTTGTTATTAACTTTTTATTTTTCCATCTTTGCAGAGTATGCAGGTCATTCAAGAACTTTCCGGTTGAGTTAACCATTGCAAAATGACTGACGAAAAGCACTCAGATGCCACCAATTCCTTGAAGAATCAACTCTTAACCTAGAGTAAGACTTTGGGCAATCTCAATCAGAATTTGAAAGATAAAGAGGCTATGCAAAAATAGGTTATGGGGGTCGCAAAAAAATATTAGAATGATTCAAGGAGATGGATGCGAAGATGTCTAAACTAAAGAATTCCCTCAGTCGCAAGGTTATTTAAAGGTTAGTCGTCAAGAGACAAAAGATATTGTTGAAGGGTGTTTCAAGCCTACCCAATGTACATTTTGGGAATGAGGGACCCTCAAGGCCCTCCCCCCCTCAACTTCCAGAAAATAATTGGGGTGAGGATTAGTCAAGGTCCTCCCCTTCAACTGCCATAAAATGTTGGTGCGAGGAGAAATCAAGGTCCTCTCCCTCAACTGCCAAAAAATATTTGGGCGTGGAACCCCAAAATTTCCCCCTCCCTCAACTGCCAGGAAATATTTGGGCGCGGAACCCCCAAGGTTCCCTTCCCTTAAATGCTAAAAAATATTTAGGCGCGGAACCCCCATGGTTCCCCTCCCTCAACTGCCAGAGAATATTTGTGCGCAAAACCCTCAAGTCTCCCCTCCCTCAACTGCAAGAAAATATTTGGGGGCCGAACCCTCAAGTCTCCCCTCCCTCAACTGCAAGACGCGGAACCGCCAAGGCTCCCCTCCCTTAAATACAAGAAAAAATTTGGGCGCGGAACCCCCAAGTCTCCCCTCCCTCAACTGCAAGAAAATATAGGAGACGCGAAACCCACAAGGTCCATCAACTGCAATAAAATATTTGGGACGCGAAACCCCAAAAGTCCATCAACCGGAAGATAATATTTGGGATCCGGAACCCCCAAGGTCCCTTAACTACAAGAAAATGTTTGGGAAGTGGAACCCCTAGGATCCCTCAACGGCATAAAATATATATGGGATGCGAAACTCCCAGGGTCCCTCAATGGCAGAAAATATATTTGGGACGCGAAACCCCCAGGTTCCTCAACTGCAAGAAAATATTTGGGACACGATACCCCTAAGATCCCTCAACGGTAAGAAAATATTTGGGACGCAAAACTCACAAGGTTCCTAAACTGCAAGAAAATATTTGGGACGCGGAAAGGTCCCTCAATCGCAAGAAAATATATATGGGACGCAGAACCCCAGGGTCCCTCAATGGCAGAAAACATATATGGGACGCGGAATCCCCAGGGTCCCTCAACGGCAGAAAAAACATTTGGGTGAGGAACCCTCAGGGTCCCTCAACCTCCGGAAGATATTTGGGCGCGGAACCCCTAAGGTTTCCCTCCCTCAACAGCCAAAAAATATTTGAGCGCGGAACCCTCAAGGCTCCCAGCACTCAACTGTAAGAAAACATTTGGGTGAGGAACCCTAGGGACCTCCCCCTCAACTTCTATAAAACAGGACAGGATGAGAGAGTGAATACCAGGAGCAACCCCCTCATCATGAAAAGTCATTCTTTCAAAGAACAAAAGTATTAACACTTACTTTCCTGTACTTGTAGCCTAGTTGAGCAAGCAGGGCTAAAATAGGCCAATTGGGATCTCTTTGGAGTTTTGTCTTGGCGGCTGAGGAACAAGTTTTATTGAGAATCTCAACCACTTAGCACTTTAAGATTGAGAGAATACTAGTAGAAAGACCCTAGGGTCACCCAACTCTCACACACCTCACAGTCTGACACAACCAAGGTGAGAAGCCAAAGGGTTGCTCACAAGAACTGAGTATTTTGTAAAATAATTCAAGATAAAAGGAGGTTGTCAAGGCCCACTAATATTTTCAAAGATTTTAGAGGAGGTGGCCCTCAAGGCCACCCTTTCAAACTTAAAAAGTTTATACCACAAGTTACCGTTCTAAAAGATATTTACTAAATCAAATATTTTGTCATCTAGTGTAGACATATTTGCTTTTTGACTTTAGTTTGCACCAGGCAGCACCTGCCTGAGGGGACATGCTATTGCACACATGTAGGGACAAATGGTACACTGCAGATCTTGTCCCTCGCCAACCCTTTAAGTTTTAGCGCTCGAAAGTGTCAACTCATCCCTAGTGCCCAAGTATAAATAGGACCCCATGGCAAGGTCATAAAAGATAGAAAAACTCAATAGCACCGTTACTCTATCAAAATCACACCCAAACCTCCTAGTATTATCTCCTTGCTCTCTCTCTAGTGCTAAGTGCCTTGTTCTTTCACTCCTCACTGACAACCATCATTCTCAGGAGTTCCTCTTAAGAAAAGTTACTATTATTGCTGTGGAAGTTCATCTTCTTGTAGGAAGGGAGTTCGAGCCCGAGTTCCTTTTTTACCCAAAGGAGAAGGTTTTATCAAAAGTTGTTCCAAAAGTTCTTGAGAACCTTGCAAACAACGTCTATTAGAGTGGGTCATGCCTCACCCTTTCCAGTTATTCATAGAACCCAGTCTCACTACCCTTTTACATTTAGCGACTCTGATGGGGAGGCATCCTCACTTTCATAGAATAAAAAGTTTGAAATTTTATAAACAACTAGTTTTTTTATGACATTCCACCTCAAAATGGGACTCAAAGTGAGCAGACCACTCAGGAGGATGTGGTGTGATTGGAGAAAAGACACTTACCCGTTAGAGAGGATAGATCAGCTCACCAGCACCAGCTCCGATGACAGGCATGGGTCTTATGAGCATATTTTTTGACTTCTTAAAGTAAAACAATGTAGACCTACCAAGTTTGGGTCAAGGCTGTGCAACACCAGCAGCCGCCTCCTTTGGAGGGGCAACCACCCCAGCAGTAATTTCTACAGAGACGATTTCGCCATGAAAGATGGTGCCCAGAGAAGGTCGTGGCACCGTCAAGCTCACCAACAGCTAAGGGTATGAGTTTGGAGGAATCACCCTCCAAAGCTATTACTATGGAAGAGGTCAGGAAGTTTCTCTCCTCTTCTCAGAAAGAGCGTCCTCATCTATATGACGAGTTACAGGACCCCTACCTACAAGAGGTGAATGAGAAACCATACCCAGAGGGGTATATTCCACCAAATTGTATCAAGTTTAGCGACAAATGGGAAAATCCAAAAGAGCACGTGAAGAGGTTAGTTGAGTACCTGAGGGTGCGCAGCACAACACCCTCTCTCTACTCCACAGCCACCGGAGCAACCGCCAACAAGGGAGAAGGTGTGAGCACTTGCAAAACATAAGCAAGAAGAAAAAGGTACATGGCGGTAAAGGCCAAAATCCCTCCCCTGACGGGTGTGCATGTAATCTTCCCAAGCCTGAGAAGAAGATGAAGTGGTGGAAGAACTGTCGATAGCCATTGGTTCAAGTGAGGAACCCACAGTTCCATAAGGTCTGCACGAGGAACCCTCATTACATGTAACCCCAAGTGATAAACCTAATTACGAATAACTAAATTGGGAGAATCCTTTTCCAGTTTCCAAAAAATATAAAATAGCAATGGTGAACGAGGAACCCTTCTTAATCAAACTAGCGGTAGAGGAGCCCGTCGTCACCGAAACCTCTGGCGAGGAACCCTTTTCATCCAGCCTAAAAAATAAGAAACTCGAAGTAGTAAGCGAGGAATACACCTCGACCAATGGCGGGCGCGGGAACCCTTTGTCGTCGGGGAACCCCTCAAGGTCGCGACAACAAGTGAGTAACCTGAGGTAATATGTAAAGAACCCTCGATGGTCGATGAACCTCACAAGGTTACAATAACAAGCGAGTAACCCGAGGTAATATGCGAGGAACCCTCGATGGTCGAGGAACCTTTCAATGTCGCGACAGTAGGCAAGAATCCCACGCTTACAAACTAACCATCGAGGAACATGAGGTAATATGCAAGAAACTATCGAGGGTCGAGGAACCTCTCAATATCGCGACAGTAGGCAAGGAGTCCCTCGATTCCAAACTAACCATCGAGGAACCCGAGGTAATATGTGAGGAACCCTTGATGGTCGAGGAACCTCTTAATGTTGCGATAATAGGTAAGGAATCCCTCGGTTCTAAACTAACCATCGAGGAACTCGAGGTAATATGCGAGGAAATTCGTGTGGTTAAGATTCCTAGTGAGGTACCCCTTGTAGCCAAACTCATGGTCGAGGGACCCGTAATAGAGCGCCTAGTCGAGGAACCCCTCGAACTCAAAGGGGCGTATAAATCCTATGTCAAATGAATCCCCTCAGATGAGGAATCTTTGCCTACTATACAAAGCGCTGAGGAGATCTTATAGGTCCTCGCCTAAAATACAATCCACCGTCAATAACCAAAGTAGGAGAGGAACCCCTTGGTTGTCCTTACAAGGTGTGAGGGACCCCTCAAAATCAAAGCCTCAGATGAGGAACCCAACATTGTGGAGGTACCCAATGAGGAACTCCTTGCGTTCAAGCACACAATTGAGGAGCCCAGAGATGACAACACTTCCAACGAGGAATCTCAGGTGAAATCAGATCC
This sequence comes from Sambucus nigra, assembly GCA_949130495.1. NCBI lineage: Eukaryota > Viridiplantae > Streptophyta > Magnoliopsida > Dipsacales > Adoxaceae > Sambucus > Sambucus nigra. The sequence goes on along the minus strand of OX422213.1, from coordinate 624,748,637 downwards.
TGACGAGGGGCCTCTGTGCAAGGACCCCTCCCACATCTCAAGCAGTGACGAGGAATCAACAGGGGTCCTCGTCCCCGAATTTAACCAGCCAGACATTTCCACTAAAGTGTGAGGTATCAACTATACCTTCTTAATAAAGTTTAATGCTTATAAAATGTAAAGTTATCTTATATAGGCCATGGTGCCTCCTAGTGCATTTTTACTTGTTATTATTTCTCCACCAAATAAAATAGGACACTAGGTGTGAGAACACAAAAAGTATTTTCAAAAGTATAAATTAAATTATATAAAAAGGTACAATAGTTTAAGTACCTAAGGCTCCAAAGGCACCGTAGTGCTCACGACCTTAAGCAGGTGCCAAGTATAAATATAAGGTACGACAGTTTAGTACCTAAGGCTCCAAGGGCACTAGAGTGCTTATAGTCTTGAGCAAGTTCCAAGTATAAATACAAGGTATGACAGTTTAGTACCTAAGGATCCAAGGGCATCGGAGCTCTCACAATATTGAGCAAGTGCCAAGTATAAATATCAGGTACTAAAGTTTAAGTACCTAAGGCTCCTAGGGCACCAGAGTGCTCATAGTCATGTGAAAGTGCTAAGTATAAATATAAGGCATGATAGTTTAGCACCTAAGGCTCTAAGGGCATCAGAGCGTTCACAGTATTGAGCAAGTGCCAAGTATAAATATAAGGTACGACAATTTAGTACCTCAGGCTCCAAGGGCATAGGAGCGCTCACAGTATTGAGCAAGTGTCAAGTATAAATATAAGATACGACAGTTTAGTACCTAGGATCCAAGGGCACCGGAGCGCTCATAATATCAACCCGAGAACAAAAAAATAGGTTGAGTAGTTGAGCAACTTCCAACTATAAATATAAGGTATGATAGTTTAGTATTTAAGGCTCCAAGGGCACCGGAGCTCTCACAGTCTTGAGCAAGTGCCAAGTATAAATACAAGGTACGACAATTTAGTACCTAAGGCTCCAGGGGTACCGAAGCGCTCGTAGTATCAACCCGAGAATAAATAAACATGTTGAGTAGTCGAACAAGTGCCAAGTATGAATAAAATAGTAAAAACGGTACGATAATTTAGTACTTCATGCTCCAAGGGCACATGACCGCTCACAATATCGAGCAAGTGCCAAGTATAAATAAAAGGTACGATAATTTAGTACCTCAGGCTCCAAGGGAATTGGAGCGCTCACAGTCTTGAGCATGTGCTAAGTGTAAATATAAGGTAAGACAGTTTACTACCTCAATCTCCAAGGGCGTGGGAGCACTCACAACTCGTATGCAAGTACCCCGCAGTTAGAGGGGCAGCTTCAGAAATAATAACTTGCTCAGATCTCATGTAAGTACCCCGCAGTTAGAGGGACAACTCCAAAAATAATAACTTGCTCAGATCTCATGCAAGTGCCCCGTAGTTAGAGGGGCAACTTCAGAAATAATAACCTGCTCAACTCGTATGCAAGTACCTCACAGTTAGAGGGGCAACTTCAGAAATAATAACTTGCTTAGATCTCATGCAAGTACCCCGCAGTTAGAGGGGAAGCTTAAAAAATAATAACTTGCTAAACTCATATGCTAGTACCCGCAATTAGAGGGGCACGCTCAACTCATATGCAAGTAACCCGCAGTTAGAGGGGCAACTTCAAAAAGAGTAACTTGCATCAGATCTCATGCAAGTACCCCGTAGTTAGAGCGACAACTCCAAAAATAATAACTTGCTCATATCTCATGCAAGTACCCCACAGTGAGAGGGGCAGCTTCAGAAACAATAACCTTCTTAACTCGTATGAAAGTACCCTGCGTTTAAAGGGGCATTTTAGAAAATAATAACTTACTCAGATCTCATGCAATTACCCCGTAGTTAGAGGGGCAACTTCAAAAATAATAACTTGATCAGCTCATATACTAGTACCCCTACAGTTAGAGGGGCAGCTTCAGAAACAATAACATGCTCAACTCGTATGAAAGTAACCCGCAGTTAGAGGGATACCTTCAGAAATAATAACTTTCTAAGATCTTATGCAAGTACCCCTTAGTTAGAGGGGCAAATCCAAAAATAATAACGTGCTCATGTCTCATGCAAGTACCCCGCAGTTAGAGGGGCAACTCTAAAAATAATAACTTGCTCAGATCTCATGCAAGTACCACGCAGTTAGAGGGGCAACTTCAAAGACAATAACTTTCTCAGATCTCATACAAGTACCCTGCAATTAGAGGGACAACTTCAAAAATAATAACTTGCTCAGCTCATATGTTAATACTTCACAGTTAGAGGGGTATATTAAAAAATAATAACTTTCTCACCTCATATGCAAGTACCCCGCAGTTAGAGGTGTAGCTTCAGAAATGATATTTTGCTCATATCTCATGTAAGTACCCCACAGAATATGGGGATGTTCTAATTAACAAAATGCTCACAGTAAATAGAGCAGGTCACACTTAACAGACACCAACGCAACACAGATGCAAAGATAGCCTCAGTGTACTTTTGATCTAGGGTCCCTTGATATTGAAGAAACTAATGATGGGGTCCAAAGCCTTTTGGTTTGCCCAACGCAAAAGACTTTGCACTAGGGGCTATTATAGAAGGGTACTGGCTCACAATAAAAAGTAATTCACAGCGAGGGAGTCCACTACGAGGGACCCTTTGCCAAGACTATAACCAAAGGAGTGAATGATGTCAAGGGAGTCCACTGCGAGGGACCCCTCTACCAATACCACAGTAAAGGTACGATTTGGATGAGGGAGTCCACTTCGAGTGGCCCCTCTTCCAATACTAACACAAGTAATAATTTGAGGATGAGGGAGTCCACCACAGGTGACCCTCCTCAGCCAAGATTAAAATAGGAAATAGTATACGGTGAGGAAATCCACCACGAATGGCCCCTCAACTAAGAGCAATGCTACAAAATAGCTGGTGGTGAGGGGGTCCACCACAAGTGTCCCCTCAGCTACAATCGAAGGCACGAATAATTTATAGCGAGGGAGTTCACTTCGAGTGACCCCTTTGCCAAAGGCAAATATAAAGAGGAAAACCCAAGGTGAGGGAGTCCAAGATAAATGACCCATCTGCCAAAGCAAACATATAAACGAGGGGGTTTACCCCCAGTGGCTCCCCCTCACTGCATAAATTGTTAAACAAGGTAAAATAATTAGGGCGGGGAACTCACCTCGAGTGGCCCATTTGCCCAAAATCAATGATAAAAACAAAAATGACTTAGGACGAGGAAGTCCACCATGAGGGACCCATCTGCCAAGATCACAACAAAGAGTTATTTTGTGGAGAGGGAGTCCACCATGAAGAATACCTCAGCCATTCCAAATCAAACAGTGTAACGATGTAATGTCATGAAACTTTTAGATTCTAAGATAAAGTGATTGTTTCATACAAAACACTTTGGTTTACCCAATACAAAGATTTTTGTATGAGGGGACCAATGTAGAGGGGTGTCCATATGCTATTCTAAAATAACCAAGGTTGAGTGAGCCCACCTAGAGGGATTCCCACTACCCAAGCTAGTAAGAAAATATTTAGATCAAGAGGGTCCACCTTGAGTGGCCCAATAACGAGGTGTAAAAGTTGGACGAGGGGTCCACTATGAGAAACCCCTATACCCAATATAGTAGATAATAGAAAAAGGCCAAGGACGAGGGGCTCACCGCGAGCAACCCCTATATCCAAGATAGAAGACCACAAAACAGGCCAAAGACGAGGGGCTCACCATGAGCAACCCCTCTAAAAAGATAGAAGGCCACAGAAAAAGACCAAGGATGAGGGGCTCATCACGAGAAACCCCTCAACCCAAGATATAAGGCCACATAAAAAGACCAAGGATGAGGGGGATCACAATGAGCAACCCCTCTAAACATGATAGAAAGCTACAAAAAAGGCGAGGGCGAGGGGACTCACCACGAGCAACCCCTATTCCCAAGTTAATACCCAGAAAAGGAGGTCCATTACAAGTGGCCTCATCTCCAAAACCTGGGATGAAGTGAATGATCATTTAATGATCCAAGGGGGAATGATGACGACACCCTAGGGTCTCTCAAAATTGAAAATCGAATTTATAGCGTACAAAGTCTTTTGGTCTGCCCAACGCAAAAGACTTTGCATGAGGGGCTAATGTAGAAGGGTGTTTCAAGCCTACCCAATATACATTTTGGGGTGAGGGACCCTCAAGGCCCACACCCCTCAACTTTCAGAAAATGATTGGGGTGAGGAGCAGTCAAGGTCCTCCCCCTCAAATGCCAGAAAATGTTAGGGTGAGGAGCAGTCAAGGTCCTCCCTCTCGACTGCCAGAAAATATTTAGGCACGGAACCCCCAAGGATCTCCTTCCTTAACTGCCAGAAAATATTTGGGCGCGGAACCCCAAAGGTTCCACTCCCTCAAATGCCAGAAAATATTTAGGAGAGAAACCTCCAAGGTTCCCCTCCCTCAACTGCCAGAGAATATTTGGGCGTGGAACCCTCAAGGATCCCTTCCATCAATTGCAAGAAAATATTTGGGTGCGGAACCCTCAAGGTTCCCCTCCCTCAACTGCCAGAAAATATATGGGCGCGAAACCCCCAAGGCTCCCCTCCCTCAACTACAAGAAAATATTTGGGTGTGGTACCCCCAAGGCTCCCCTCCCTAAACTGCAAGAATATAATTAGGGACATTCGTGGGGCGAGGAACCCCCACGGTCCCTGAACTGTAGAAAAAACATTTAGGTGAGGAACCCACAGGGTACCTCAACCTTAAGAAGATAATTGGGCGTGGAACCCCCAAGGTTCCCCTCCCTCAATTGCCAGAAAATATTTGAGCGCGGAACCCTCAAGGCTCCCATCCCTCAACTGCAAGAAAACATTTGGGTGAGGAACCCTCAGGGTCCCTCAACCTTCTAGAAAATCTTGGGTGAGGAACCCCAGGGTCTTCCCCCTCAAATTCTAGAATACAGGCCAAGATGAGGGAGTGGTTACCAGGAGTAACCCCTTATCATGGAAATTTAATATTTTAAAGAACAAAAGTACTAGTACTTACTTTCTTGTACATGTAGCTTAGTTAAGAAAGCAGGGCTCAAATAGGCTAGTTGGAATCTCTTGAAAGTTTTGGCTTGGCGACTGAGGAACAAGGTTTGTTGAGCAATCTCAACCACTTAGTACTTTAAGATTGAGAGAATACTAGTAGAAAGACCCTATGGTCACCCAACCCTCATACCCGTCATAGTCAGACACAATGAAGGTGAGCAGCCAAAGGGTTGCTCATAATAAATGAATATTTTGTAAAATAATTCAAGATAAAAGGGGGTCCTCAAGGCCCACTCAAATATTCAAAGATTTTAGAGGAGGTGACCCTCAAGGCCACCCTCTCAAACTTACAAAGTTTGTACCACAAGTTACCGTTCTAAAAGATATTTACCAAATAAAATATTTTGTCATCTAGCGTATACATATTTGCTTTTTGACTTTGGTTTACACCAGGTGGAACTTGTCTGAGGGAACATGCTGCTCCACACAGGTAGGAAAAAATGGTACACTGCAGACCTTGTTCCTCAACAACCCTCTAAGTTTTGGCGCCCCAAAGTGCCAACTCAGCCCTAGTGACTAAGTATAAATAGGACCCCTGGTCAAGGTCATAGAAGATAGAAAAACTCAATAGCACCTTTACTCTATCAAAATCACACCAGAACCTCCTAGTATTCTCTCCCCGCTCTCTCTCTAGTTCCAAGTGCCTTATTCTTCCACTCCTCACTGACAACCATCATTCTTAGGAGTTCCTCTTGAGAAAATTTACTATTATTATTATGGAAGTTCATATTCTTGCTGGGAGGGAGTTCCAGCTTGAGTTCCATTTTTACCAAAAGGAGAAGGTTTTATCAAAAGCCGCTCCAGAAGTTCTTGAGAACCTTACAAACAACGTCCATTGGAGTGGGTCACGCCTCACCCTTTCTAGTTATTCATAAACCCCAGTCTCACTACTCTCTTACAGATATTGATGAAGCTTTTCGAGGAACCTAACCCAAAAAAGTATTACAATAAAGGCTCTGAGGCAATAGTGCAAGATATCACTTCAGAATTGACTATCATGACTCTGTTGCGTTTAATAAGGGTTGGTTAGCCGACCTGCACAAAGGAAATGTGCCTATGAGTGACCCTGCATATTTTGATCACCTTCTCTTAGCGAATCATTTGGAAGGTGATAATGCTGAAGTCGACACACCTGTGGTTTATCCCGCTAGCATTCTTCCCCAAGCCCAGATGTCACTGTCAATTAAACCAACCTTACTGCCCCCATTCCTTAGCTTTTCTATTTTTGTACTTTTATATACGTTTTGTTTGGCCCATTGAGGCCGTCCTTTTATAGGTTCAGGTTCATTTTTTATTTATTAATAAAAACTGCATTTCCATTTTTTTTATCTCTCGTGGTGCAGTTATTTAGTTTATACAACCTAGTTAAAATGTTTATTTTTTCCAATTATGGCTTTATAATTTGTTTCTAAGATCATACTTGATGTTTACCAAGTGTTGTTTGTCTTTCTAGGATTTGTTTTCTCCTAATAAAAGAGTAAATGGTTCCTTTGCAATAAATTGACCTTGGCCAACCAAATTCATTTGAGTTTAATCCATATTTGGTTGGGTGACCTAGGGCCTTAGGCTATTGAGTTCGTCCTGTATTAGGCGGACTATTAGAATTCTGCCCATCTCGGTCGAGTAACCATATTTGAATGACTAATCTATGTTATGCCTATTCTTATGCCGACTAACCTTACGTAGTGCCAAACATTGGCAATCAACTCATATTCGAGTTGTGCCACATAATTCTTACATGGGTTTCTACCTCTGATAGGTCGAACTACTTTATATCGTACAACTTCTCAAGTGGGTTTTAGTGCCAATATAGGTGACCAACTCACGTACGAGTTGTACCAAACAATTCTTACGTGGGTTTTTGCCTCTTCTAGGTCGACCTACTTTAGATCGTACCACTTTTCAAGTGAGTTTTGGTACCAAACGTAGGCGACCAACTCATGTCTGAGTTACACCATACAATTTTTACATAGGTTTCTGCATCTTCTAGTCCGACCTACTTTTAGATTGTATCAATTTCTAAGTGGGTTTTGGTGACAAATATAGTTGAACAACTCACATCTGAGTTACACCATGAAATTCTTACTAGTGATTTTGCCAGATCCCTAAGGGACCAATCTGATTCCTAGTCATAGTACTATTTGAGTGGGTTTAATCAAAATAGTTTGAGATTACAAATTTGAATAAATTTATTATCTAACTAACAATCGTTTTATTATGCATAAAAGAAAGAAATAATGACTTTGATTACCCATCTAATGATAAAATTTCCTAAGCTCCATGGCATTCCATGGCATTGTAACTACTCTTCCATCTAATTATCCTAAATAATTCAATCATCTCCCCCCTTCGAAAATACTTGGTAGGGTCCCTACTAGTTTGATGCAAGTTTCCCATCTGATGGATTCTTAGCTACGAGCAGTTGCTTTTTGAACACCAAGCTCCGACCTGAAATTATCTGACGTTAACCTTATTGTCATATTGTCTGGATAATTCTTACTGGTAAATAGTCAAGTGTATTAGAGCTTTCTTTCTTCTTTTTTTGGCCAAATCAAATTTGTTATCCCTTCGGTTATTATTACAGCCATCTTCAAAGATCCCAGATCTGAGCTTTGGAAGTGTGAAATCTAGGAGGATAATGACCTCTATATCATATGTAAGGGAGTACACGATTTCTTTAGTTGGCTTAATTGGTGTTGTCCTACATGCCCAAAGAATATAGGGAAATTTATCCACCCATCATCCCTTAGCGTTATCCAACTCACGTTTGATCCCTAACAAAATAGCTTTATTGGTTATCTACACCCGACCATGGCACAAAGGGAAGACTACCGATGCATAGTGGATTCCGATTCCTTATTCTTCACATAAGTCGCGAAAGGAGTCATTATCAAACTGCGTTTTATTATCAATAATTAGTGCTCTTAGTATCCTAAATCGTGTATGAGGTTCCTCCAAATGAATCTCCTAGTATCCGCTTATCTGATGTGGGTAAGTGATTCAACCTCAACCCATTTTGTGATGTAATTGGTCACTGCTATCATATATCTTTGATTCTCTGGTGCTACCAATAAGGGACCCACTATGTTTATGCTTCACTTAGAAAAAGTCTATACACCAGTGAGGGGATTGAGATCTCCCATAGGCTGCTTTATACTCGGTGAAAACTTTTGTCAACTGATGCACTTTATATGCACATTACGACATCTTTTTACGTGAAAGTCCACTCATATCCTTGCATGATCGCCCTGTAAGAGATTGTTCTTCCACCTGTGTATGCTCTATAGCTACCTTTATGCATTTCACTCAATAATCCTTCCACTTGATCAGGGTGAACAAACTTCAGTAAAGGGCCGGTGAGTAATCAATGGTAAATCTTTCCCTTTAAGTTTAGGCCAAACCTAGTCGACGTTACCCTCAAATTATGTGCCTCTTTACCCTCTGAGGTCATATGGTTGCCATGCAAAGAAATATGCATTAGTTCCTAAAAAAATAACTAGTCACTCCACTTTATCCTTATGTAACTCTGATCCGATGAGAAATGTCTTCTTCAGCTTTGATGAATCTAGAGGAACAATAATGAGTTCCTCCATCCCGTGTTTGGCAGGAGCCAACCGGATCCCTTTTACACCTGGCCAAATGCCCCTTAATTACTACTTAGGTTGATCATCCTGTAAACGTAAAAATCCCCGGGTGGTTCCACAAAGAAAAAAAAATCTCTTTTGCCAGTTTTATCAATTTTATTTCCAAGCATGCAAAATCCAATTTTAAACAGATTTTATCTTTTTATCCTAAACATGCATTTATGTGATAAAAATGGATAAAATAATCTAAGCATTCAACAAACTCAAAGTTTTAGTAAAAAAAACCTTTCAGGTAAAACTTTTATTCATTTCAGAAATCAACAAGACAGTCAACTTACAGACTACTTGATAACCACCACAAGCATAAAGTGATAATTTTTGCAAATCTCCAGTGAACAACTATGATCCTCGCAAGAATCATGAGATCGCGGTTCTCCGTCAGCCACAACCTTTGCCTTCAACAGCGAGTCCCCTCAGGTTTCACAAGTCAGCCATGGAGATGCATTTTCCACAAAGGTGTATGCAAGCATATAAAACTTTCGAGGGTTAAAATGAATTCACAAGAACAATATACAAAGATGTTTGTTGTGAATTAAAAAGTGTTTTTGCAACACAAAAAGTGAATAAATTTGGCAAAAGTTATCTAAAAACAAATCTAGTAAAAGTCTTAAATGATCTAAACACGAAACATATATTTATACAAAATTCGAAGCGACGCGTTGTTCGAATGAGAATAAGTAGTCGTTCTAACGAGATATAGATCTCGTTCGAACGAGAGAGTTTATCTCGCATCTAACGACCTTTAAAAACTAATGAAGTTAGCTATCACTAGATGTATGTTTAAAGCATACTTCTAATGACCTTACAATGTCATTCGAATGAGATGAAGATCTTGTTTAAACGAGGTCAACGAAACTTTAAAAAATCCGCTTACAGTAAACCTTAGGAAAAATATTTTTCTTTTTGAAATAAAAAGCCCTGTTCACTTTTTTATAAAAAAACAAACATTCCAAACGTAATTATATAAATCAATTTAAACTCTAAATTGCTTTATAACTTTACGGGATGCCATGAAGTCTTCAAACTTGGATATACTTGAGTTCGGTTCGTCTTGACGGTGCGTGATAATTGTAACGCTATATGCCAAACTAGCCTAAAGCCATGCTAGAAAAATTGTTCTTACAAATATCCCCCATTGGCTATTCTGGTACAAAACAAACAAATATAACCGAATAAAAAATTAAAATAAAAAATCTCCCATGACAAAAATCTTAAAACCTTTCCTAACCCTAGAACGGAATGGCATAAGTCTCTTTGCCTTGAAACTTCTTTTTCTTCCCTTTCACACAATTTGTTTTCATCCGTGTGCCTTGAATTCAGCTTTAAGTACTTACACACATGAGGCAAAAATAAATACCTCATGGCACATCGAATTTGAAATAAAGTAAAACTCATAAATAAAGTAAAACACCTCATGAGAAACTTGTGGACATGGACCGTGATTTTAAAAAATTAGAATTGTCCAAGAAAGTGAGTGATGATGGAGTTCATTTTTTAGAAAAAGAGTTGGAGGACTTTAAAAATTCTAAGGTTTATGTTTGTGCCAAAGAGGATAATGATTTATTTACTGAATTTATGGCACGTGAGAAGATTATTATGGATAAGTTTGCTCACATTGAGGGGGAAAAGATTAATTTCTAAGAATGATTGAAAATATTGATAAGGAGTCCCTAAAATTGGAAGAGTCTAATTCTTTGCTTGAGTCTAAAATTTTGAAGTTAAAAGATGATTTAAAAGGCTCGAGTAGTGTTGGTAGTGATGGTTTTAACATCTATGTTTCCAGTGCTTCCATTGATAAATCCAAAACCATAGTTTGTTTTAGAGGGTCAACCAAAACCTAGGATGTTAGGAAAACTCAATTAATAGGTAACATTCCTCCCATTTACACATGTTTACATTGTGGTAGGAAATGTCACCTTAGGCATTTTTATTGTGATATTAAAAGAGGTCCTAGTAAGTTTAAGTGTAGTGTCCCGTCGAATACCATAACCCCTCGAGTTAGGTATACACTTGTTTGGGTTAAGAAATCAATTTTGGAGACGTTAAATGTTAGATTGGTTGATTTCACATGCTTGCACAGACTCGCCATATGTTATTTCTTATTATTGTTTGCTTGCATAGTTTGTTTGTCATACTCTAGTTGTGCTTCATGATATATGTCTATCAGTGTTATGACTTGTGTACTTTTTGTATTATATTTCCCCTTTTTAGTCATATTGACAAAATACAAAAATATTTTATTTTGATGAATTTTTTGAAAAATAAAAAAAAGATTTTTGATTTTTATGTATTTTAGTTTTACATATTTGATGTGGCATATTGGTGTGTTTGAATCCAATTCACTCCGTACTTTTCATCTCTGTAGGATATTCGGTTATGGTTGTAGATACTTAGATTGTTCTTAACCATGTTCATGTGCTTGTTTCGAGCTTGGTTTACTTTATGGATTTGACTTTGTATATGCCTCCGAACTCACATGCATGAGCTTGTTGGATTTGACTTCGCTATGTACATTTGAGCTCGATGAGATGTTCTCCCATAAATTTTGTCATCTACATGTTTATGTGACTATGGGGGATTTGTGGATGTAAGAACCGTTTCCCGTGAGAGTTTTTTATTATTGGAAAATATGAGTGTACACGGGAAAGGGCTACGCGAGACAGGTTGACTAGTCATGAAAGCCACCATTTTAAAAGAGTCCAAGAAAAAAAATAAGGCACTACAAAGAGCAATATATGCCAAAAAGGGGCCAATTTTGTTTAGTTTGTTTGATCTTGAAAAGAAGTGAATTGAAAAAAAAAAGAATAGAAAATATGATTATGTATATCTTTGGAGGGTGTTTAGTTGAAGATCAACGAATTTTCACAATGGATCCTAGTACGTTTATTTTGTCATGACGCTATTTATTTATAGAATCATCAATATTCTAGGCTTGTGTGCATTGCTATTGTTTTGTTCATTAAGTTCAAATTTATTTGTCAATTGAGGCTATATCTTAGTTTGATAACGTTTTGCGGTCAATTAAAACTTCTTGAATATATTTGAGTATTTCAGTTATAATTCATTTGTATCTAGTTCACGCCCATTCATTCCATCCCATACATTTAGACACATCGATACTATGATAGTGTGTAAATCTTATGTATTTCGTGTCGTGTTTTGTGGTCGTTTATACCTATATATGTGTGCCAAAATTTCTTTGATATATTTTGCATATATTATATATGGTATTTTTTGTTGTATTTTTTATTTTTTTAATTTAAAAATAGTTGGTTGTATTTGCCTTTGAGATGATCATTACACATGCTTGATTTACATATTTTTGTGATGAAATCATATTTTCTTTGTGATGCTCCTTATTTCATGCCTATGTTTCTACTTCTTTGTCTATTTGGGATAAAAAAAAGGGAGAGCAAAATAAAAGGAGTTTTGATGAGTTTGATTTATAGGGAGGGGGAATTTATTTATGAGTTTTACTTTATATTAAACTCTACGCGTCACGAGGTATATGTTTTTGTGTCACGTGTCTAGGTACTTAAAGAGGAATTCAAGACACATGGATGAAGACAAATTATGTGAAAGGGAACAAGAAGAAGTTTGAAGATAAAGAGATGTATGCCATTCCGTTCTAAGGTTAGGAAATGTGTTAGGATTTTTTTCATATAATATTTTTTTATTTCAATTTGGTGTTTGGTTATATTTGTTTGTTTTGTACCGGAATAGCCAAATTGGGAGATTTGTAAGAACAAGTTTTCTAGGATTGTTCGTAGCATAGTTTTAGGTTAGTTTGGCGTATCCCCTTACAAATCGTCGTGCACCATCAAGACAAATCGAAATCATGCATCTCCAAGTTTTAAGACTTCCTGACATCCCATAAAGGTATAAAACAATTTAGAGTTTAAATTAATTTACAGAATTATGTTTGGGAAGTTTATTTTTTTATAAAAAAGGAACATGTAAGAAAAAATATTTTTCCTAAGGTTTACTGTGGGCGGAGTTCTTAAAGTTTCGTTAACCTATTTCAAACAAGATCTCCATCTTGTTCGAATGACATTGTAAGGTCATTAGAAGTATGCTTCAAACTTACATCTAGCGAGAGCTTACTGCATTAGTTTTTTAAGGTGGTTAGATGCGAGATAAATTCTCGCTAGAACGAGATCTATATGTCGTTAGAACGACTGTTTATTCTCATTCGAATGACGTATTGCATCGAATTTTGTATAAATACCCGTTTCATGTTCAAATCAAGTAAGACTTTTGACGGATTCATTTTTGTGTAACTTTTGCGAAAGTTTTTCACTTTTTGTGTTGTAAAAACACTTTTTAATCCACAACAAACATCCTTGAATATTGTTCATGTGAATTTGCTTAAACCCTAGATAGATTTGTATACTTGCAATCACCTTTGTGGAGAGGGCATCCCCATGGCTAACTTATGATACCCGAGGGGACTCACTGAAGATTAGCGCTTTATGCTTGTGACGGTTATTAAGTAGTCTATAAGTCGACTGTTTTGTAGATTTTTAAAGTGAATAAAGGTTTTACCCGAAAGGTATTTTTTCTTGAAACTTTGCCTTTATTGGATGCTTAGTTTTTTTTTATCTGTTTTATCACATAGATGCATGCTTAGGATATAAAGATAAAATATGTATAAAATTGGATTTTGTATGCTTGGAAATAAAATTGACAAAACTCGCAAAAAGAGATTTTTTTGTCTTTGTGGAACCACCCTGAGATTATTGTGTTTACACATTCGCCGAATCATTATCATTAAAACATTTACTTGGCTAATTTCGTCTTACTTTATTGGATGACATGAAGCAACTTAGAGATGCTGCCTGATGTACCCTAATCTCCACCACCCCTGGTAGCTTAAGAAATTGAGTTTTTTGTGAAGGGAAGAAGGGACAACCTTCATCTCGTAAAGCCATCCTCTGCTCATTATGGTATTAGAGGGAGATTTTTATTGGATGACATGGAACTCGACCTCATTGCTTATTGGACCAAAATTTACTAATAGCTTAATATTTTCCCTGGGGCTCTACATATCTATTAAAACCAATTACTGACCATACGTTTATATCAATACCCTTGATGCTGGAGCCGATCTTGTAGAGAACTATCAAATACATGAACTTGGATGACTTGATCCACAAGTCTTATTCTCACATCGAAGTTTATAATTCATAGAGTGAGGAGCAAGGCATCCTTATGTAGTATGTTCACGCTGACCAGATTGTCATCGGTGAACATATGAACAGTATTTAAATTGGATAAGATAAGATCCTTTCACTATATAGATAAATACACTTGGATAATTTAAGGGCCCAATTTCGGTTCTTCGATATTTGTGTGGTCTATGTATTCCACTCCAATTGTCCTTTTCAGTCCAGTATCAATAGTTGAAACTAAAGTTTTTGGGGAGATACTCTACTGAGGAAAACTTGAACTGCTTAATAAGGCCTCTTGCCTTGTCACCATAGGCAATCATTCTAGAGGCTCTGGCCTCGTATTCTTCGTTGAGTTTGTTTATAATTGGTCTGGAGTCACAATACACAATAATGCAAAGAGGATGTAGATTTGTCGTCCTATGGAGACCATAAACCATTGACTTATATTCTTATTCGTTGTTTGAGCCTTTGAATCCCAACATAATGGCCTGCTCAATGATACCTCTTATGGTGTCAAAGACGATCCCAACTCTTGTGCCTCTCTCATTCGTTATGCCATCGACGAAAAGTTTCCATGTTCGTTCATCGTCACTGACTGCCAATGACTCGATAATGGGATTTGGCTGTTCGTTCTCACCTCATGGTGATGTTGAAAATTATTTTACGAAGTCTGCCATGACTTGACCCTTGATCATAGTTCTAGGTTCGTACATGATGTCAAAATTTTCCAGATCCACGTATCATTTGGTTATTATATTTGAGAGGTGTGCCTCCTTGTTTTCAAAGGATTGATTAATGGGACAACTATGATATGAACATTGAAGTAGTGCTTCAGTTTTATGACGGCAGTTACCAATGCCAGAACGATTTTCTCAATAGGCATATACTCAATTTCTTCTAAAGGAAAGTATGTCTAATGTATTAGACTAACCTCTACTCTCCATTGTGTAAATGCACCAGTGAAACACTGTGGGCGTACTGTGAGATGGACAAGTATAGGTAAAAATCTTCATTATCCTTAGGGGTTTATAGTATGGGAGGAGATCCCAAAAACTATCTAATTCCTTTCAAAGCTTGATCGCACTCCTCTATTTAAATGGTGGGGCTTCCCTTTTTTAATTCCTGGAAGAATGGTCAATAATTATTCGAAGATTTTGAAATAAAGTGATTTAGAGTGGCAAGAATTTGACAATGCAAAATAATTGCAAAGGGCGATTTCAACAAAAATTGTAATACCAATTTTGAATGCGGAAGTGAGAATCACATGATCACAACCCTCCTTCTGCCTCAGCCTTCATCTTCAGCAGTGAATCCCCGTAAGTATCACAAGTCAGTAATGGAGTTCCTCTCCACCAAGGTGTCTGCAATAGATACAAAACTTTATAGGGTTCTATACTAATTCATAAGAACGATATTTAAGTATGCGTTGTTGTGAATTAAAACTGTGTTTTGACACACGAAACTTGAAGAAATTTTGCTGCTGATATGCAATTACAAAATTTTTGAACAAACTGATTCACGAAACATGTTTATATAAAACTTGAGTCGGTGGGGTCGTTCGAACGACTTTTGTATGTTTCTTGAACGGTAAGAGCACGTCGTTTGAACGATTTTTAATGTCATTTGAACGACTTTTAATGTCGTTTGACATCAAAGGATAGTCGTTGAACAAGTGGTAATGTCGTTTGAACGACAAAAACAATAATTAAGTATTCTAAAAACTCCGCCTACATGTCTTCCAAAAACATATTTTTGCAAAGTAAAACTCTTGTTCATCTTTTTGATAAAAATTAAACATCCCAAATATGATTTTATGAATAAATTCAAACTCTAAATCGTCTTATACCTTTTGGGATGACGGGAAATCTTTAAACTTAGAGATGCTTGAGTTCGGTTCGTCTTGACGATGGGTGACGATTTATAACGGGAGACGCCAAACTAT
Source organism: Sambucus nigra (assembly GCA_949130495.1). Taxonomy (NCBI): domain Eukaryota; kingdom Viridiplantae; phylum Streptophyta; class Magnoliopsida; order Dipsacales; family Adoxaceae; genus Sambucus; species Sambucus nigra. The sequence continues at coordinate 624,732,802 of OX422213.1, read as the reverse complement.
CCCAAAACTATGCTATGAACAATCCTAGAAAAATTATTCTTACAAATATCCCCCTTTGGTTATTTCGGTATAAAAAATAAAATGACTGAACACCAAATTAAAATCAAAATCTCCCATTACAAAGATACTAACACCCTTCCCAACCCTAGAACGGAATGACATAAGTCTATTTGTCTTCAAAACTTTATCTTCTTCCCTTAATCTTTTTCTTCATCCACGTGTCTTTGAATTTCTCTTTAAGTACCTACACACATGAGACAACAAACATATACTCTCGTGACGCATCGAGTTTGAAACAAAATATGATTCATAAATAAATACTCTTCTATAATTCAAACTCATAAAAAATCCATTTTGATTTGTTCTCCGCCTTTGTTTTTATCTTAAATAGACAAATAAATAAAGAAGTAGAAACAATAAGCATTAAGTGAAAAGCATCACGACAAAGAAAAGTTATCATTACAAAAGATGTAAATCAAGCGTGTGTAATGATCATCTCGAAGGCAAAACACAACCAACTATTTTTGAAAATTTTTCAATTTTTCCAAAAAATGCAAATTTCACAAATACAACAAAACATATCATATATAAAATATACAAAATATATTAAATAAAATTCGTCATACATATATAGGTATAAACGACCACAAAACACATAAGCTTTACACACTAGCATAGTATCGACGTGTCCAAACATGTGGAATGAAATGAATGGGTGTGAACTAGAAATAAAAGAATTATAGCGTAAATACTCAAATATTATCAAGAAGTTCTAATTGACGCAAAACTTTATCAAACTAAGCTTTAGCCTTAAGTGATAAATAAAGTTGAACTTAATGAACAAAACAAACACAATTCACACAAGCCTAGAATATTAATTATTCTACAAATCAATAGCGTCATGACAAAATAAGCTTGACAAATCCGTTGATATTTCCATAGAAACTCCCTCAGAGTATTTATTTTCTTAACTTTTGAATGAATATATCAATCGAAACAAAATTGGCCCCTATTTGGCATATTATTCTTTTTACTGCCTTAATTTTTTCTCAGGCTCTTTTAAATAGTGGCTTTCACGACAAGATTATTATTCTCTCGCAGCCCTTTTCCATGCACTCATCATTTTTTCAATATTAAATAAATCCTCACGGGCATCAGTTCTTACATGCACAAATCTCCATATTCTAATAAACATGTAGATGCCAATATTGATAGGAGAACATCTCACCAAGCTCAAATATACACGTGAAGTCAAAATCCAACAAGCTCGTACATGTGTCTGTATAGGTATATACAAAGTCGAATCCATTAAATAAATCGAGTTTGAAACAACTCCATGAACATGGTTAAGATCAATCTAAGCATCTAAAGTCATAACCAAATGTCCTAGCCACATGAAAATTGCGTAATTAATTTGAATTCAAACACACCAATATGCCACACCAAATGTGTAAAATTAAAATACACAAAAATAAAAAATCTTTTTAAATTTTTCAAAAATAAAATCTTTTTGTAATTTGCAAGTATGACTCAATAAAAGAAAAATATAATGCAAAAGATATACATGTTATAACACTAGCAAGAATATATCATGAAGCATAACTAAAGTATGACAAACAAATCATGCAAGCAATAATTCATAAGAAATATCATGTGACGCATTATGTGCAAGCGTACAAGAATCAACCAATATAACATTTAGCATCTCCAAAATGGATTTCCTAACCCAAACACGTGTATGTCTAACTAGAGGGGTTATGGGAACTGACATGACATTATCCTTAAATTTTCTAGGACTTCTTCTAAGATTAAACAAATATGCCTAAAATGACCTTTCCTACCACAATGTGAACATGTGTAAACCGGTGGAACGATACCTATGGGTTGACCTTTTCTAACGTCCTTGGTTTTTATTGAACCTCTAAAACAAACAATGTTTTGGCTTTAACATTCGAAGCATGAGAATAAGATGAGTCATTACCATCACCACTCAAACTACTCGAGTCTTTAAATAAACTTTTAACTTCAAAACTTTAGGCTCAAGCAAATAATTAGTCTCTTCTAATTTTAGGGATGCCTTTTCAAATTTTTAATAATTCCTAAAACGTTATCGTGCTCACCTTCAATTAAAGCAAACTTTTTTCTAAGAGTCTTCTCACGTGCCACAAAATCATTAATCAAAATATTTTTATCCTTTTTGGCACAAACGCAATCCCTATAATTTTTTAAGTCCTATAATTATTTTTCTAAAACAAGGACTCTATCATCACTCTCCTTTTTGGACAATTTTAAATCAATAAAGACATGGTCTAAGGCAACAAAATTCTTACAAAAAAATCTCTTTGATTTTGAACCGTTTGTAAAAGATCCATATTGGATTTCAAACGATAATTTTCTTTTTCCCCAAATTTAATTCTTTTGGGAAATGTCAAATTCGAACAATTTAAGCTGTTAAAACTAGGAGACTCCATTGAGAGAAAAACAAACAAACAAGTGAGATATATAAAACAACCAGCCACCCAAATATAGCGAGTAAACGAGATCAAACACAATAACTAAGCGCAACCCACTTCGATACCAATTTGATAATGCAAAACAATTGCAAAGGGTTATTTCAACGAAAATAGAAATACCAATTTTAAATGCGGAAGCAACAATATCATGACCGTAGCCCTCCTTTAGCAGCAGACTTCGCCTTCAGCAGTGAATCCTCGCAGGTATCACAAGTTATCAATGGAGTGCCTATCCACCAAGGTGTATGCAATAGATACAAAACATTATAGGGTTCTAATCTAATTCACAAAAATAATATTCAAGGATGATTTGTTGTGAATTAAAACAATGTTTTGACACACAAAACTGGAAGAAATTTTGCTGCTGATATGTAATAACGTTTTTGCAAAATTCTTGAACATTCTGATTCACGAAACAAGTTTGTATTAAAAAACTTGAGTCGTCGGGAACGACTTCTGCTTGTCGTTTGAACTACTTTCAATGTCGTTTGAATGATAATGGAATGTCATTTGAACGACATAAATAAAACTTTAAGTATTTTAAAAACTTCGCCTACAGGTCTTCTAAAAACATATTTTTGCAATGTAAAATTTTTGTTCGTCTTTTTGATAAAAATTAAACATCCCAAATATGATTTTGTGAATAAATTCAAACTCTAAATCATTTTATACCTTTTAGGATGGCGAGAAGTCTTCAAACTTGGAGATGCTTAAGTTCGGTTCGTCTTAACGGTGCGTGATGATTTATAACGGAATACGTCAAACTAGCCTAAAGCTATGCAATGAACAATCTTAGAAAAATGTTTTTTTAGAATTCTAGTGATCATCTGGATGTCTTTAACATTAGTCGATTTTATGATATCTTGTTGTAGGTCCCCAAAATAGAACTATCAACAAAAACACTTTTTGCTTGAGCATAATTAAGTTAAGGATGAATGTAACCCATATTTCTCTTCTTATGAAAAACTCATTTTTAATTTTATCAAACCAAGTTGTGAACAAATTTACTATGACAATTTTATCTTGTTTAAGTTCTAAACATACATCCAAGTGATAGGCAAGTAAAATAAAGTAAAGAGTACTCACAACGCCGAATGTACGAGGAAAAACTCAAAATGGGAAAAAAAAAACCTCGGACGGCCCAAGCCAGGATATCACTGTAAACAAAGGTTTTATAAAGACAGATTAGCCTTACTCAATGACTCGATCCATACAGGTCTTGACGTTCCTTTTAATCTTCTACCGTTCTTCAATAGTGCCCACGAAAAAATTTCGTCTTCCACGATGCTCGTCCACAACACTCGACTCCACGAATGTCTCGGTGTCTACCGATAAGGCTTAAGTTGTCTACGATGTTGAACACGATGATCGTCACTTATCCACCATAAAAACACCAATCATAAGTGTTCAATGATGAACAAAACTCAACTTGGTGCAGCAAGGATCACATAAACATTTAATAATGAAATCTCGGATCTTTGCAAACTCTAAGCATGTGTTTAATCCTTTGAAACCTTATAACAACATATGCAGAAAAACATATTATTTGAAAAGTTAATTCGTTCGGAACGCACACCGAGAAAAGGACTGGGAACTGACTTAAATAGATTTTTTAAGTTGGTGCAAATCTTTATCGAGCGAGATGACACGTCGTTCGAACGATAGTGCATCTCGTTCAAACGATATCTAAAGTCGTTTGAATGACGTCGTCAAATAGAGTTCCAAACTGTTCCAACTGTTAATACAAGAGTTTTATTTAAAACCAACTCTAATCCAACACAAATCCATCCTTTATCTGATGTGTAAACAATTAAACATTTTAAAAACATTTTCCCTTAAAAAATAACATCCTTATTTTTATAAAATGAATTCCGAGTTACATTAACATTATGCATTCCTACCTGTGTGATCTCGGAATGCAATTGAACCTTGAAGACACGAAATTGCACCAATTAAACTTCGGCATGATTAAATCTTTGTAGCTTTGCTGCAACGTCTTCAATAAATCTTTGATACGTCATGGACTCGTGGGATCAGACAATACAAAATCTATCTATGACTCAAAGATGTTTTGTTCCGAGAATAAGTCAAAACAACATTAAGACTCGATTGAAAATTTAGTCCTTACAAATCTCCCCCTTTGACTATTCCGGGACAAAACTAACAATGAAATGCGGAAGCCGGTCCGTCAAGCCGTATGATGCCTAAAACCCATCCCATAAACACAAAACATAAAATTACTCATAAATAATGAACTGGCAAGCATGAAACTATCTCGAATATCGGACTGTGATGTAGACTTGAAATCTCATATCTCTTTAATCATACCTACACACATGAAACAGACACATACCCAGTGAAATATGGAGGAACAAATGATATAAATTAATATGAAACATTTAAATCCGAATCATTTGTTTTGTGAGTAAACATGATACCAATATGTGAACAACATAAAACTCACAAAAATAACTCCGCCTACATCACAAACATCTCTCCCCCTTTTTGTCTCGAATAGACAGTAACTCCGCCTACATCACAGATATCTCTCCCCCTTTTTGTCTCGAATAGACAGTCCGGTGAAAAGATAAACAAATCTAGCAACATATTAAATACCAATTTGATACCAATTTGTAAAATTGATAGATATTATGCTTGATATCAATTTGCATTAACACATATTATGCTAGATAAACATGAAACAACCAGCTAAATAAAATTAAGCAATGTCAAATCAGTAGCACGCAATCAATGAATCACACAAAAAATATCAATCTAAGCAGGTGTGATAAACGAACTAAATGCATCAAAATATGTAATCAATCAAAGTAAACTGCATAAACAGAAACTCAGTACCTAAATATAAATCAATATACAACAGAGTACTAAAACATAAATCAACCATCAAAAGTCAAACTGGTCAACTAGGCTATCATTCGAACGAGCCAGGGATGTCGTTCGAACGAGAAACGACATCGCTCGAACGAAAAAGTATGTCGTTAGAACGACATTGAAAAATTCCCACAGTCTCTCCAGAAAATTAAACATTTTTGCCCAGTGAAACTAAATTTCCATAAAATACTGATTGGAAGGGGCCCCAAACTACGAAACAGGAGTAAAACATAGAAAACTCAAAAAAAAAATATGAGTAACGTGCTAACATAGAACCAATGTGCTTAAACATGACCACGGAATGTATGGGCGTGAACTAAAACAAATGAATCACAATTCCACCACATCGAAACGATCAAGAAGCTCTAATCAATATCAATTTATCATCAAACTTTATTAGCCATATGTGATAATTAAATAATGAGTTTAATGAACTAAACAAACATCAGTCACACGAATCCGAAATTTTGACGATTCTACAAACAATAGCGTCATGACACGAATTTTCAACTATAGGATTCATTGTGCAAACCCGTTTAAATTTTTAATCCATCCAAAATCCCTCAAATATATCATATTTTCTTTTGAATGAACTGAACTAATTTGACCAATTTTTAGCATATGATTCTTTTTATTGCCTTATGATTTTTTTTGGGCTCTTTTAAACGGTGGCTTTCACGACGAGTAAATTTTACACTCTAGCAGCCCTTTCCCGTACACTCATCATATTTTCAAATTAGATTAACATGCTCACAGGTAAACGGTTATTACATCCACACTTCCTCCATATGTCTACTTACGCATAGATAAAAAAATTGAGATAAGAACGTCTCACCAAACTCAAATATGCAAGAGTAGCCAAACATTCATATAAACTCGTGCATGTGTGAAAAGATGGCATATATACAAAGTCGAATCAAAACGCATATCAACTTTGACACAACCCCATAAAAATAATGGTTAAGATCATTATAAGCATCGATAATAATGACCAAATGTCCTAGCCAAATGGATAATGGAAGGAATGGGGGTCCAAGCACGCCAATATGCCACGTAAAACATGTTAACTCATGACACAAAAAAAATGAAAATATATTGGCCTTTTTCAAATTATTTTGACTCAAATAAAAGCAAAATCTTTTTGGGTTTTTCTCAAAATTTTCAAAATCAAAAATCTTTTTGTATTTTTCAAATAAGATGCAATAAATAAAAAATATAATACAAAATGATAAACATGATAGCACACTCAACCTTTAGATTTAGCATGGGAAGAATCAAGTGCAACCAAATGAGAACCATGAAGTTTTATTCCTAAAGCAACCAAATTCTACTTCTTAACCCAAATAGGTGTGTAACAATGCATGGGGGTAAAAGGAATCAGGGAAACTTTATTCCTAAACTTCCTAAGCTTTCGAGGAGAATTCGTAAGGTCATAGCAAAACTTTTTAAGGTGACCTTTCCTACTACAAAACGTGCAAGTGTAGCGATGGTATGGAAATTGACCTATATGTGGACCTTTTCTAACGTTCCTATGTGGCTCTCTCACACGTGCGAAGGGAATGGGAACAATACGATCATCAAAACCAATACCTCCCCTATCTTTCTTAATTTGGATGGTGCCTGACATCCTATCCAATTTCTCACTTCTAGCCTCCAAGTTAATTTTAACTCTAGACGAGTCTCTCAAACTCTCCTCCAACTCCTTAATCCTAGACTCGAGTAGACGCCTAGACTCCTTAAACTCTAGCACCTCCTTTTTCAAAGTCTCCATCAAACCTCTAAGGGCTTCTCTCTCTTTATCAACATACTCTAGCTTCTCCCTAAGCTTCTTCTCCCGTGCCCTAAGATCCTCAGTTAACGCATCATTATTTTCTACGGCACGCTCTTTTAACTTAGCTTGTAATTTCGAGTTAGCCTTTTTCACCTTTACTGTCTCCTCAAATAACTCTCAAAATGCAACTTGCCACTCTCCTACGTCGATCTCCTCATCCTCGCTCTCATCACCCTCACCCTCTCGAGAAGCACTCTCAACAACCATAAAAGTTTCATGCTCATGAGTATCCTCGTGGGAAGATATATCGTCGTTGCTCACATGACATGCCATAAACGATACAAAGTTACTCTCAACGGGGGACTCCTCTCCGTCTTCCAGTTCACTATCACTTAAGGTGGCATCGTATGCAATTGGTTGCTTGCCCTCTTTCTTAAGTCTAGTGGGACACTCCTTAACTTTGTGACTATACCCCTCACACCCAAAACACTTATCAAACTCATCTCTCTTAGGTTTCTCACTTTTTTTATCCCCAGGTGTGGAGTCTCCCTTGTTCTTGAATTTCTCAAACTTTTTGGCATCATTTGATTTCTTATGAATTTGAAGAAACTTCTTAAAATTTCTTGCCAACAAGACGACATCCTTAAAGTCAGAATCGGAGTCGTCATTCAAAACTTTAGTTTCCTCCTTCAAGGCTTTCAAATCAATGCCCTTTTTGTTCTTTGGCACTTGCTTGGAGGTAAACATATCGAGTTCATAGGTGTGATAAGTCACCTACGACCTCTTCTAGTTTCGACGAGTTAAGCATACCAAGGAATTTATAATGGCCACTTTATCATCAAACCTACTTGGTAACGATCGCAAATTTTTGTTAATCACTCGGTTATTGAGAATATTTTCACCTTGGTTAAATGCCGCATTAACAATAGTGGACAACCTAGTGTGAAACTCATCAAACGTCTCACTCTCTAACATCTTAATCGTCTCAAACTGTGTAGTGAGATTTTGCAACTTAAACGCCCTAACCATGCTTGTGCCCTCGTGAGTGAGTGCAAGTGTATCCCAAGCTTCTTTCGAAGTTTCACAAGTCATGATACGATTATACTCTTTAGGTGTGAGGAAATCACGTGCAGACCTTTAGAGTTATACTGTGCAAGCCTATGTTCAGTCTCAGTCCATGACTCAACGGGTTTCAAACTAGTGGCCTCACCCTCTCGTGTGACAGGTGGTGACCAACCTTTTTCAACAGCTAACCAGACATGCTCATCAATAGATTTTAAAGCACTTCTCATTCGTATTTTCCAATAAGCATAATTAATGTGATAAAAAAAGGAGTGCAAAAATTATCATAACCACCAAGATTCATCCTTACAAGCAAAAAGGAATCAAACACAATTGTTTATGTAAAAAATTAGATCATATCTAATTATTCAATCACAGATAAATAAATGAGACAAAGAATTTTTAAAGTGGTTCAGCCTTATAAGAATGGCCTACGTCCACTGTTTTGGTATTGCTGATTGTATGGAAATTCTCGATTACCAATTATCTCAAGAAATTCCGGGCCCTTTAAAATGAGGATTGTACAATGTATTTATAGCCCTGGGGCTGTAATGTGAAAGGGTAATACATTAAATGATGTACATATGAAAGGGTGATACATTCAATGCTCCTTAAGCGTATGCGTCTGAATGATAAGCATTTAATGAACAGTCAAACTGTTGGTTATCCTGCTATTAATGCTTTGTTCGAGGTGCAGCTCGGACCTCCTGAGTTGCTCGGACCGCCTGAGCTTCTCGGTGCTCAAGAGTTCCTCGGAGCGTATGAGTTCCTCGGGGAATCAGTGTTCCTCGGTGTTGTATGGTTCCTCAGAGCGTGTGAGTTCCTCGGAAGTGTTTGTTATTGCCACGTAGACTGCCACGTGTCTTCACTTTATTGATCCATGTCAGCAGACTAAATTTGGTATCAACAGAAGCCCCCAATGTTTCATAGTTCGAAATTTGAGGAGTGTGGAACATTCTTTCTCGGAATATGATAGCTTTAAATAGTCCTCCTGATTTTTAGGAGTGTTTCCCTTGTATTTATTTCTCTTTCCAAATTCGTAGAATCAAGCTTTTTTGAATTTTCACAACCGCCTCGATCTCTGCGTATTTTTTTGTCCTTTTAGCCGCGAGTAGCGTAATCGTTTCTTCTCGCTTCGATTGCCGCGCCCTTTTTGTTCCTCTAGCCGCCGGTAGCGTAATTGTTTCTTTTTATAATCATTACTTTACCATTTCCCAAGGCAAGGTATTTAAACTTCACAGACACTCCCTTCATCTTCTACCTTTTCAAATTTGTATTTTCAAGTTTTCCATCGTCTCTTTCTCTCCTGTGTATTCATCTCTTCCATCGTCCGTTGTCATCAGATCCACTCTTTTTCTGTAAGATTTTCTTCCTTCTTCTTCATTTCTTTTATTCATCATGGTTTACCCTGTTGAATCTCTTGATAAGTTTTGTTCTGATTTTTCTATTCCCTCCTGGGTTGTTCTGGAAGAGCTTTCTGAGCCTTCTGTTTATTTTCGCTTGGCTGAGGGACATTGGTTCCCCAGTCTCTTTATTGCTAAGTGTGGATTTTCTTTTCCACCCAATCCCTTATATCTGGAATTTTGTCAATACTTTGACGTTGTTCCTGCAAGAATAGCCACCAATACATGGAGAATAGTTAATGAGGTGCATAGGTTAAATCAAATCCATGGAACTCGCATAGGGATTCCAGAAATCATGTTTTGCTATAGATGGGCAATTGGTGATAACACCTTTTATTTAAAAACTAGATTTTTGAATAGGGCCTTAGTAGTCAATCTCCCGGATGCTAATAGGGATTATTTTGAGCACGGGGTTGTCATAAAAAATTGGCAACATGCTCCTTTATATGGAGATGAAGTTTATCAGGGTCCCAGATGCCCTCCCTATGGCAATGGGATAGGTTATTTTTATTTCATTTTATTTATTTTGAAATCATGCTTCTTTTGTGTTTGATAAAATGTGCTACTGATATTTTAATTTTTATTTATTTGCAGTTGATAGCAAAAGAAAGTGTCCAAAGGAAGCAGATGTTAATATAAGACATTTGAAACTTATCTGGAGTCTGCATCAGAGTGTTGCCGACGAGCACATTAGGTAAACCTCATATATGCTGCAGTACAAGAGCTACACTACCTCTTTTACTACTCGTCCAGTAATAAGTGACGCAGAGCCAGTACCATCTTCCACCAGCTCTTCGCCTGAATCTCACGTCCCTTTAAGCGAAAGGATGAAGAAGAGAAGACCTCCCACCCTTTTCGAGAAACCTGCCTCTGGTGCTGGAGAGGCAAAAAGAAGTAAGGTTGATGTCCCAGAAGGGACAAAGAAGACTGATGCGCCTTCCTCGGCTGCTGCTGTTGTGAAGGTTGTTGAGAAGCCTGCAGTGGCTCTGAGCAGGTCTGCTGCTCCTGGAGAGGTGATTATAATATCACCGACCAAGGGTTCTTCCTTGGTTGAATTTGTTTCTGTTCTCCCGAGGAGGCTGAAGAAGAGCTCCTCGGTCAATTTGGCTGACACCATCACTCAGCCCCCAACCATTGGAACTGGGGTTCCTACTTTTGTTCCCCCGAGCTCTGCCATGAGCTTGGTAAAGTCCTGGATTATTACCGAGGTCCAAGGTACTGAAGAAAACCTTACTCGGGACATGGTCACCTCGTTAGCTGCTCGCCACCTTGCTTCTGTAAGTGTTCTTACTTTGAACTTTTCATATTTCCCTTGTCATTTTTGTTTCTGACTTGCTTTCATTTTCTTTTTACAGTTGACGAGCTGCTTCAATATAATTTTGAAGAAAGATGAGGCGATTAAAGCTTCATGCTCCTCATCTAGTGTGGAGGAAGCTCTGAAGGAAGCTATTAAGTCTTTGGAAGATTCTCGCCAGACATATACTACTGACAAGGCAATCTGGGAGAACAAGCTTGCCTCCACCGAGCAGGAGAAAGCTCAAGTTGCTGAAGTCTCCCAAGGGTTGGAGAAAAAAGTGAATGCTTTGGAGAAGAAAAATAAAGAGCTTGAAGAGAAGCTCAAAACTGTTGGGGAGCTTGAAGATAAGCTTAAGGTTGCTGAGGAAAAATTGGCCCAACTTCAGGAAGTAAGTCGGCAGAAGGAAGAGGTTGAGAATAAATTGAAAGCTGCTGATAACCTGCTGTCCGAGAAGCTTTCCTCGGAGAAGTTGAAGAGGAAGATGGCTGTGAAGAAGTCCTTCAGTGCTGGCTGGGACAAGGGGTGGAATAAGGGGTTGGCTGCCATGGTGTCGCAAGTGGACTATGGCAGTCTCAAATACTTTAGGGATGGATGGGTTGCTGCTCTTCAGGAGATGAAAGTGGATGAAAATTCCGAACTCTTTCAGCAACACATCCCTGGTCCCCCTCCAACTCCTGAAGACTTAGAAGAGGACGAAGCTGCCTCCAAAGAGTCTTCTATGGTGATGGGAGATGATCCCCCAGCCATCCAGCCTGCTGCCGAGGAACTTCAGTAAATTGTTACTTCTTCCGAGCAACTGTTGGCGCTCCCCGAGCAACTTTCTACTCCTTCCGAGCAACCTACTTCCTCGTCCCAGCCTCCCGAGAAGGTTTTGGGAGACAAGGAAAAGGTGTAGAGTTGTTAGGGTTTATCTTTATATTTTTCTTTTGTCAATTGTAATCATGAATATGTAACTCTGAAATCTTGTACTTTTAACCTTTATGATATAATAAAACTCGAACTCGTGTTTATTCATACTGTTGTCTCTTCTTCATACTCTGTCTTGATTCTTATTAATTGTTTCTTTTTCTTTCTCTGCTAGTTTCTGTCCAGGATGGAATTACTATCTGCCCATGATACAAAGCTGCTGCGATAATGTAATGAATACTTTAAGGCTGGTCACACAGACCTGAGTGCAGCACAAGTCGTCGACATCCTCGGCCAAGATGCTTCAGAACAGGCAGTTGAAGTATATCAATATCTGAAGTGTCTACTTGATGGAGCAGTGGCCAATAATATGGCCTATTATGATATGATCAAGGATCTCCAAGGCACCCTCGACGACCTTCAGCTACAATACAAAGAATCCACTGCCCTGTTGCATGAGGGGTACGAGAAGAAGTACCAGCAGATCATTGCCGACAAGGGTTACGAGAAGCTTTTTGCTGGGTACGATGTAAGGGAAAGAACCTTGAGGGGTGAGGTCGAGGAATGCAGACAAATAGCTGAACTATTAGAGCAAGAAAATAACAACCTGCAGAAAGAGTTGTCTCAGTTGAAGTCTACAGCTTCCACTTCAAATGCCTTGATCCCAATGAATGATGAGGGATTTTCGTTGTTGGAAGTCGAGAACGCCAACTTGAGGGACGAGTTGGAAACCTTGAAGAGGTTTGGCCCATCTACATCTTCTGGTGGTCGAGCAAGATCTCCTCGGGGGCGAGCAAGAGCAGCTCGGATTCCTGTCGAGGAACAGAGGACTCAGTCTGCCTTAGAGAACCAGGCCTTCTAGTTAATGGCGAAGAACCAGGCGTTGGCTCAAATGTCAAAGAAGATCAGGGACTTGGAAGAGCAGCTTTCCACTCAGAAGTCTACCTTGGAGAATAAAGAGATCTTCATAAAAAATCTCCAAGAGCAGCTGGATAGATTAACATATCAATTCCACAAACAGCCCAGGGAGTTCTGGATGACGGGATACAACGAAGCTCTCTATCACTTGGACGATCATATCCAACATGCCAATAATGAGGGCTACAAGCAAGGCTGGTTGAATGCCTTAGGTGTGCTGCAGCTCGAATAGGGTCATTACATGTGGGACTACCATGATCCAGGGCTGATCAACTTACCTGTGCCACCATACAAACTGGATATGAGTTGGATCCCTTCTCGGGCCATTCCTCGGAGCTTGATTTCCAAATATCTCGGTGAATACAATCTACATTCAAATGCCGAGGTATCTCGTCCCGATCACCTGTTAGATCGACCGTCCGTGATGAATGTCAGGATGTTAAAGGATCTCAACTTCATAAATTCTCCCCTGGCTTTAAATGATCCGCCTGCTGGCGAGGAACCTGTGTCAAAAGCAGAGGGGAAAAGACCAGTAGAATAGGAATATCAATGTAACAGTTAGTATATATTTCAATATCAATGTAACTTTCTTTTCATTATCAATGTAATTTGTTTTTGGGATTTAATGTAAGACTTGCATTTATGTTCGCAATCTTAATTGCTATTGTCTTGTAAAACACTTTATATTTGTGCATGTGTATCTGATAAAAAGATAAAAATATTGTGTAGTTCGTCGATCAACTTATTGTCGAATAGTTTGAACTTGTGGTAGTCATTTGGCAAAAATAATATTTTGTTTCTCGACCAACTTAGTAATAATTAAAAAGTTACGAGTATAAAAAATGTTGCTCGATCACTTTAAATTTTACTTGTCGACCAACTATAGTTAGTGGGTTTTTATCCCGACCAACTCAAGTTGGTAGATTTTTCTCTTAAATGTTTCCGACCAGCCAAGGTCGGTAAATTTTTCTTGTCGACCAACTACAGTTGGTGGGTTTCTATCCCCGACCATCCATAGTTAGTCTTTTTGAAATAATTTTACCTCCCGACCAACTCAAGTTGGCATTTTCGAGAATATATTTACTTCCTAACCGACATAAGTTGGCATTTTTAGGAATATTTTTATTTCTCGAGAAACATATAGTTTTATTTCCCTTAGGAATACAAATTTTACTTCCCGAAGGAATACAAGTAGCTTTACTTCCCGGAGGAATACAGGTAGCTTTACTTCCCGGAGGAATAGTGGTAGCTTTACTTCCCGGAGGAATAGTGGTAGCTTTACTTCCCGGAGGAATATTAGTAGCTTTACTTCCCGGAGGAATATAGGTATCTTTACTTCCCGGAGGAATATTGGTAGCTTTACTTCCCGAAGGAATATAGGTTTCTCGACCAACCTTAGTTGGCATTTTCGAGAAAAAATTTGAGTAGCCTGAGCTTTGTCGAGTAGTGTGTAGCACTAGTATTCCCCAAAAATTTTCAATAAAAAGAAAGAATTCAGCAGAATATCTTCATTTTATTCATCACTGATAATACTTGCGTAGGTGCTCTGCATTCCATGCATTCTTGAACTCCTCCCCTTCTAAAGTTGCTATTCGGTAAGTTCCTGGTCAAAAAACTTCTGTAACTCGGTATGGCCCATGCCAGTTTGCCTCCAGTTTGTTGTGCTTTTGAATTACTTTCTTCAGCACATAGTCTCCTTCTTTCAGGTCGCACTTCTTCACTCTCTTGTTCTATAATAGAGTTGTTTGTTGTTGGTAAGCAGCATTTCTAATGGCTGCTTCTTCTCTAACTTCCTCGAGCATGTCTAAATCCAATCTTCTCATTAAGTCGCTGACAGGGGAGTTAAAATTCAGTACCCTATGTGTTGGGAGACCCAACTCGGCAGGTATAACAGCTTCACTTCCAAACTCCAGCATATAAGGTGATTCTCCAGTTGCTACTCGGGGAGTAGTTCGGTAAGTCCATAGTACTGACTGTAACTCGTGGATTTAATTTGCTTTCGCATCGTCCAGCCTTTTTTTCAAACCATTCAGCAGTGTTCTGTTTGTCACTTCAGTTTGTCCATTGCTTTGAGGATGGCCTGGTGCTGAGTGGATCTTCAACACATTTGATTGATGATAATAGGCGGCGAACTCCTCGTTATCAAATTGTGATCCATGGTCTGTGATGAAAGCATGAGGAAGACCATATCGACAAATGATGTTCTTCCAAATAAATTGGTACACCTTCTCGTACGTCATATCGATGAGAGGCTTAGCTTCCACACATTTAGTAAAATAATCCACTGTGACAACGAGGTATTTGAACCTTCTTCTAGTCGTTGGCAGCGATCCAACCAAATCTATTCCCCACATGGCAAATGGCCAAGGGGAAGTGATGGGTGTCAACAATGCTTGTGGAGTTCTTCGGATGGAGGAAAAGCACTGGCACTTGTCACATTTCCTGGCATAGGCTACACAATCAGCCCTCATCGTCGGCCAGTAATATCCTTGCGTCATCACCCTTTGCAAAAGCGTCCGACCTGCTACATGGGCTCCACAAGACCCTTCATGGATCTCTTCAATCAATTTTTTCACCTCGGAGGGATGTACACATCTCTGCAAACCTGCTATAATTCCTCGTTTATATAAAATACCGTTAGTTAATACGTACCAACCAGCTTTAAACTTCAATTTCTTGGCTGCGAGCTTTTCAATTGGTAATTCTCCCTCCTCAATATATGCCCTGATGGGATCCGTCCAAGATGGTCCTAAATCAAGGGTGATAAAGTTCATCGCCAAATCTTCATCTATACTCCGATCAGCCAAAACTTCAATTGGGATTATTCTTCGTAGCTCGGTACGAGTAGCTGATGCTAATCGAGCTAAGGCATCTGCTCTTGCATTCTCCATTCTTGGTATTCTGACCAGCTGAATAACAGCAAATTCTGATACCAACTCCATCACCTTTGCATGGTATTTGATCATTAATTCTCCTTTGGCTACATATATTCCCAACATTTGATTTACGATTAATTGAGAATCACTGAAGACAATTATTTGTTGCGCCTCCATAATTTTCGCCAAATTAAGACCTGCAATTATGGCCTCATACTCAGCTTCATTATTGGAAGCTTTGAATTGGAAACGTAGGGCGTACTCCATGTCGACCTCGTCCGGAGTGCTAAAAACTATCCCTGCCCCATTGCCTGTTGTGCAAGATGAGCCATCTACATATAACCTCCATATAAGTAACTCGTCTTCAAACTTCTGATCTGACAGAGTTCCTTGGCGAAATATTTGTTGCTTCCTTTTATCTTCCCCTGATATTTCTCGCTCTTCGTCGATCATCTTTTCTTGCCCTTTTACCAACCGGAGTTGATTTGAGCTCGAATTTGATGATCCCGTAACATCCACTTGCTCTTTTACCAACCGGAGTTGGTCTGAGCTTGTGTTTGTTGATCCTGTAACATCCATAGGTTGATCAGCGAGCAACTTTTGCTCTTCGGGGGTATCAGGATAAGTGAACTCCGCTATGAAATCTGTTACAGCTTTCCCTTTTAGCGATGATCTGGGGCTCATAAACTATATCATATTCATCGAGCTCTGTTGCCCAGTACATCAATCTCCCTGATTTTTCTGGTTTATGAAGGGCTTGCCTCAATGGCATATCAGTATATACGACTATAGTATGAGCCTGGAAGTATGGCCTCATTCTTCTACTTGCCTCAATCAGCGCCAGTGCTAACTTTTCCAGCCTTGGATATCTGATCTCTGCTCCTCGGAAGGCCCTACTCGTATAATAAATTGGTTTTTGTACTCCATTCTCCACTCGTATCAACGCCGAGCTAACTGCATTCTCCGATACTGCTAGGTACAAGTATAATTTTTCTCCCATCACCGGCCTTAACAACGGTGGAGGTGCTCCCAAGTATTTCTTCAAGTCTTGAAAAGCATTCTCACATTCATCGTTCCATTCAAAAGTCTTTCGGAGTGTCTTGAAGAATGGGAGACATCGATCAGTTGCTCGTGATACAAATCTGTTGAGTGCTGCTACTCGTCCTGTAAGACTTTGCACCTCTTTCTTCGTCGTTGGAGATCGCAGCCCTAATAGAGCTTTGATCTTTTCAGGATTTTCTTCAATGCCTCGTTGGTTGATAATATATCCGAGAAACATGCCTTCTCGTACTCCAAATATGCACTTCGTTGGGTTCAGCTTCATTTGGTATTTATCTAGTTGATCAAAAGTCTGACTTAAGTCAACTAGATGATCAGCAGCTCTTTTGCTCTTCGTCAACATATCGTCAACATAGACTTCCATATTGCAACTGATTTGTTCAGCAAAGACTTTGTTCATCAGCCTCTGATATGTCGCACCTGCATTTTTTAAACCAAAAGGCATAACATAATAACAATAAGTTCCCCTAGGGGTAATGAAAGAAGTACTCTCCCTGTCCTTAGGTTTCATTTTAATCTTATTGTAGCCAGAATAAGCATCCATGAAGCTTAGTAACTCGTGTCCCGAGGTAGCATCGACTAGTTGATCAATTCGGGGAAATGGAAAGTGATCCTTTGGGCATGCTTTGTTGAGGTCGGTGAAGTCTACACACATCCTCCATTTGTTGTTCTTCTTCTTTACCATCACCACATTGGCTAACCAGTCTGGATATTTAACATCTTCAATAAAGCATGCTTTCTGGAGTTTCTCGACTTCCTCCTGTATAGCTTGATTCTTCTCGGGGCTGAACACTCTTCTTCTCTGCTTTACTGGCTTGATCTCCTTATTCACATTGAGTTCGTGACATAAGAAATTTGGATCTATTCCTGGCATATCCTCATGACTCCACGCAAAAGTTTGCTTTCTGCTTCTAAGGAAAGTTATTAATTCCTGTTTTAGTGAGGTTTCCAACGACAAACCTATTTGAGTAGTTCGTTCAGGGTGCTCATCGTCCAGAATGATATTTTCAGTAGCTTCCACCACTTGAACCTTCACGAGTTGTGACTCATCTCTAGGATCCAATGTTTCAATTTCTGCCCCTTCTTCCACTTGATAAGTAGTAGTCTTTTTCTTTGATTCCTCCAGTTCTTCTTGCTCGGCGGATGAATAATAGCATTCCCGAGCTACTTTCTGATCACCTTTCACAACTCCTACTCCAAAATTTTTTGGAAATTTTAAGCATTGATGCACTGTAGATGGTACAGCCTCGAACTTCTTCAATCCTACTCTTCCCATGATGATATTGTATGATGATTGAACATTCTTATCCATCACGAAGAAACTTATTCTTTCTATTCGACAAGCAGGCCACGTACCAATGAATATATCCAACTTGATTGTCCCAACTGGAAAAACTTTCTCGCCAGCAAAACCGAGGAGGGGTCTATGATAAGGCTCCAGTTGAGATAGTTTTAGATTTAAACTATCGAAGCACGAGTAGAACATGATGTCTGCCGAGCTACCATTGTCGACCAGTACTCTTGAAATTATAACCTCCTTCATTCTCATCTTAATCACCAGTGGGTCATCATGAGGATATAGAACACCTGCAAGATCATTCTTTGAGAACCCAATGACTAACTTCTCTTTGTTCACCTTTCTCGGACGATCCTCCTCAGCTAGATTTATTCGTTGAATGTACGAGCAAGCTTGAGCCTCACAGAGGTAAGCTTTTCTCTCGGCAGTAAGGTCTCCTCCTCTTGCATCTCCACCTGTTATAACATTACAGTCAAATGACCCAAAGCGTATTGAAAATACCTCTCGTTCTGGCTGCCTTGGTCTCTTGGGAAGATCGGGGTCATCCTCGGGATCAACTTCATGGTTTCTCTTCTTGTTCTCCTCTGCTCGACGAGGAGATCTAGACCTCTCTCTTGTTCGGTCATTATTTTTCTTTCGCTTCCACGATCAACATACTTTGACAGTTTTCCTCGTCTGATGAGTGTTTCAATCTCATTCTGAAGAGCTATGCAATTTTTGATCATATGACCATGATCTTTATGAAACTCGCAATACTTCGCCTTATTCCTCTTGTCAGGGTCTGCCTTCATTTTCTATGGCTAGTTTAGTTCCTCATTGTTCTTGATTTCCTCTAGAACATGGTTGATATCTTTCTTCAAAGGAGTACAATTATCATATTTCTTCATCACGTCCCATACCGACCTGTTTTTTGAATGTTTGTCATTACCATTGTTCTTATGCTCTTTCTTCTTAGCTTTATCACCTTCCACCTTGGTTTCTTTGGCATCTATGTTCTTCTTCGCAGCCATAGCCTCCTCGGCATTTATAATTTTGAACGCTTTTCCCATCAGGTCTGACATGGTTCTAGGTGGATCTTTGGCCAAAGTGTAGTACAACTTGTTAGGCAATAGTCCACTCATCAAGGCGATAATCGCTGTCTTCTCCTCATAATCAATGACTTCAAGTTTCTCGTTATTAAAACGAGTTATATAATCTCTGGTACTCTCACCAGCTTTTTATCTAACACTTAACAAATGTGCTACTTGTTTAACTGGCTTTGCCCCAAAATAGAAATTCCCAATGAATAACTCAGCCAGTTGAAGAAAAGTTAAAATCTTACCCCGAGGAAGATTATTATACCATATTTGAGCAGATTCGGTAAGAGTTCCCGAGAATGCCCTACATCTCATCTCATCTGGAACAACATAGATGTCGACTGTAGCTTGGTATTGTTCTATATGAAGAACAGGGTCAGTCTTTCCATCATATTTGGGGGTCACAACAGGTGCTTTGAATTTTGATGGTGTTGGAAAGTCTACAATGGCCTGGATAAAAGGTGTTCCTCGAACAAAGGTTCGTTGTAGGGGGTTCTTAGCTTTAACCATTTCCCCCAATCTATCCTCCAGCCTTTGAATAGAGCCTTTCCATGCATCATTTCCTTCCTCGGGCCTATTGGTCCGAGCAACTGATCGCGTTGAGGTGGCTTCCTGGGATCTATCTTGACGAGCAACTGGTCGCGACTGGGCAGATCCTTCCCTTAAATCTGATGGTCGTCGAAAACTCCTCGATGGGGCTCTAGGAGGACTTTTGCTCCTCCTAGGACCTAATCGATCGAAAGGAGATACTCTGCTTAATCTTTCTAGTGCACTGGCCCTTTCTAGGGAGAGAGTGATACGTTGTTCAGTATTTGTGGCTCGCACTGACGAAGTTAATCCAGGTTGATAAGAAAAATCTTCAGACTCCTCATTGCGATGTGAATTGGTACGCCTAGTACGTGAAGAAGATGAACGGGTATTTCTTTGAATACTTCGTGGTCTTGAATGGGTTGGTTCACCGCCATGGAGGGTTTGTATGAGTTGACGCATAGTTTTTTGCATGACGGTCTGGCCCTGTGCCAGATTTGTAATTATTCCAGCCATATCTGGAATATTTGGCGGAGCAGATGGATTTGGAGGGCTTCCAGCGTTTCGATTGCTAGATTCTGGAATATCAACCATTTGTGATGGATTATTTTTGATGGAAAACGATATTACCAGTCGTTTCCCACAGACGGCGCCAATCTGTTGATGTAAAAAATTAGAACATATCTAATTATTCAATCACAGATAAATAAATAAGACAAAGAATTTTTAAAGTGGTTCAGCATTATAATAATGGCCTACGTCCACTGTTTTGGTATTGCTGATTGTATGGGAATTCTCGATTACCAATTATCTCAAGAAATTCCGGTCCCTTTACAATGAGGATTGTACAATGTATTTATAGTCCTGGGGCTGTAATGTGAAAGGGTAATACATTAAATGATGTACATATTAAAGGGTGATACATTCAATGCTCCTTAAGCGTATGCGTCTGAATGATAAGCATTTAATGAACAGTCAAACTGTTGGTTATCCTGCTATTACTGCTTTGTTCGAGGTGCAGCTCGGACCGCCTGAGCTTCTCGGTGCTCAAGAGTTCCTCGGAGAGTTCTCGTTCCTCGGAGCGTATGAGTTCCCCGGGGAAACAGTGTTCCTCGGTGTTGTATGGTTCCTCAGAGCGTGTGAGTTCCTCGAAAGTGTTTGTTATTGCCACGTAGACTGCCACGTGTCTTCACTTTATTGATCCATGTCAGCAGACTAAATTTGGTATCAACAGAAGCCCCCAATGTTTCATAGTTCAAAATTTGAGGAGTGTGGAACATTCTTTCTCGGAATATGATAGCTTTAAATAGTCCTCATGATTTTTAGGAGTGTTTCCCTTGTATTTATTTCTCTTTCCAAATTCGTAGAATCAAGCTTTTTTGAATTTTCACAACCGCTTCGATCTCTGCGTATTTTTTTATCCTTTTAGCCGCGAGTAGCGTAATCGTTTCTTCTCGCTTCGATTGCCGCGCCCTTTTTGTTCCTCTAGCCGCCGGTAGCGTAATTGTTTCTTTTTGTAATCATTACTTTACCATTTCCCAAGGCAAGGTATTTAAACTGCGTAATTATTTCTTGAGCGGAATTAAGTTAATGATGAATGCAACCCAACTTTCTCTTATGAAAAACTCATTTTCAATTTATCAAACCCAGTTATGAATAAATTTACTATGCTAATTTTATCTTGTTTAAGTCCTAAACATGCATCTAGGTGATAGGCAAGTAAAATAAAGTAAAGATTACTCACAACGCCGGATGTACGAGAAAAAACCCAAAATGGAAAAAAAACCTCGGACGGCCCAAGCCAAACTGTCACTATGAACAAAGGTTTTACAAAGACAGATTAGCCTTACTCAATGACTCGATCCCCACGGGTCTTGACGCTCCTTCTGATCATCTACCGTTCTTCAATAGTGCCCACGTAGAAATTCCATCTTCCACGATGCTCGTCCACAACACTCGACTCCACGAATGTCTCGGTGTCCAGTGATAAGGCTTGAGTTATCTACGATCTTTAAAACAATGACCGTCACTTCTCCATCGTAAAAACATCAATCATAAGTTTTCATTGATGAACAAAACTAAACTTGTTGCATCAAGGATCACGTAAACATTTTATAATGAAATCTTAGATCTTTGCAAACTCTAAGGATGTGCTTAAGCCTTTGAAACCTTAAAAAAACATATGCAGAAAAACGTACTATTTAAAAAGTGAATTCGTTTTTCACGCACATCGAGAAAAGGACTGGGTACTCACTTGAATAGATTTTTTAAGTCAGTGCAAATCTCGTTCGAGTGAGATGACACGTCGTTCGAACGACAGTGCATCTCGTTCGAACGACATCTAAAGTCGTTCGAACGACGTCGTCAGATAGAGTTCCAAACTGTTCCAATTTTTAATAAAAGAGTTCTATTTAAAACCAACTCTAATCCAACACAAATTCGTCCTGTATCTGATGTGTAAACATTTAAACAATTTAAAAACTTTTTCCTTTAAAAAATAACATCCTTATTTTTATAAAATGAATTTCGAGTTACATTAACATTATGCATTCATACCTGTGTGATCTCAGAATGCTGTTGAACCTTGAAGATGAAAAATTGCACCAATTAAACTTCGGCATGATTAAATCTTTGTAGCTTTGCCGCAACGTCTTCAGTAAATATTTGATACGTCATAGACTCGTGGGATCAGACAATACAAAATCTATTTATGACTCAAAGATGTTTTGTTCCTAGAATAAGTCAAAACTACATTAAAACTCAATTGTAAATTTGTCCCTTACACTTGTAGAGCCTTGATCTGATTCGGATTAGCCTATATCCCTCTCTAGGTAATTAAATATCTAAGAAACTTACCATAGCTGATTTCGAAGATTCACTTTTAGGCGTTGAGCTTCATCCGGTACTCCATGAGGGGATTGAAGGTCTTTACGGGGTCTTTTAAATGATCTGTTACTTGCTTGCTTTTGACAAGCGTATCATCGATGTACACTTTTATGGTAGAGTTGACCTACTTATTAAATATTCTTGTTACAAGACACTAATAGGTTGCTCTCTCACTCTTCAAATTGAAATGCATTATCTTGTAGGAGTCAAGCCTTAAGGTTGTGCTGAATGAGGTCTTTTCCTAACCCGAGATGAATAGATGTATCTGGTTATAACCGGAGTATGCATATATGAAGCTCATATGTTGATGTAAGACTGTGGAGTTCACAAGTAAATCTATTTGTGGTAATGGAGAACTATTTTTTGGCAGTTCTTATTAAGGTTAGTGAAATCTACACACAATCTCCACTTACCCTCTTTTTCTGACCACAATAGTGTCAAAAATCCATTTCAAGAATGGGACCTCTCTGATGGAGCCGACCTGAAGTATGTTATTAATTTTGATCTCTATAATTTTTACCTGCTCTTAGACTGACTTCATTAACTTCGGATTGATCGACTTAATAGTCGAATCCACGTGTAGCCGATGAAAAGTGATCTCTAAATTTATACCCGAAAGGTCATATGGTTTCCATATAAAGACATCTGCATTAGTTCCGAGGAAAAGAACTTATTGCTTCCTTTCATCTTTGGGTAATTATGATATGATGAGTATTGTCTTCTTCGACTGTGATGAATCTAAAAGGATGGTAATGAGTTCCTTCATCATGCATTCGGTGGGGGCTAACCATGTCTCTTTTAGACCCGATCAGACTCCTTTTGGCTATTAATTAGGCTAATCATCCTACGAACCCTCATCACTATGACTTTTCTTGGATTTATTTTGCATAATTTTAATGGAAGACATATAGTAATTACGAGTTTATAGCTGATCTTCCTTAATATCAACCTCCCATGGTCATTTAAGAACTTGAGTTTTTGGTGAAGGGAAGAAAGGGAAACCTTCATCTCGTGAAGCCATCCTCTTCATATTTAGCATTGTAGGTAGACTTCGATTGGATGACATGTAACTCACCCTCTTTATTTATTGGACTGACCATTACTAGTAGCTTCATCTTTTCCACGGGTCTCTACGTCTTTATTAAAATAATCAGTGACCCTCTGTCTGTGTCAAGATCCTTGATGCTGAAATCGATATTATAGAGCACTATAAATACATGATCTCGGATGACTTAATCCACTATTATTATTCTCACATCAAAGTTTATAATTCGCAGCGTGAGGACCGAGGTATCCTTATGTGGTAGGTTCACGCTGACCAGATCATCGTCGATGAACATAATGTTCCCATTAACGCTAATGTATTTTCTCTCCCTCTTTAAGGGTGCGCTTGGAGAAGTCCACCTAGAATGTTTATTGAATGTTGGCGATGATCCTAATCTTCTCCCTTAGTTTCTTGCTCGTGTACCGAGCTGGGTCAGTTTTATCGTGAATGATTGTGACTAGCCCTGTTGGGGAAAGATCTTCATTTGCTTTCTAAACTGCACTAATCTTTGTTAAATTTTTATCTTATTTATGAAAATATACTCCTTGAGGTGCCTGACTTTAATGATATCTTCCAAATATTTCTTAAACATAGTGTAGTTATTTGTAAGGTGCCCGTGATCTTAGTGATAAGTGTAATTGAGCTTGACGTCCTATCATGCGGATCGTTGGCCATCTTAGGAGGACTCTTAAAATAAACAGTCTTTGATATATAGGATAATATTATAGATGAGTTCTTTGAAGACTGTCTCTAATGCCTTGTAGCTGCTCTCATTAGTTTGAGATTTGGAGTGACCTCTGGGAGCTTCATTCTCGGATCCTTTCTTGGCCGCCGAGGATAGATTCCCTACCTTTTGGGGCCTTCTTAGGTTCATTCCTCTTATGTTTGACAGGAGCCTCTGCGTTGATGAGTTCATCCTCTACCTTGACATACTTCTCAATACGAGACATAAGGTTATCCATCGTGGAGACTAGTTTCTTCGTTAAAAATCGGTATAGATCACCCGATCGATCAAGGTAAAATATAAATAAAGAGATCATTAGTTGATCGTTGTAATCGTCAATTTTGTTGTATAGCTCCTAGTACCTCTGCACATACTTTCTGTAGGACTCTCCATTTTTCTTCTTAAGGGAGATTAGCGAATCAACCTGCTTAATTGCTTTACTGCTAGTGATAAATCGGGCCACGAACTACTCGGACAAGTCTTTAAAACAAGAGATCGATCTAGGAGGTAATTTTTTAAACCACTTTAGACCAATCTCCCTATAGTTTATGGGAACACTCTGGGCATTAGAGCATCGTAATGATTCCATAGAGACATGGTATATTGGTAGTTTCCGATGTGATCGGCAGGGATTTCCCATCATATGTTGCAACCTTTGGCATTGAGAACTTCTTCAATAGTTCTAAAGACTCTATCTTCATAATAAAGGAAATGAGGAACCATGCCCCACTACTTTTTATTGAGATATTTGGGAGTTCAAGCCAGATTTGGAATCAATCTTCATTCTAGCTCTTTAAGGATGAGACCTTTAAGTTTGCCACTTTTTACTCTGTTCGATAGAACCTATGGACGAGCATGATTACTACTTCGCACTGATTCAGTGGGATGAACCCAATGGTGATTGCGGTTGATGAAATTTCTCCCACAAGAACAGTTGTCATACCATTGATTAGTTTGTACCATGCGAGGGATTCTTAAATGAGAGGCCCTCCTAATTTAGATAGATTTATTATTCCTCGAAGAGCGGGATCCCCTCATGTGATGTTCCCGGGTCTGTAAACCAGATATGTGATCTTTTGATTATTGGGTTAATTATCTCCTCAAATGAATGATTTCCTGATCACGATCGTCCAGTCTTTCTTTATGAATAAATACCAGGCCTATAGTAAGCAACTCATCCTTCTAGTCTCTCAATCGACGGAGTGAAGTATCGGTGGCTGGGTCCTCATCTCCTTAGGGAGCTCCCCCTCGACCTAGAATGTTGTGGCAATAAGGGGAGTCTGACAGAATATGGTCCCTCCTAACGACAAGTATCTCAGAGTGGATGCAACTCCTTGTATGCGTGTGATGAAACCGATTTACACTCATGATGATTGTTGGTCCAAATGACTTTGATAATAGTGAAAATTCGAGTTTCCCATAAACGACGCCTAATTATAGGGGATATTGACCAACAATAAAAATAATGTTTAAAGATTATCCCCTCAATTATGAATGCAATAAAGGACAAAGAACACGAGATATATTTGGTTCAATAGATAGGTCTGCTACGAAAAAATTGAGTGTATTCCTGGGGAATAATAATGGAGATTGGAGTGATAAAGTTGCTAGCTGAGAGTCCATGTCACCACGTGAAGGTTATAATTAATTACACCAAATTGGATGAGGTTACCCTTTTTTGTACTGCTGAGTTTTTTCCTAATTTAGGTCTCTTTAAGTTTATAATATACACAAGTCCTAGAGTCCTATTAGAAGTGGGCTTCCAACTTGCCAACATGATCTTCCATGATTTGCACTTATCTCCCTATATATTTGCCAGACTACATGATCTTCCAAAATAAGTCACGTGGCATAAATTTGGCTACTCTCCCTTAAGCTATCTCAAAAAGTACCACAAAGTTAAAAGAGAAGTTTTCCAATTATTAAAGGTATTTTTAACCAATGGTAATTCTAAGTCCGCTAGAAAATATACCTTTCTCCTAGGGGCTTAAATCATGGAAATGATATGCACGATCCATTATAAGTTTGGTGAAGATTTTTGGAGATCTCTTGGACTAAACTCATTTGGAAACAGAATACGACACTTCCAATTTCATGGGCGCATAGTATACTATACTCTTACAAAATCTCTATTTCCCTAATTCGTGATAAAAATACACACAATAAATTGCAAACAACCGAATCTATCACCTATAACATGACTTGCCCGACCAAAGTCATATAAAATATATACAACATAATAATAAGTAACTAAAGACAAGACATTCAGATACATTCAAGGAGCTTCTCGTACCTATTTTCATCTCACACGTTAGAAAACTCATCAAATACCAATGTGTAATGTTAAGACAATAAAATATACTAATAATACGATGAAACATGTGGATATAATTATGTATACATGTGAACATTAAATTACTAAAATAACTCCCCCTCCACTATGTAATTCCTCTCAATAAAGATGAACTAGCATACAAACACTCTCCGTAATATAACATGCTCAATACTATGTAATCCCCTTGTCTACAAGCATATCCCCCTTTACGTCACGTAAAAAGATAAAGGAAATAACTAAGTACATATTGACATCAACAAATGATAGCAAACATGTTAAACAATCTAAGAGAATGAGAGAGAACCATTTAGCGAGCGAGCAATTGATACAATGATCCGGGCTAGATGTGAAATATGGGATAAGCATGTATAATATATTATACCAACAATCACCCATGGAGATACACAATATATCAACAAAAGTTATATAATAAACTCATGTTAAAAAATAAAAGGCATTACAATTAAATAAGATTTACAGGCTTTAGACTTGATATAAGAAATTAAATCAAAATCCTAACTCACAAACTACAAAGACTTAAACCAAATGTAACATCTCTATAGACATCGCATCCTAGGACCCCCCCAAGAACCTCCTTAGGTTCCTAGCACCCACTCGTTCACTGTAAACCCTGGGACATACTCTGAGTACCGATCTAAAGGCCACCAGGCGCTGTTTGGCCCTGTTTGATTATAGTAAACTTTCTCATCTGAGTGAAAGCATAATAAATCCTTGAACAGATATGAATCCTCTTTCCAATTATCCACCCCGTGTGCAAATCGACCTTACGATTAAAATGAATGGTCCGTTTTACCAACGAAAACTGATTTAAAGGCCACTGGAAGCTCCCTGGCCCCGTTTGACTCTAGTCAATTTTTTTTTTTGAGAAAAAGCTCAATAAATATTTGAAGGTCTTTGAATCGCTTTCCAACGATCTACCCCGCGTGCGAATCATCCTTACGATTATAGACGAATGATCAGTTTTACCCCGTCTCTGATCTAGAGGCCATCAGGCGCTCCCAGGCCCCATTTCACTCCGATCAACTCTCCATCTTGAGCAAAGATTATGAATCTTTGAAGGTACCTGAATCTAACGGTCTGTCCCATCCGTGAATCAGCCTTACGATACGAATGAATGACCCATTTTACTCTGAAGGGTCACCGAGCGCTTCTGGGACCCATTTGACCTTGGTCAACTCTCCGAATCGAACGAAGCTGAATGAAATTTAGAAGGGAAATAAATACCCTTTCCAATAGTCCCTCATATGCACGCATTAGCCTTATGGTTCGAACGATTGATCTGCTTTCCTTCGTAGATTTCCTGTCTAGGGACCAACAGGCACTTCTGGGCCCCAATTGACCTCGATCAACTCCCAGACCCGAGAGTGGCTCAATGGATTCATAAAAGGATCTGAATACCATTTCCAAGGGTCCACCCCGTGCATGATTCTGACTTTCGATTCGCGTTTTAAGACCCATTTTTCAAAAAGCTTGACCCAGACTGCGGAATGGCACCCTCAAGAACTTGCCTATCGACAGTGTGTCTGAGGTTATATACTGATAGGCCGGTCCAGGACCCTGCCAATCGGCATCCCCTTGGAGTGGAATTCAAATTTACTTAAATGTTTGGGTTTGTAATTCTTGTATTTTTGAAAATGTTCAAATTTACTTAATTTGCTCGATAAAAGTGGCAAGACGAGTGGAGTTCCTCTTATTTATGTAACATCTTATAAGTAATGTGGAGACAGAGAGAGAGAGAGAGAGTGTGTGTTTGTAAAGCTTGCAATGTTAATTCACCACGATAATAAAAATTAAGGCTTCTCCCACTGACACATGTTAATTATGAGTCGAATCATATAAATCTTATCTTTTTTTTTTTTGCTTTATCATTTTCTTATTATGTTTTATGCTGTATTCATGGGTTGGCACCAAGTTAAATTTGATTGATTTGGTTGGAAAATAAAAATTTATTTCGAAAAACATTCCAAGCAAAATTTTACTTCCTTTAGCGTGTTTATTGTAATGCCGAAAAATTTGTCCCAAAAAATCTTATTTCTTAACCACAAATTTGAAGACTTACAAACTGAAACTCTCATTGCTCCGGAAAATAATATCATGTGAATGAAATCACGTGTGTATACTCAATAATAAAAAAATACATTTGCATATTTAAAATAGGAAAATGATAACATGTGCCCTTAGAGCACATGTCTTGAGCCTCAAAATAGTAAGTATGAGTGCTCTACATGAGTATTTATGTCCTATTCAATGTATGTCGGAATTCTGTCCCTACTATTTTTGAGTTCTTAGTGTGTACCCTTAAGACACATGTTATCACAGCCCATAAAAATATTATTTTTATAATAAAAAACATGTTAGAACAAATTTCACATACATGTCTCATTTCAATGTGGGTTTAGCTATTTTGGTTGAGATTTTGCTCAAAGTGGTTTAAGAAAATTTTAAACTTGGGAGGCAAAGACGGTGCCACCGTGTCCTTTTTCTCCTTTTTATTATTATTACTTTTTATTTTTAAAATGGAGAGACATTTGTCTTGCCCCTCTGAGTTTTTTCTCAAATTTTTTATTCTTTATAGTGGGTAGTAACAACATTATCATATGAGATGTAACATGATCAAATGCTTGGGTTGGTAATTCTTGTATTCTAGAAAAGTGCAAATTTACTTAATTTGTTCCATAAAAATGGCAAGACGAGTAAAGTTCCTCTTAACATGTTATAAGTAATGTGGCAAGAATGTTGTATTATCAAATCAGAGTGGCGCAACGGAGGCGTGGTGGCCCCATAACCCACAGGTTCCAGGATCAAAATATATTTGTGCGTCGTCGTGTATATAAACTTTATTGTTGAAGCTGTGTTTTGCCAAAAAAGAAGATGCCGGGCCCGGAAGATACCTATACAAAATGCCCTTTGTTCGGTGGCGCAATATCCACTACCTTCCCTGTTAGGTTTCAGGTTAGTCAAAATTTTCATTGGTTTTATTTCTTGGTTTATACTAGGGCTGTGTTTCGGCCGGGTCGTATCGAAAAATGACCCTTTGGAAAAAATTTCCATTTTTTCGGAAATATAAAATAATTATTTCGATTTTCAATCCAATTTTTTCAAAAAATTAAAAAAAATTCCGAATTCGAAAAAATCGAAAAATCGGAAAAAAATCAAAAAGTATACTAAAAATCTAAAAATTTCGAAAATTCCAAATTTAAAAAAAAATAAATATAGGATTTTCGATTACTCGAAATTCTCATTATAAAGAAATGAAGAAAAAAGTTTAACCCAACATGTATATATATAAGGATTTAACCATTTTTTTTATTTGTAGCAATCTTCGGTATCTCGGATTGTAGAAATCTTCAAGTCGTGTATATTAAGTTCAAGTCTATCGGATTATAGAAATCTTCGGTATCTCGCATGTACATCAAATTCCTAACTTTAAGTCGCGAATTGTAATGCACATACATCAATTTGTGCAACTTTTTTATTGCCAATCGGTTGCGAAATTTTGTATGGATGAGAGATCATGTGCTCCAATTTCTCTCACAACCCGAAGATGAGCATGTTTGACTCAGTACTTTGATAGTAATGCGCCTAAGATTGGGTGCATCCTCACCGTAATTTTTCCACCACTCAGCTGGAAGAGAAGATTTGACTGCTTGCTTGGTAAGATCTGAGCCAAACTCCCCTCTCTTATCCGTAAAGAGTTTAACCTAAAAGGCAAATAAATCAATTTAGAAACAATACATATATTAAATAAATATAAGTCGATGGAAACAAATGTGATACCTCATTTATTGCCAAGGCCTGTTTCTGTACGTCTGGCTCTAGCCTTTTGATGACCTCTTTAAGTCCGGCTCTTATCTCGGGATGGCTTGAAAAATTAGATGAATACTGAAACACTGGATTTAAGAAATATCCCGCGGCATGCAAGTCTCGATGCAATTGTCTCTCCCATCTTCCATCGATCACCTGCCAATACTTCTTCCAGTTTATAACAGTTGCCTGGATTGCTAGTTTTGCTTTATCCACCCTTTCGTAAATGATAGATAATGTAGGCTTTTTACCCTGGTCTACGATCTTCCAAAGCAATACTAAGGTCTCCATAATATTAGCAACTTCGACAGCCCGTTCCCATAATCGATATGCTAGAATTAAATCTGACATTTTAGTGACCGCACTCCTTCGGGTCCTCTCACGGTTGTATTCACGCCATTCATTCGTGGTACACATTCGCTTCAACTCAGACTGATAGCGAATGAGACTCTTAAGAGCAATAAACTCGGTAGCGAATCTCGTAATGCCTGGCCTTAACAACTCCCTATCTCTGGTATACTCCTCCATTAAATTCATAACTTTTTGACTGTTATATATGAACGAGGTAATTGATTTGGCATCATTCAATACCGACTTGATTGACTTCATATTTTTAATTTCCTCTAGCATCAAATCAAGACAATGTGCTGTACAAGGTGACCAAAATAAGTGTCTCCTTTTTGCCATTAATAACGCGTCAGCCGCCCTAAAATTTGGCTCGTTATCAGTGACAACATGTACAACGTGAGCCTCGCAAATTTCCTCCACAACTTTGTCTATAAGGGAAAACATATAATCCGCCGACTTGATTTTGTTAGTCGTGTCAAGAGAAGTGTGAAATATCATATTACGATCACAGTATACCATGAAGTTTATGATAGGCTTCTTCGTCCTTGAACTTCACTCGTCACACATGATTGTGCAACCATACTCGGGCCATTTCTCCTTTAGAGTTCCTATGTACGCATCCACCTCTTGTACCTCCTCATCCAAGTAAACACCTCCAATCTGATAACCACTTGGATCTTTAATCCCCGGACCCTCCGTAGCAATCGTATCAATCATATGTTGATAGGCAGATCCACTATCAACAGGATGGAACGGGATGACATTAAAATGAAAGAACTTGCTAATAGTCCTCCAAACATTCTTCACTCCGTCTTTAGAGAACATGAATTTCACAGTTTTCTGAATAGACTTCCTCGACCTAAACATGGAAGGGTCCATCCCTCGAGTAGGCAATTCAACCCCCAATTTCAATGACCACGATCGTGACACGTGCGGTCGCTTAAGCCCAGATGTGGAAGGCCTTGGCTCGAAAACTGAATGTCTATGTTTTTCTCCTGCCATTCTTCGACTTTCTTTCATAGCAGCTTTCAACTGTGCTAATTCTAAACGAGTGATATCATCTTCATTAACGTCATCACTATCTTCACTGGCATCATCTTCATCATAGTATTGGGTTTGCTCTCGCAAATTCTCTACTTGTTTCTCCTTCTTCCTCTTCTCCAGCGCTCGTTGCTTCATACCATCTGTAAGAATTTTTTTAATATTAGTTGCTATCTCTCTAGGAACATGGCGACATGGTTCGACATTGCCTTGTACTCCCGCCAAGTGTTTTTTTAGTCTGGTGACACCACCACTAACGACCTTATTACAGTAATTGCAAGCAATCTTCTTCTTATTTCCACCGACAGCAGTTCCATGTGCCCACCCAGTATCTAGTTTAAGAGCCATTCTACAAAATAAAAAAAGATACAAATATTATTTTTTGTTCAAAATAAAAAAGATACAAATTTTATTATGTTATTTTGTTCAAAGTTATTAAAAAATAACTCTACTAAAAAATTAAGTCTACTTTTATTTTTTAGTAGAGTATTTTTTCTTAAAGGATGCAAATGCTATATTTTACAAGAGCTAATGTTGTAAAAAATAACTATACTAAAAAAAACTCTACTTTTATTTTTTTATTATGTTGTTTTTTTCAAAGTTTTTACAAAATAACTCAACTAAAAAAATAACTATACTAAAAAATAACATATGCATCCTTTTAAAAAAAAATAACTCTTTTGTTTACAAACGTTAACTATAATAAAAAAAATATAGTTTAGATTTAAAAAAAAATAACTCTTTTGTTTACAAATATTAACTATAATAAAAAAATATACACCATTTAAACCATTATTTTAAAAATATTTTAAAATAACTCTTTTGTTTACAAATATTTTTTTTACAAAAATATACACTCTTTTAAACATTCTTTTAAACATAAAAAAACGCATTTAAACATTCTTATAAAAGATTGTATAAAAAACCAAAATTGTATAAAAAAAACATTTAAACATCTTTTAAAAATACGTTTAAAACATTTAAAACCTTAACTAATATAAACCATTATAAAAACATGTAAACCATTTAATTAAAGGGTAGAGCTAAATGCACTCCTACTAAAGCCTCTAACACTCCAATCTTTTGCTATAATAAATCACTAGACATAATTACCCTCCTTGATCACAAAACCCTCTAAAGTTGAGGCCATCCAATATATAGCTAATATATATCATTATATCCAAACATTCCCACTCTACTATGATTCAAATCCAAATTAAAACCATTTTAAGTCTCTTTTTATATTTTTTTTAATTTATATGTAGAGCTCATATTTCACTATTAGTTTTTTTAATCAAGAGAAAACTTTAAAACGCTTTTAACTTTATACATTTATTTGTAAAATATTTATTTTCATTTTTTATACCGAGCCTAATAAAATTGGACCCCTCCAAATAAAACGCTTTTAAAACTTATTTGTTTGTAAAATATTTATAAATTTATTTATAAACTTTATTTATTTGTAAAATATTTATAAATTTAAGTTTTAAAACGCTTTTAAAACTTTTATTTATCAAATCTTTTTTTTTACTTAACATGAACACCACCCAAATAAAGGAGATACAACACGACAAGACATATTTTTCACTCAACACGAATACATCATTATCAAGACACGACACAATATCTATTTTGTTACCTAATGCAAAGAAACAAAATAAAAATTTCACGACATGAAATTTTATTTATTTTACTAAACATAAACACGACACAACTAAAAAGAGACACGTGTAACACGAAATCGTTATATTTCACTTAATACGAAAAGCGAGACAAAATCTTTTTTTTTACCAAACACGAAAACTACCCAATAAAAACATGACATAACATGAAATCTTATATATTTTTATATAATGCAAACGCAACTCAAATAAAAGTTATACGACATGAGTTGTGTTTTATAAAAAAATGTCTTAATTGTTTTTTAAATATTTTCCAAGTTTGTACTTATAGATTTTTTCTTATAATAATGCAGTTAAAACAATGCGCAAATATCGTAAAATTACAAATATATAATCGTTAAAAATGGCCCAAATTTTATCTAAAACCAATTAAATCACATATAGTTTTATATAAAAAAATGTTTTTTATTTTTTTCTAGAGAAACAGCTTTTTATAAAGAAGAGTTAAAGAAAATAAAAAACAGCCCATTCACAAAAAAAAAATATATGTTAAAATTTTGTGTGTTAAAATACGACAAGATACAAAATCGTATGTTTTTACTTAGAAAAAATGGTCGGACCACTTATACGTACCACTGGTGCGAATCATTTTTTTTTATATAGTAAAATATTTTTTTTACTATTTTAAAAAAATGGTCAGCGTCAGCGGTATGAATAGATTGTCGGACCACTGACGCTGATCATTTTTTTTAAATAAAAAAAATATTTTTTAATTGAGTTTTTTTGTGTGGTATTTAAACATTTTAGGGGATACATAAAAACTTATTTTACTATTTTTAAAAAATGGTCCCCGTCAATGGTATGTATATGTGCTATTTCGAATTTTTATTCATGGAAAATGGTTTGATTTTTCTTATTAAAGCAGTATAATTTTTGTATAAGGATCATACCTGTTGATGTAAAAAACTAGATTGCTCTAATTATTCAATCACAGATAAATAAATAAGACAAAGAATTTTTAAAGTGGTTCGGCTAGGAATAAAGCCTACGTCCACTGTTATGTTATTGTTGAGTATTTGCAGAATTCTTGATTACAAGTTCTCTCAAGAAATTCCGGTCCTCCTTGAATGAGGATGATACAAGGTATTTATAGCCTTGAGGCTGTACATGACAAATCTGTTGATGTAAAAAACTAGATTGCTCTAATTATTCAATCACAGATAAATAAATAAGACAAAGAATTTTTAAAGTGGTTCGGCTAGGAATAAAGCCTACGCCCACTGTCATGTTATTGCTGAGTATTTGCAGAATTCTTGATTACAAGTTCTCTCAAGAAATTCCGGTCCCCCTTGAATGTGGATGATACAAGGTATTTATAGCCTTGAGGCTGTACATGAAAGGTTCGATACATTAAATGGTATACATGTGAAAGGGTAATACATTTAATGCAGCGTGCGCGTCAAGAATATAAGCATTCAATGAATATTTGAACTGTTGATTATCTGGCAATTAATGATACGACCGAGGTGCAGCTCGGACCGCCATAGTTGCTCGTTGCTCAGGAGTTCCTCGGAGTGCTAGAGTTCCTCGGAGCGCTAGAGTTCCTTGGTGTATCCTCGTTGCTCGGAAAGAATCATGGATGGTCGGGAAATGAACTTCCTCGCTGCTATTGTGCCACGTAGATTGACACGTGTCTTCGTATTATTCGTCCACATCAGCATATTAATTTTGGTATCAACAGAAGCCCCCAATGTTTCATATTTCTAACTTTGAGGAGTATGGAACATTCTTTCTCGGTATATGGCAATATTAAATGACTTTCCTGGGTTTCAGGAGCATTGTGTTCAAATTTCCTTCTCATTTCGAAACTTCCGCCTTTTTTTTGAATTTTTTATAAGCGCTTCGATCTCCGTGCAGTTTTTGTCCTTTTAGCCGCCGGAAGTTCAGCAGTTTCTTTTTGGTAATCATTTCTTTCGCCGCTTCCCAATGCAAAGTATTTAAACTTCTTGGGTAATCATACCGTCTTCTACGTTTTCCAATTTTCTGCATTCAAGCTTTCTATTCTCTCCTTCTCTCTTGTGCGTTCATCCTTGTTTTCGTTCGTTGTCAACATTCCTCCTTTCTTCTTGTAAGATCTTCTTCCTTTCTTCTGTATCTCTTTTATTCAATATGGTTTATATTGTAGAATCTGTTGAAAAATTTCTTTCTGATTTTTCCGTTCCTTCGTGGGTAACTCTAGAGGTTCTTTCTGAGCCTTTAGATTACTTTCGATTGGCTGAGGGACATTGGTTCCCCAGTCTTTTTGTTGCTGAATGTGGATTTTCTTTTCCACCAAACCCATTGTGTCTTGAGTTTTGTCAGTATTTCGATCTTGTCCCTGTAAAAATAGCCCCCAATTCATGGAGAATAATTAATGGGGTACACAAATTAAATCTAACTCATGGGACTTGTATTGGGATCCCTGAGATTATGTACTGCTATAAGTGGGCCACTCTAGATAATATTTATTACTTAAAAACTAGGTTTATGAATAGGGCTCTTGTAGTTAACCTCCCTGACTCAAATAGAGATTATTTTGAACATAGGTTGGTTATAAAAAATTGGCAATATGCCCCTTTAGCTGGAAATGAAGTATACAACGGTCCCAGATGCCCCCCATATGGCAATGGGATAGGTTTATTTTTCATTTTATTTTTCTTATGAAATCATGCTCTCATCATGTTTGACAAAATGTATGACTGATATCTCATTATGTATTTATTTGCAGTTGATAGCAAAAGAAAAACTCCAAAAGAATCAGAGGTTAATATCAAGCAACTAAAACTTATCTGGGGTTTGCACAAGAACATTGCAGACGAACACATCAGGTCTACCTCATATCTGCTACAGTATAAGAGTTACACAACCTCTTATACTGCTCGCCCTGTTGAACCAGCTTCAACTCCAGAAGGTTCATCTTCAGATTCTCATCTTCCTTTAAGTCAAAGGATGGGTAAGAAAAGAGCTCCTCCTGCTCTCTTTGATGATGTTACTTCTGTTGTTGGGGCCAAGAAAAGCAAAGCTGATGTCCCAGAGGGGACTAAAAAAGTGGATGCTGGGTCTTCTAAAGCTACCGAGAAGCCCCCAGTGGTTCCGAGCAAGAAAAATGCTCCTGTAGATGTAATTACAATCTCTCCGACCAAGACTTCTTTGGTTGAAGGTTCTGAACTCCCGTTGAGGAGATTAAGGAAATCATCCTTGGTTACTCCGGCTGAAACTGCCTCCTCTCTACCTGCTGGTGGTACTGATGTTCCAAACATCATTCTTCCAAGTTCTGCAATGAGCTCGGTAGTACCCGAGGTCCATGGTATTGATGAAAGAATTCCTAGGGATATGCTGACATCCTTAGCTGCTCGTCACCTTGCTTCAGTAAATTTCTCATACTTCTGGTTTTTCTTTCTTTCTCTGAATACTTGAATTTTGTATTGACTTTACTATTTCTCTCATCTTTCAGCTGGTGAACTGTTTCAATAATATTATGAAGAAGGATGAAGCTATTAAAGCTTCAAGCTCCTCGTCAGGTATAGAGGATGCTCTGTTGGGTTTGACCCAGTCTTTAAAAGAATCTCGTCAACAGTATGTTGACGAAAAAGCTGTTTGGGAGAAAAAATTAGCTGTGACTGAAGCTGAGAAGGTGAAAATGGTCGAAACCTCCAAGAATTTGGAGGATAAAGTAAAAGGTTTAGAAGTTAAACATCAGGAATATGATGGACAGCTGAAAAAGGCAGAGGAAGAGTTATCTACCCTGCGAGATATCAAGGTTAAAAAAAAGGAATTGGATGTGAAGCTCTCATCGGAGAAGTTGAGAAGAAAGGTTGCAGTCAAGAAATCTTTCAGTGCTGGTTGGGAGAAAGGATGGGATAAGGGGATTGCTGCAATGACATCCCAAGTCCAATATGGGAAGTTGAAATACTTCCACGATGGTTGGGTAGCTGCTCTGCAGGAACTGAAGATCAAGGATGATTCAGATCTATTCCAGATGCACCTCCCTGGTCCTCTTCCACCAATTGTGGAAGAAGAAGAAGATGAGCCTGTCTCTGATGAATCTTCTATGGCCATAGGTGATCAGGTCTCTGCCTCTCAACCCTCTGCCATCGAGGACGTTTCTTCCATGCCTCCTCCTCCCGAGAAGATTCCTGCCGATCAAGCTGTTGTTATCACCGAGCAATCGAGCTCCTCGTCCCAGCCTCCCGAGAAAGTCTTGGGGGACAAGGAAAAGGTGTGAAGTTGTTCGGTATCATTTCTTTCTTTCCTTACTTATAATCGAATAATATAATCTTTTGATGATCTAATAAAACACATCTTTGCTTCTTTTCATTGTTGATCCTCTGTCTGCTTTTATTTAACTACTGCTTTCTCTTCGTTATTAGTTTTTGGTCAGAATGGAATTGATATCTGCTCCTGATACTGAGTTGATGCGACAATGCAATGGATATTATAAAGCTGGTCATACAGACCTAAGTGTATCAGAGATTCTTGACATTCTTGGTCACGATGCCTCAGAACAAGCAGTTGAGGCTTACCGGTACCTGAAGGATTTACTTGATAGATTTGTGGCCAACAATGTGGCATACTACGAATTGATCGAGGAACTTCATGGTTCCATAGAGGATCTTCAAAATCAACACAATGCATCAATGGCTTCGTTGCACAAGGATTATGAAAATAGACACCAGCAGCTCTCTTCTGAAACAGGCCATAAGAAGATCATTGCTGGATATGATATTAGGGAAAGGACCCTAAAAGGTGAAGTTGAAGCTTGCAGGTAGATTGCCGAGATCCTGGAACAAGAAAATAATAATTTACAGAAAAAATTGGCTCAATATGAATCTGCATCGTCATCTTCCACTGCTCTAGTGCCCGTTACTGATGAAGGTTTCTCTTTCTTAGAGGTCGAAAATGCCAAATTAAGGCAAGAACTGGATGATTTAAGAAGATCTGCTGTTACTGGGACTACTCGTGGACGAGGAAGAGGTTCTCGGGGGCGAGGAAGAGCTGCTCAAAATGTTGCCGAGGAGCAAAGTTCTCCAGTCGCTTCTCGGAGCCGATCAAGAGTTCTTAGTCGCAATGTTGAAGAGGCTCGTACCCAATCTACTTTGGAAACTCAAGCATTCCAATTAAACGTCAAAGATCGGGCTCTATCAGAAATGTCCAAGAAAAATCTATCCTTGGAGGATCAACTTACTGCAACGAAGTCTGCTCTACATACTAAGGATCTCTTTGCCAAAAACCTTATCGAACAGTTGGATAGATTAACCTTTCAATTTCATAAGCAACCCAGGGAATTCTGGATGGCAGGATATAATGAAGCTCTTGTTCACTTGGATGCTCGCATTGAACATGCCAACAATGAAGGTTATAAGCAAGGGTGGTTGAACGCACTGGGCGTGTTAAAATTAGAGCGAGGGCATTTTTTATGGGATTATCATGCTCCAGGATTACTAGACTTGCCTGTGCCACCTTTCAAATTGGATATGGCTTGGATCCCAGCTCGTTCCATTCCTCGTAGCCTAATTTCAAAATACCTCGGTGATTATAGCCTTCACTCCCAAATCGAAGTATCTCGTCCAGAGCATCTAATGGATACACCTTCAATAATGAATGTCAGAATGCTGAAAGACTTGAACTTTATTAATTCTCCTCTTTGCTTGGAAGATCCTCCTGCTGGCGAAGAGCCTGTCTCAAAAGCAAAGGGCAAGAAACCAATAGAATAGGAATCTTAATGTAATAGTTAGCACATACATGTAACTTATTTTAAATTTTTAATGAAAGACTTCATTTTTGTTTGTAAATCTGTATTGGTATTATCTCGTGTTTATCAAACACTTTACACTTATGCATATGTATCTGTTAAAAAGATAACAATAATATTGTTCATTGAGCAACTTAATAAAAAGTTATAAGTATCAAGGTTGTTCAATCACTTAATAATAAAGTAATGAGTATAAATTGTTCCAACTGTTTCCAACCAACCATGATGGATGAATAATGTTTGTCGACCAACTACAGTTGATGGGTCTTTATCCCCGACCAGCCATACTTGGTTCAATTTCAAATATTTTCATAAAATGTGTCCGACCAACCCAGGCCAATAATTTATCCTCGTCGACCAACTACAGTTAGTGGGTTTTTATTCCCGACCAGCTATACTTGGTATATTTTGGAATATTTTGTTCTTCAAAGAACTTTTTGTAATAATCTTACCTCCCGACCAACATAAGTTGTAATTTGAGAGTATATTTGTATCTTACCAACACCGTAATTGATCATGCTGGTGTACACCTCCTAACCAAAGGAGTAGTAGTGGTAGTAGTAGTGGTTCTTTCGAACTTTTTGGCTCGTTGAGCTGTCCACTAGATATCTTACCAACCGTAGTTGGTCACACTAGTGTCGCCTCCTAACCAAATGAGTAGTTTTTTGGCTCATACGAGCTTTTTGGCTCTTTCGAGCTGTCCACTAGATATCTTACCAACCGTAGTTGGTCACACTAGTGTCGCCTCCTAACCAAAGGAGTATTTTTTGGCTCATACGAGCTGTCCACTAGATATCTTACCAACCGTAGTTGGTCACACTAGTGTCGCCTCCTAACCAAAGGAGTATTTTTTGGCTCATACGAGCTGTCCACTAGATATCTTACCAACCGTAGTTGGTCACACTAGTGTCGCCTCCTAACCAAAGGAGTATTTTTTGTGCGTAGTGTATTACACTAGTATTCCCCGAAAAACTTTCAATAGAAAGAAAATGATGAAACATCCTCGTTTTATTCATAATGAAGGAAATGCTTTACATTTTACATTACTGATAGTACTTGCGCAGGTGTTCAGCATTCCATGCATTCTCAAATTCTTCTCCCTCTAGAGTTGCTATTCTGTAAGTTCCTGGTCGAACAACCTCGGTAACTCGGTAAGGTCCATGCCAGTTTGCTTCCAACTTATTTTGCTTCTGAATGACTTTCTTCAGCACATAATCCCCTTCTTTTAAGTCACATTTCTTCACCCTTTTGTTGTAGAACAGAGTTGTACGTTGTTGGTAAGCAGCATTCCTAATGGCTGCCTCTTCTCTAACCTCCTCGAGCATATCCAAATCCAGTCTTCTCATCAAATCGCTGACTGGGGAATTAAAATTCAGTACTCTATGCGTTGGGAGACCCAACTCGGCAGGTATCACAGCATCACTTCCAAATGCTAGCATATATGGTGATTCTCCAGTTGCTGCTCGGGGAGTTGTTCGGTAAGCCCATAGTACTGATTGAAGCTCATTGATCCAATTTGCTTTAGCTTCACTTAACCTCTTCTTCAAACCATTTAGTAATGTTCTGTTTGTCACCTCAGTCTGTCCATTGCTTTGGGGATGGCCTGGTGCTGAATGATACTTCAAAATGTTCGACTGATGACAATAGGCAGCAAATTCTTCATTATCGAATTGTGTTCCATGGTCTGTGATGAAAGCATGGAGGAGAGCATATCGACAAATGATGTTCTTCCAAATGAACTGATATACCTTCTCGTGCGTCATATCAATTAGTGGTTCAGCTTCCACCCACTTAGTAAAATAATCCACTACCACGACGAGATACTTGAACCTTCCTCGGGTCGTCGACAATGGTCCAACCAGATCAACCCCCCACATGGAAAATGGCCAAGGTGAAGTTATGGGTGTCAACAATGCTTGTGGAGTTCTTCGGATGGAGGAAAAACGTTGGCACTTGTCACACTTCTTGGCAGAGGCTATACAATCGACCCTCATCGTCGGCCAGTAATATCCCTGTGTCATTACCCTTTGCAAAAGTGTCCGACCTGCTACATGAGCTCCACAAGATCCTTCATGGATTTCTTCAACCAATTCTTTGACTTCTGATGGATGCACACATCTCTGCAAACCTGCCATAATTCCTCGTCTGTACAAAACACCATTAGTTAACACATACCGAGCAGCTTTATACTTCAATTTCTTTGCAGTTAGCTTGTCCTCCGGTAATTCTCCTTCTTCAATGTATGCCCTGATAAGATCCATCCAAGATGGTCCTAAATCAAGCGTTATTACATTCACCATCAGGTCTTCTTCTATGCTCCGACTTTCTAATACTTCAATTGGTATCGTTCTTCGCAGCTCGGTGCGCGTAGCAGACGATAATCGGGCCAATGCGTCTGCTCTAGCATTCTCCATCCTCGGTATTCTCACCAATTGAATAGCATCAAATTCTGCCAATAACTCCATCACCTTCGCATGGTACTTCACCATTAATTCTCCCTTAACTGCATATACTCCCATAATTTGATTCACAATTAATTGAGAATCACTGAAAGCAATTATTTGCCGTGCTTCCATAACTTTCGCCAAGTGAAAACCTGCTATCATAGCCTCATACTCAGCTTCATTATTGGAAGCCTTGAATTGGAATCGCAAGGCATACTCCATGTCAACATCATCAGGGGTGTTTAAAACAATCCCTACTCCACAACCAGCTGTGCAAGATGATCCATCTACATATAATCTCCATGTAGGTAACTCGTCTTCAAATTTCTTATCTGTTAGAGTTCCCCGGTAAAATATCATCTGTTTTCTTTCATCCTCCCCGGGTATCCTTCGTTCCTCGTCGGTCATCTGTTTGCGCCCTTTTACCAACCGGAGTTGGTCTAGGTTTGAATATGATGATTTTT
The DNA here is from genome assembly GCA_949130495.1 of Sambucus nigra. NCBI lineage: Eukaryota > Viridiplantae > Streptophyta > Magnoliopsida > Dipsacales > Adoxaceae > Sambucus > Sambucus nigra. Next base: position 624,690,679 of record OX422213.1, on the reverse strand, counting down.
CTACATCCACAAGTCCTTTTACCAACCTTGGTTGGTCTGGATCTGTGTCTGTTGATTCTGTATCGTCCACAGGTAGGTCAGCAAGTACCTTTTGTTCCTCGGGGGTATCAGGGTATGTGAATTCTGCTATAAAATCTGCTACAGCTTGCCCCTTTAATGATGATCTGGGTTCGTACATAATATCATATTCACCGAGTTCTATGGCCCAATACATCAATCTTCCTGACTTTTCTGGCTTGTGAAGAGCTTGTCTTAATGGCATGTCAGTATATACAATGATTGTATGGGCCTGAAAGTATGGCCTCATTCTTCTACTTGCTTCAATTAATGCCAGTGCCAATTTTTCTAGCTTTGGGTACCTGATTTCTGCACCTCGGAAAGCTTTACTTGTGTAATAAATTGGCTTCTGGACTCCATTCTCCAATCTGATCAACGCCGAGCTGACTGCATTCTCTGATACTGCCAGATACAAGTACAACTTTTCTCCTGTTATTGGCCTAGACAGCAATGGTGGGGCTCCCAAATACTTCTTCAAATCTTGAAAGGCCTTCTCACATTCATCAGTCCACTCAAAACTTTTTCGCAGTGTTTTGAAGAATGGGAGGCATTTATCAGTTGCTCGGGATACAAATCTGTTGAGCGCTGCAACTCGTCCGGTAAGACTCTATACTTCTTTCCTCGTCGTTGGGGATCGCAGCCCTAAAAGAGCTTTGATCTTTTCTGGATTTGCCTCAATACCTCGTTGATTGACGATGTATCCGAGGAACATTCCTTCTCGTACTCCAAAGGTACACTTCGTCGGGTTGAGCTTCATTTGGTATTTATCCAGTTGATCAAAGGTCTGGCCTAAGTCAACTAGATGATCAGTAGCTCTCTTGATTTTGGTGAGCATGTCGTCGACATAGACTTCCATATTGCAACTGATTTGTTCGGCAAAAACCTTGTTCATCAGCCGCTGATATGTTGCACCTGCATTTTTTAAACCAAAAGGCATAACATTATAACAATAAGTTCCCCTTGGGGTAATAAAAGAAGTACTTTCCCTGTCTTCAGGCTTCATTTTGATCTGATTGTAGCCAGAATATGCATCCATAAAGCTGAGTAGCTCATGTCCCGAGGTAACATCCACTAGTTGATCAATTCTGGGCAATGGAAAATGATCTTTTGGGCATGCCTTGTTAAGATCAGTGAAATCAACACACATTCTCCATTTGTTGTTTTTCTTCTTTACCATCACCACATTTGCCAACCAATCTGGATATTTCACATCTTCAATGAATTGGGCTTTCTGGAGTTTCTCGACCTCCTCTTGTATGGCCTGGTTCTTCTCGGGACTAAACACTCTTCTTCTCTGCTTCACAGGCTTGATCTCCTTATTCACATTGAGTTCATGACATAAGAAGTTTGGATCTATTCCTGGCATGTCTTCATGACTCCAAGCAAAAGTATTCTTCCTGTTTCTCAAGAAAGTTATCAACTCCTGTTTTATTGAAACATCCAACGACGATCCTATCTGGGTTACTCGTTCAGGATGCTCGTCGTCCAAAATAACATTTTCTGTAGATTCCACCACCTGCCCTTTTATGAGTTGAGATTCATCCCTAGGGTCAAGAGTTTCAATTTCTGTACCTTCCTCCACTTGGTAAGTAGTAGTCTTTTTCCTTGACTCTTCAAGTTCCTCTTGCTCGACAGACGAATAATAGCATTCCCGAGCTACTTTTTGATCACCTTTCATAATTCCGACTCCAAAATTCGTTGGGAATTTCAAACACTGGTGTACTGTAGATGGAACTGCCTCGAACTTCTTCAATCCAACTCTTCCCATGATGATGTTGTAGGCTGACTGCACATTCTTATCCATCACAAAGAAGCGTATTCTTTCTGTTCGACAAGCAGGCCAAGTTCCAATGAGTATATCCAACTTGATCGTCCCAAGTGGAAAAACTTTCTCGCCAGCAAAACCCAGAAGGGGTCTATGATAAGGTTCCAATTGAGATAATTTCAAATTCAAGCTATCAAAGAATGAGTAATACATGATGTCTGCCGAACTACCGTTGTCTACTAACACCCTTGAAATGACCACGTCCTTCATCCTCATTTTGATCACCAAAGGATCATCATGAGGGTAAAGAACACCTGCCAGGTCGTTTTTTGAAAAACCAATCACTAACTTCTCTTTGTTTACCTTCCTCGGACGATCATCCTCGGCCAGATTTATTCGCTGAATATATGAACAAGCTTGAGCCTCTCCGAGGTAAGCTTTTCTTTCTGCAGTACGGTCTCCTCCTCCTGCATCTCCTCCTGTAATAACATTACAATCAAATGACCCAAAACTTATGGAAAATACCTCTCGTTCAGGTTGCCTTGGCTTCTTGGGAAGATCGGGGTCATCATCTGGATAATCTTCATGGTCCCTCTTCTTTTTCTCCTCGGCACGACGAGGAGATCTAGATCTTTCTCTAGTTCTATCATCATTCTTCCTTTCACCCCTGCGGTCTACATATTTTGACAATTTTCCTCTTCGGATGAGCGTTTCAATCTCGTTCTGAAGGGCTATGCAATTTTTGGTCATATGGCCATGATCTTTGTGAAACTCGCAATATTTGGCCTTATTCCTCAGATCGGGATTTGTCCTCAATTTCTCTGGCCACTTGATTTCCTCGCTATTCTTGATTTCTTCCAAAACATGATTAATAACCATTTTCAATGGAGTATAATTATCGTACTTCTTTAGGACTTCCCACGTCGTCCTATTATTTCTGGAATGCTTGTCACCACCATTACCTTTCTGGTCTTTCTTCTTAGACTTGTCGACCTCCACCTTGGTTTCTTTATCCATATTCTTCTTTGCAGCCATAGCCTCCTCGGCATTCATGATTTTGGCCGCTTTTGCCATCAACTCCGACATAGTTTTAGGTGGGTCTTTGGCCAAAGTGTAGTATAACTTGTTAGGCAACAAACCACTCATCAAAGTAGTGATCGCTGTCTTTTCTTCGTAATCTATGACTTCCAACTTCTCGTTATTAAAACGAGTTATGTAATCTCTAGTACTTTCACCTGATTTTTGTCTAACACTTAGCAAGTGTGCTACTCGCTTCACCGGCTTTGCCCCAAAACAAAAATTGCCAATGAACAACTCGACTAATTGAATAAAAGTTGAAATCTTACCCCGAGGAAGATTATTATACCATATCTGTGCAGATCCGGTAAGAGTTCCCGAGAATGCTCTACACCTCATCTCGTCGGGGACGGAATAGATATCGGCAGCAGCTTGGTATTGTTCTATATGAAGAACAGGATCTGTCTTTCCATCATACTTGGGGGTCACTACAGGTGCTTTGAATTTCGATGGTGTAGGAAAATCCACAATGGCTTTTACAAAAGGTGTCCCTTGAACAAAAGTTCTCTGTAAGGGGTTTCTTGCCTTAGCCATTTCTCCCAGTCTATCCTCCAACCGCTGAATGGAACCTTTCCATGCTTCATTTCCTTCCCCAGGCCGCTTAGTCCGAGCAATTGATTGCTCTGACGTAGCTTCCTGAGATTTATCTCGACGAGTAGCTGGTCGTGATTGTGCTGATCCTTCTCTCAAACCTGATGGTGGCCGAAAACTTCTCGATGGAGCTCTAGGTGGGCTCATATTCCTCCTTGGTCCTAATCGGCTGAAAGGATACACCCGGCTTAATCTTTCTAAAGCGCTAGTTCTCTCCGGAGAGAGAGTGATACGTTGATCTGTATCCGTAGCCCGTATCGATGAGGTTCGCCCAGGTTGATACGTAGAATCGGTAGACTCCCCATTACGATATGACCCAGTACGTCTCGATCGTGATTGCCCACGATCACTCCTTTGTCCTGAATAGGTAGGTGCACCGCCTTGAAGAGTTTGAATGAGTTGCCTCACAGATTCTTGCATGGCGGTTTGTCCTTGAGCCAGATTTGTCATAATTCGAGCCAGATCTGGAGGTGCAGATGGATTTGGAAGATTTCCAATATTTCCAGCATTTCGATTACTGGATTCTGGATTATCTGCCATTGATAATAAATGATTTTTGCGAAAAACGATAGTAACAGTCGTTTCCCACAGACGGTGCCAATCTGTTGATGTAAAAAACTAGATTTCTCTAATTATTCAATCACAGATAAATAAATAAGACAAAGAATTTTTAAAGTGGTTCGGCTAGGAATAAAGCCTACGTCCACTGTTATGTTATTGCTGAGTATTTGCAGAATTCTTGATTACAAGTTCTCTCAAGAAATTCCGGTCCCCCTTGAATGAGGATGATACAAGGTATTTATAGCCTTGAGGCTGTACATGAAAGATTCGATACATTAAATGGTATACATGTGAAAGGGTAATACATTTAATGCAGCGTGCGCGTCAAGAATATAAGCATTCAATGAATATTTGAACTGTTGATTATCTGGCAATTAATGATACGATCGAGGTGCAGCTCGGACCGCCATAGTTGCTCGTTGCTCAGGAGTTCCTCGGAGCGCTAGAGTTCGTTGGTGTATCCTCGTTGCTCGGAAAGAATCATGGATGGTCGGGAAATGAACTTCCTCGCTGCTATTGTGCCACGTAGATTGACACGTGTCTTCGTATTATTCGTCCACATCAGCATATTAATTTTGGTATCAACAATACCCTTTGAGTATTCATATGTTAGTGAAATGAAGAAACTTTATTAACAATTAAAATATTTTAAACATTTTATTTTACAACAAATACTTTATTTATAAAAAAAGCATTTTAAACATATTTTATAAATAAAATAAATTTGTATTTAATTGCTTTTCAATTTATAAAAAAACTGTAAATATTTTTCATTTTAAAAAACATTATGTTATTCATAACAAAATAATATAAGCTATTTATTAAAAAAATCTAACTATTTTTTATAAATAAAAACTGAAAAAACATTAAAAAAAATAATTAAGAAAGTTTTTCTATTAAAAAATAATTTTATTAACAATTGAAACAGTTTTTTCCTTACATGAAAAAAAAATCTATAACCGTTAAACAGTTTTGTTCCTTTATAAAGCAGTTAGAAAAAAGTAAAAAAAAAAAAAAAAAAAGGAAAGAGAACACTAGTTATTTTAAAAAATTATCCTTTGATGAACTTTTTTTTTTGCCAAATCCTTTAATGAACTTTGATGATTAACTTTAAAAAACAAAGAAAAAGAGAACACAAAGGTCTTAAAAATCTTTATTAAAATTTAGAAGCAAAGCTGGAGTGTCTCAAAATTTGATCAAAAGCTGTCCCTATTATTTTTGAGTTCTTAGTGTGTATCTTTAAGGCACATGTTATCACAACCCATAAAAATATTATTTTTAATAAAAAACATGTTAGAACAAGTTTCACATATATGTCTCATTTCAATGTGGGCACGTAAACAAAATTTCACATACATTGTTTAGCTATTTTGGTTGAGATTTTGCTCAAAGTGGTTTAAGCAAATTTGAAACTTAGGAGGCAAAGACGGTGCCACCGTGTCCTTTTTCTCCTATTTATTATTATTACTTTTTATTTTTAAAATGCAGAGACATTTGTCTTGCCCCTCTGAGTTTTTTCTCAAATTTTTTATTCTTTATAGTTGGGTAATAACAACATTGTCAGTTGAGATGCAACATGATCAAATGCTTGAGTTCGTAATTCTTGTATTATAGAAAAATGCAAATTTACTTAATTTGTTCCATAAAAATGGCAAGACGAGTAGAGTTCCTCTTAACATGTTATAAGTAATGTGGCAAGAATGTTGTATCATCAAATCAGAGTGGCGCAACGGAAGCGTGGTGGCCCCATAACCCACAGGTTCTAGGATCAAAATATATTTGTGCGTCGTCGTGTATATAAACTTTATTGTTGAAATTGTGTTTTGCAAAAAAAGAAGATGCTGGCCCCGGAAGATACCTATACATAATGTCCTTTGTTCAGTGGCGCAATATCCACTACCTTCCCTCTTAGGTTTCATGTTAGTTAAAATTTTCATTGGTTTTATTTCTTGGTTTATACTAGGGCTGTGTTTCGGCAGGATCGGATCGGAAAATGACCATTTGGAAAAAAATCCCATTTTTTCGAAAATATAAAATAATTATTTCGATTTTCAATCCAATTTTTTTGGAAAATTAAAAAAATTTCCGAATTCTAAAAAATCGAAAAATCGAAAAAAAATCGAAAATTCAAAAAATATACTAAAAATCTAAAAATTTCAGAAATTCCAAATTAAAAATAAATAAATATAGGATTTTCGATTGCTCGAAATTCTCATTTTAAAGAAATGAAGAAATTTTTTTAACCCAACATGTATATACATAAGGATTTAACCATTTTTTTCATTTGTAGAAATCTTCGGTATCTCGGATTGTAGAAATCTTCAAGTCGTGTATATTAAATTCAAGTCTATCACATTGTTGAAATCTTCGGTATCTTGCATGTACATCAAATTCCTAACTTTAAGTCGCGATTTGTAATGCACATACACCAATTTATGCAATTTTTTTTTTATTGCCAATCGATTGCGAAGTTTTGTTTGGATGAGAGACCATGTGCTCCAATTTCTCTCACAACCTGAAGATGAGCATGTTTGACTCAGTACTTTGATAGCAATGCGCCTAAGATTGGGTCCATCCTCACCGTAATTTTTCCACCACTCAGCTGGAAGAGAAGATTTGACTGATTGCTTGGTAAGATCTGAGCCAAACTCCCCTCTCTTATCCGTAAAGAGTTTAACCTAAAAGGCAAACAAATCAATTTAGAAACAATACATATATTAAATAAATATAACTTGATGGAAACAAATGTGATACCTTATTTATTGCCAAGGCCTGTTTCTGTACGTCTGGCTCTAGCCTTTTGATGACCTCTTTAAGTCCGGCTCTTATCTCGGGATGGCTTGAAAAATTAGATGAATACTGAAACACAGGATTTAAGAAATATCCCGCGACATGCAAGTCTCGGTGCAACTGTCTCTCCCACCTTCCATCGATCACCTGCCAATACTTCTTCCAGTTTCTAACAGTTGCCTGGATTGCTAGTTTTGCTTTATCCACCCCTTCGTAAATGATAGATAATGTAGGCTTTTTACCCTGGTCTACGATCTTCCAAAGCAATACCAAGGGCTCCATAATATTAGCAACTTCGGCAGCCCATTCCCAGAATCGATTTGCTAGAATTAAATCCGACACTTTAGTGGCCGCACTCCTTCGGGTTCTCTCACGATTGTATTCACACGATTCATTCGTGTTACACATTCGCTTCAACTCAGACTGATAGCGAATGAGACTCTCAAGAACAATAAACTCGGTAGCGAATCTCGTAATGCCTGGCCTTAGCAACTCCCTATCTCTGGTATACTCCTTCATTAAATTCATAACTTTTTGACTGTTATATATGAACGAGGTAATTGATTTGACATCATTCAATACCGACTTGATTGACTTCATATTTCCAATTTTCTCTAGCATCAAATCAAGACAATGTGCTGCACAAGGTGACCAAAATAAGTGTCTCCTTTTCGCCATTAATAACGCGTCAGCCGCCTTAAAATTTGGCTCGTTATCAGTGACAACATGTACAACGTGAGCCTCGCTAATTTCCTCCACAACTTTGTCCATAAGGGAAAAAATATAATCCGCCGACTTGATTTTGTTAGTCGTGTCAACAGAAGTGTGAAATATCATATTACGATCACAGTATACCATGAAGTTTATGATAGACTTCTTCGTCCTTGAACTTCACCAGTCACACATGATTGTGCAACCATACTCGGGCCATTTCTCCTTTAGAGTTTCTATGTATGCATCCACCTCTTGTACCTCCTCATCCAAGTAAACACCTCCAATCTGATAACCACTTGGACCTTTAATCCCCGGACCCTCCGTAGCAATCGTATCAATCATATATTGATAGGCAGGTCCACTATCAGCAGGATGGAACGGGATGGCATTAAAATGAAAGAACTTGCTAATAGCCCTCCCAACATTCTTCACTCCATCTTTAGAGAACATGAATTTCACAGTTTTCTGAGTAGACTTTCTCGACCTAAACATGGAAGGGTCCATCCCTCGAGCAGGCAATTCAACCCCCGGTTTCAATGACCACGATCGTGACACGTGCGGTCGCTTAAGCCCATATGTGGATGGCCTTGGCCCGGAAACTGAATGTCTTTGTTGTTCTCCTGTCATTCTTCGACTTTCTTTCATAACAGCTTTCAACTGTGCTAATTCTAAACGGGTGATATCATCTTCATTAACGTCATCACTATCTTCACTGACATCATCTTCATCATAGTATTGGATTTGTTCTCGCAAATGCTCTACTTGTTTCTCCTTCTTCCTCTTCTCCAGGGCTCGTTGCTTCATACCATCTGTAAGATTTTTTTTAATATTAGTTGCTATCTCTCTAGGAACATGGCGACACGGTTCGACATAGCCTTGCACTCCCGCCAAATGTTCTTTTAGTCTGCTGACACCACCACTAACGATCTTATTACAGTAATTGCAAGTAATCTTCTTCTTATTTCCATCGACAGCAGCTCCATGCGCCCACCCAGTATCTAGTTTATGAGCCATTCTACAAAATAAAAAAAGATACAAATGTTATTTTTTGTTCAAAATAAAAAAAGATACCAATTTTATTATGTTATTTTGTTCAAAGTTATTAAAAAATAACTCTACTAAACAATTAAGTCTACTTTTATTTTTTAGTAGAGTACTTTTTCTTAAAAGATGCAAATGCTATATTTTACAAGAGCTAATGTTGTAAAAAATAACTATACTAAAAAAAAACTCTACTTATTATTTTTTTATTATGTTATTTTTTTCAAAGTTTTTACAAAATAACTCAACTAAAAAAATAACTATACTAAAAAATAACATATGCATCCTTTTAAAAAAAAAATAACTCTTTTGATTACAAACGTTAACTATAATAAAAAAATATAGTTTAGATTTAAAAAAAAAAACAACTCTATTGTTTACAAATATTAACTATAATAAAAAAAATATACGCCATTTAAACCATTCTTTTAAAAATATTTTAAAATAACTCTTTTATTTACAAATATTTTTTTTACAAAAATATACACTCTTTTAAACATTCTTTTAAAAATATTCTTTTAAACATAAAAAAAAAGCATTTAAACATTCTTATAAAAGATTGTATAACAAAACCAAAATTGTATAAAAAAATATTTAAACATTCTTTTAAAAATACGTTTAAAACATTTAAACCTTTTAAAACCTTAACTAATATAAACCACTATAAAAACATGTAAACCATTTAATTAAAGGGTAGAGCTAAATGCACTCCTACTAAAAACTCTAACACTCCAATCTTTTGCTATAATAAATCATTAGACATAATTACCCTCCTTATCACAAAACCCTCTAAAGCTCAGGCCATCCAATATATAACTAATATATATCATTATATCTGAACATTCCTACTCCACTGTGATTCAAATTCAAATTAAAACCATTTTAAGTCACTTTTTATATATTTTTTAATTTATAAGTAGAACTGATATTTCACTATTATTTTTTTTAATCAAGAGAAAACTTTAAAACGCTTTTAACTTTATACATTTATTTGTAAAATATTTATCTTCATTTTTTATACTGAGCCTAATAAAATTGGACCCCTCCAAACGCTTTTAAAACTTTATTTGTAAAATATTTATAAATTTATTTATAAACTTTATTTATTTGTAAAATATTTATAAATTTAAGTTTTAAAACGCTTTTAAAACTTTTATTTATCAAATCTTTTTTTTACGTAACATGAACACCACCCAAATAAAGGAGATACAACACGACAAAACATATTTTTCACTCAACACGAATACATCATTATCAAGACACGACACAATATCGTATTTTGTTACCTAATGCAAAGAAACAAAATAAAAATTTCACGACATGAAATTTTATTTATTTTACTAAGCATAAACACGACACAACTAAAAAGAAACACGCGTAACACGAAATCGTTATATTCCACTTAATACGAAAAGCGAGACAAAATCTTGTTTTTTTACCAAACACGAAAACTACCCAATAAAAACACGACATAATATGAAATCTTATATATTTTTATATAATGCAAACGCAACTCAAATAAAAGTTACACGACATGAGTTGTGTTTTATAAAAAAATGTCTTAATTGTTTTTTTGAATATTTTCCAAGTTTGTACTTATAGATTTTTTCTTATAATAATGCAGTTAAAACAATGCGTAAATATCGTAAAATTACAAATATATAATCTTTAAAAATCGCACAAATTTGATCTAAAACCAATTAAATCACATATAGTTTTATATAAAAAAGTATTTTTTTTTTTTTTTAGAGAAACAGTTTTTTATAAAGAAGAGTTAAAGAAAATAAAAAAGAGTCCATTCACACACAAAAAATATATGTTAAAATTATGTGTGTTAAAATACGACAAGATACAAAATCGTATGTTTTTACTTAGAAAAAATGGTCGGACCATTTATACATACCACTGGTGTGAATCATTTTTTTATATAGTAAAATATTTTTTTACTATTTAAAAAAAATGGTCCGTGTCAGCGACATGAATAGATTGTCGGACCGCGGACGCTAATCATTTTTTTTTAAATAAAAAAAATATTTTTTAATTGAGTTTTTTTGTGTGGTATTTAAACATTTTAGGGGATCTATAAAAACCTATTTTACTATTTTTAAAAAATGGTCCCCATCAACGATATGTATAAGTGCTCTTCCGAATTTTTATTCATGGAAAATGGTTTGATTTTTCTTATTAAAGCAGTATAATTTTTGTATAAGGATCATACCCTTTGAGTATTCATATGTTAGTGAAATGAAGAAACTTTATTAACAATTAAAATATTTTAAACATTTTATTTTACAACAGATACTTTATTTATAAAAAAAACATTTTAAACATATTTTATAAATAAAATAAATTTGTATTTAATTGCATTTCAATTTATAAAAAAACTGTAAATATTTTTCATTTTAAAAAACATTATGTTATTCATAACAAAATATTATAAGCTATTTATTAAAAAAATCTAACTATTTTTTATAAATAAAAACTGAAAAAACATTAAAAAAAATAATTAAGAAAGTTTTTCTATTAAAAAATAATTTTATTAACAATTGAAACAGTTTTTTCCTTACATGAAAAAAAAAAATCTAAAACCGTTAAACATTTTATGTTAAAACAGTTTTGTTCCTTTATAAAGCAGTTAGAAAAAAAAAAAAAAAAAAAAAAAAAAGGAAAGAGAACACTAGTTATTTTAAAAAATTATCCTTTGATGAACTTTTTTTTTTGCCAAATCCTTTAATGAACTTTGATGATTAACTTTAAAAAACAAAGAAAAGGAGAACACAAAGGTCTTAAAAATCTTTATTAAAATTTAGAAGCAAAGCTGGAGTGTCTCAAAATTTGATCGGAGGGGGAAGAGCATAACCGTTAATTAAACCATAACCTTTCAAACCCAAAATAATACCATTAATTATTTTGACGTTTGGGTCGGCGGTACCTGAGCTGGAATTCGTCTTCTCCGGCGGTTGGTTTGCACTTTAACAGGGAAGAGAGAGAAGTTTTGGTCGGCGGGTTAAAGTGGGTTTGTAGCTGGGTTAAAGAGAGAAGTTTTATAGCTCAAATTTTGACGACATCCGTGACTTGCTTTTGTCCCAATCAGCTGTAAAAGGTACGTGTTTTCTACTTTCCCTTTTATTTCAAGATTCGTTGCTTTTTTTTTTCAAGATTTTCACTTTTTTCACAGTTTTTTCTAAATATCGCCCGAGATTCTTTAACTCGGTCGATATATCGGGCCATCATCTCGGACGGGCGGATATATCGGCTAGTCAAGCCGATACGGTAGGTTTCTGTTATTTTTTCGTATCGTGACCCGGTATCGTCTCGTCTACCTCCGATCCCGAGTCAACTCGGTTGAAACTTTGAACCATGTATGAAAATGTTTTAAAAAATCGAAAAAATCGAAAATCGAAAAATATGTCGGAAAATATCGGAAATAATTCGGAAAAATTGGATCGGAAAAATCGCAAAATCGGAAATTCAGAATTATTTCCAATTTCTGATCCGATTTTTTTCAGAAAAATCGGAAATCGGAAACCTATATACGTTCCAAAATCGGAAAATATCGAATCGGATATCGGAAAAATCGGAATGTTCGGAAAAAAAATACAACCCCAGTTTATACAATTGATTTTTAACTTTTAGTTTGAATTGTAGGATGTGAGCGACATTCGTCAAGTCCCTGATCATCAGGTTGGAAGATTGTTTGTTTGATTGGCTAATAATAATAATAATAATAATAATAATAATAATGTTATGAAATTAATTGATTTGTTTTTGTTTGAAATTGAAGGAGGTATTTGTGGACCCTGCACGTGACGAGAGTGTGATAATCGAGCTTTTGGATTTGAAGCATGATGTGGCTGATAATGGAAGTGTTACCTGGTTCCTACAAGACCTCGCCACTGAACAAGATGTTCAAGGGACCATGGTAAACTCTACACTTCTTCCTATTTAAATAATCACCTTTTTGACTTTTGTGCCTTTTTATATTGGATGGCAGTTGTTTATATACAAGTGTGTATATTTAATAGACAGTCTTTTTTATCTACGGATTTTAAATAATCATTTCAACTATTTTTGTATGTCATCCAGGTAATTGAGCAGTCAGGAGTGTTTGAGGCCGAGCGTTTACGTTGTAGAAACATGCCTGCTGTCATTACAACTGCTGTTGGCCAAATGGTATGTAAGATACAAATATGATGTAGTGAACATAATTAATCAATTATGAAGGTCAATTTCTTAATTCAAAGACATGTTCTTAAATTTCAAAAGCACATAGCAGGGTCCATGAAAATTATGATGTATTTATACGACTACCCCATAGAAGTTATATGACTCGGCTGATAAAATTGTACTTAGCTTGAAATTTAGTTGCACTTCATAAGGGCATAAAGGGTTGAGATAGATTTGGAAGAATTGATGTATTATAACGGTAATCTGTTATACTTTTTCTTTAAGCACGAGGATGTTATCTATAAAACTAAAGGACGAGATGGGATAATATCACATTAGAGTACCGAAGAGCTTCTGTAAAGTCGAAATATTTTGTGATGAGTGGAACAGGAAAACAAATGGGATTGCTTGTAGTTAGTTTGGGAGCAAAAATGAGGGAATTCTCATCAATGAAATGTTATATTGAAGACCATTTTTAGAAAAGCCAAGACTGAAATGCCTAGATCGTTCTTAGAATTCCCTAGACTAAAAGGTAGTATCCCAATGAAAAAAAAACATAATGAATGTGTGGGAAAATACTATTAGGCTGTCATATGATCAATGCACACTTGTCAAGACGAGGAAAACGATAAAATCACATATCTTGAAGTCTAGTCACAATTTATAGTTAACTGGCAGCATAAAGAAATACGGATGTTGAAATGAGTGAATGGCACAGGCAAAAAAACAAAGAATTGCTGTAATATATTGTAGATTTATTTTAACCCCACCTGATCATCTATGAAAGAATAATAGAAGGGCTTTGCTTTACTGAATTGAAATTTCTAGGGCAATACCTTGTTTGAGATTATGATGTGTGCTTCAATACATGGTTATACAGCTAAATGCTCTTCACCTCTCTTTCTTCCACTATGCTTGTGTTCCTCGTACTTTACTTATGGTTAACTTTTGTTATCAATGTGCAGGCCATCTCTAAGGGACACCAAGGAAGGGAAGCACAAAATATAATAAATGTAATTTTGTTTTCTTTTTCTACCATTCTTGTTTTCTCTGCTAGATTAATCTAAATTGAGACGTGGAAGTATGGGCGGTCGGCAGTCGACCAAAGCCCACTCATATAGGATGTTTGACACACCCATTCCAACTTCCAAAGTTTTGTGAAAAGTCCTCGAGGTACACACACAAATGCCATCGGTTTTCGAACTTCAAAATATCATAATGTCCTCTGGGAGTATCCATGCTCACCAAGAGATATGACATGTTTTGATATACGACGACGATGCTCACCCCAAGATATAACATGCTTTGATATACAAAGTGGACACTTACTTGGGGGGAGGTAATTTCCACTTTTAAAAATTGGTTCCTGCAGGTATATTTGGCAAACATGCGCCTCAAGGAAGTTGGCACAGATGTACTTATCACTGCATATGAGCCTGTTTTAATTAGGTAAGTACGGAGATTATGTTGTTTGGCCAATAATCAGGTAGCTTTGGTAGTTTTATTTACTTTTTAATACGTCTGGACAATCTATGTAGGGGAACAATTTGTTTTAGTACATGGGATGTTTCCAGTACCCTACTTACTTTGACCCAGTTGGCATATGCCTCTTTCTAATTCTTATCCTTTTCTCAGTATTGTAACCTCATTTTTCGCGATTTTGTAAATTTATGCTGAGTTTTGCCTCACTAAGGTAAAAAATGTGCAATTACTAATTTTTATGACTAAATGCCAGAAGCCCGAAATTAAGTGTTTGTTTAGGGCCCTGAAATCTTAGGGCCGGATTTGGACATTAAATTGATAGTTGGTGTGCATATGGTAGTACATTGCTTCTGCTTTTAACAAAGAAAATGGGAGTACTTTGTTTATAACTGGCTTTATGTTTTTGTTAGGGGTGACAATTTTGACAGTTCACGATTCAAATACAACACAGTTATTGGGTGACAGTTGATCTTTTTTTTTGCCTGATAAGTTGTCGGTTGATCATTTCTCGACACGAACTCTATGTCACCCCCAAACATACACCTCCCTCAACACCCCCCCACCCCACCCCCCCAAAAATAAAAAAAAAGGAATAATGAACTGGTTGGGTTGATGTCAAAACACTAATAACCTGAAACTAACATGAATTTACCTCTTTAAATGACATTTGTGAAAAAAGAAAAAGAAAAAAGGGTTGGACAGGAATAAAGTTACTTCCAAGATAACTGGAATATGTGTTCTACATTGTGTCACTGTGAAAGTATTGAAGGATGGTATATATTTAACCTATCCCCCTTCTTGTGCACACTCCTCACACTGGAGAAACTCTAAATATGTATGTTTGTTTTTGGTTGCAGCCCTTTGAGCGCAGTTGGGGCAGGTTTAACTGTACCAGCTGCACAATTTGGATATATGCCAATGGCTGAAGTTTTTAAACTTGCAGTCTCCTCCTTCAAAGTTAATGGTTGGAGCCTTTTTGGAGCCGCTGCCTGACAAGTTTTGATAAGACGACTACAAGACTGTTTTAGTTTGATACTCTGTTTTGAATTTGTTCTATTTTTAAAGATTACTATTAATTATTTTTGTTTTCTGAGTTAATTTATATCCGATCTTTTTCATGTCTTATCATTTGATGGTTGCAGACTTGGGAAGTATGTTAGTAAACATATACTTGTTTTTGTGGGTACTAAATTCTTCAAACTGGAGTGTGTAAACAGGGCAAGGTTTCTCATTTTTGAATGATTTAATTATATTTCTAATTGGAAAATGTTAAGACACACCGGGGTTAGCACCGGTTTAGTACCGGTACTGTTTTATTTGTTTGTACTATGGTGTGGGTCCCGTCAGGGAATGTTGTAATGTTGTAGGTTCCACCAATGTATAATTGAATAAAGCGGTACCGGTACTGACGCCGGTAAGAGTATCACTAATTTGCTAGATTTTGTAGTTTCCCAAGTTATGGAGAACCGTGAGATTTATTAATCAAAATATAATTTCAATTAAACCAAATGTTTTGTGTCATTTTTTTTCTGTCAAGAAAAAGAATTCATTCAATCACTACACATAATTCAGAGATACAAAATCCTGGCAAACCAGGAGGGAATTATCCACGCTACTAATACCACCATCCAAAGACAAAGATTGCCAAGAGAATGAGCTGCTTCGTGCCTCCTTACAGTTTCTATGAGCAAATTTGAATAAACCCATAAAACGAGAGGTTAAACACTTTTAACATCTTTATTTAGCATCAGACAAAGAAGGGGAATTGGAGTTGCTCTACCTCATGAGTCCATTAGGATTTTTTGCTGCCCAAGAGAGAGCATATTAGGCAGCAGTCTTGAGAAGCTTGCCACAAAATGTGAATTTTTTTTCCAACGGAGCTTGATCTTCTATTGAGAAACATGAAGGAGATGAAATATCTCTACTCAAATTATGAAGAACGTTAAAAGCACTTTGATCAAATACACTCCGGTTTGTTCATAATGCCAAACTAAACCATCTTAGTGATTCCCAACCATAGTGACTTAAATATCATTCACATCCCCACCAATAAAATTGTCTTTAATAACATGATCATTCCACCAGCCCGAGTTCTAAACAAGATCAACAACAAAAACTTTTCATTGAAAAATCTTGACTTGAGGCATATAAAATGTCTATGTTGCTGATCTTGTTCTCCATTACCAAACCTCAAACTATATTCAATACCAACCACTTCCTTGCCATAAACTATCCTTCTCCAAAAATAGGAAGGGCTTGACCCAATGTAGCACTTAGGAAGCGGTTATATTTGCAACAATTTAAATGTTTGAAATAAACATAAAGTACAATGATGACATGGATTAGAAGTTGGTTACATTACATTGGGTCATGTAACTTCAAGCACAATACATTTGCATACGAAAACCGATATTCTTTGACCTTTTGTCGGAAGAGGTCAAACATAGTGGATTACATGTGGCTTACTTTCAACGGAATGAGGACCGAGATCCTTATGCGAATCAAATTAGGTACCTAAGGGCTTTCATTTTCATGCATTGGGAGAAATTTTCATGCTTGTATTGGCTCGGCCCTTATAAATAGGGGTTAAGGACAATGATTTTGGAGTGATTGTGTCTAATTTTGTTGAATATGTAAAATGTGAGTATGGGGGAAATATCCAACCTAAAAGGAGGAGCTGACAGAAGTCTGACTAGTTAGATAAATGATCACAGTTTGGAGATAAGAACAAGAGAGGATCCGATCAACGGAGATATCAGGATTGGATTCGCTCAATCAAATCACAATAGCATTCCAAGGCCATGAGTCCCACACGACTCATTCTCTCATGTTCTCAATAAATGTAAACCACACCTTTGGAAAAAGGGGAACATAATCTTTGTTATCAAGAGTTGATCAATAAAGAAAGAGAAAAATACTCCCTGGACATAGGCACATTGTCGGACCACATATATTATGTGTTGGGTGATTGCAATTTTACTTTTTGCTCGGCTTAATTATGTTGACCTAATCCTAATAGGTTTTTAGCACCTAAAATTGGTGCTGTCAGTGTGAATCGAGTTCCTTTTCTCAGTCAAGAAAAACCAACGAGCAGTTATGTCTCACTCACACAACTCACGTCTTCCGTCCAACGACGACCATCAAAATGACGACAATGGACCTCCAGCACCTTGGGTCAGGTTTGAGGTTCACCCCAAAATCCTAATCCGTGGTACCGTTCCCAGGAGGAACCAATTTTGGGAAGTAATAAATAACCGAGGTCCACCCAGATTTCACGGTTGGTGGGCGCTTATGAATGCAAACTTCATGAATAGGAGGACGCCACTCGCATCCAGTTGGAGGAGAATGTCCATTTGCAATGTCGTTTGGAAATAATTGAGTAAGAGATCCATGGGTACAAGCACAAATGCCATGCCCAAACACCCAACCTTTAGGCGAGCAAAACTCTCAACCAAGGAAGGAGTTCGCGACTCGATCAGGAGTGCTCCAGGCACAGGAGCCGTCCGGAGTAGAGAGACCAGGAAAGGGGTCATCATAAAAAGGATCTACGGAATCTCATCCGAAAAGAGATGGACGAGCATCCTTTTCGGGGGTGGGGGGGTGGGGAAATCCAATAAGGAATTGGTTAAAAGGGCTCTCATCAGCCATATAAAATCCCCATTCTCAAGATTAATAGAAGAACCAGAACCTCCTAAGAAGTTTACACCCCCAAATTCAAAATCTATAATGGGAAGATCGATCTCATTGACCATGTTTATTAGTACCGGTAAGCCATGAATCTCTGGAGTAACAATGAATTCCTTATTTGCTGCATATTTCCTTTTAGTCCGGGGGATATCACACAAAAGTGGTTTGAGAAAGTATCACACATGTCAGTTACAAGTTTTAAGCATCTCACAGAAGTATTCACTGCCAGATTCCTAATCGACAACTCTCATCCCAAGAGGATAGACTTAATCTTCATGATGAGGAAGAACTCCCAGGAAACCTTACAAGAATATATTCGGCTGTATTGCGAAACTCATAATGGTGTGGAGGAATAATACTATTAAGTTGTTGTGGACTCATTTAAGATTGATCTACAGAGCAAATCTATGTTGCACCAATCCTTCACAAAGAAGGAAGCAAACACTATTGAGGACCTTATGTATAGAATTGATATGTATGTAAAAGTGGAGGATATGGTAGTTGGATCCTAGCATGACAATGGTCGATTAAAAATAGTCAAGAACGTCAACAAAGAGAACGTCCCTAAAAGGGGGGCAATAAGTAGAATGACATATCCAAAAGTAATGAATAGGCATACCCCACCAAGGCCCATTAGGCGATCAATACTGTTTTCAAAGAGCCGATCTATAAAATCTTGAGTAAGATTAAATATCAATAATATTTCAAGTGTCCAAAGAAGATGACAAGATATTCGTCAAAGATGAACAATTCCCTAAGATATTCCTAGCACAAAGAGCATGTGCATAAGACAGAGAACTACAAAGATCTCAAATCTTACCTGGAAGAGTTGTCTTAGGAAGGCCACCTAGACGACTATGTGGAGAAGAAGGACGCAAAAGCCACCATGGAACACGACCAGAAACCTGACAACGTCCTAGACGATGATGAGATGGGACACGAGTTTATAGCCATCCATGGTGCATCAAGTTCAAACTAAATTTAGGGAAATGCTGTTTGGATGGAATTGAAGAAGGTCACTACGATCATGGAGGCTTTCCAGATTGATCTTGCCAAGACCTCAGCGGGCAAACACCGTAGACCAAATGACATTGACCATAACAAACGTATAGTCTTTACCGAGGAAGACCTAGTCGGAGTTAAAACTTCGCATTACGATGCACTAATAATCACTCTCAGAATTGCCAATTGGGATGTGGAAAAGATACTAGTAGACCAGGGGAGCTATTAAGAGGTTATGTACTTGAAACTATTTAACAAGACCCTGAGAAGGCAAAGGTTATGGAAGAAGAAGTGGGAAAACTTTTAAAGGTAATTAAAGAAGTTTAATTCCCTAAGTCGCTCTCTAATCCAGTGCCATAAAAAAGAGTAATAAGAAGTGGAGAGTCTGCATTGATTTCACCAACTTGAACAAACATTATCCCAGGGACATCTTTCCTCAGCCAAAGATCGACCATGCTATAGAAAACTATAAACGGATGAGCTTCCTGAATGAATACTCAGTGTATCATCATATCCCTATGTTCGGCCCTGACTAAGACAAGACTTCATTCATTACCGACCTTGGTTTGTATTGATACACACTTATACCATTTGGGCTCAAGAACGCATGAGAAACTTACCAATGGTTGGTTACTAAGATGTTCAAACATTAACTGGGCAACACCATGTTAGTATACATATATGATATGCTCCTTAAAATTAAGCATAAAGGCGAGTATCTATAGGAGCTTACGAAGACATTTGAGGTCCTACGATATTACATGATGAAGCTCAACAAATCTAAGTGTTCTTTCGAAGTATAGTCTGGGAAGTTCCTAGGTTACCTAGTTAGCCAAAGGGGAATCGAGACAATCAACAATGTTCAGCCACCAAAGACAGTCAAAGATGTTCAAAAGTTGATCGAAATGTTAGTAGCACTCAATCGCTCGATCTCTAAATCCTATGATAAGTGTCGACCATTATTTCAGCTCTTGAAGAAAGAAAGGGGCCTGGACTGGAATGAAGAGTGTTCAAATGGACTTGAAGAAATCAAGCTTTATATAAATCGACCACCCTGCTCGCGGTCCCAAATTTAAGAAATCTAGTTTATCTATATCTCGTGATGTCCAACCACGCAGTTAACTTGACCTTAATATAGGAAAAGTAGGGGCACCAAGCTTCGTTTCATTATGCTAGCAAAATGCTATTAGACGTTGAGAAATGCTACCTTCCCCTGGAGAACCTAGCTTAATCTCTGGTAATCGCTTCATGGAAGTCAAAGTATTATTTTGAATCCCATTGAGTCATAGTTACCAATTACTTTTCACTCAAGGTAGTCCTCAGAAAGGCCGAACTCCCTAGACGGATGCCCAGGTAGGTGAAACTAGAGATATTTGATATCCATTATCAACCTAGAACTTCAATCAAATGGTATGTGATATCAGACTTCATCGTCGAGTTCACCAGAGGGTAGGAGCTCAACGAAGGGGAACACGCCAACCAAGTTAACATTGAAGAGTTTGACCAGCTCAATAAGTGGACACTCTATGTCAAAAGAGCCTTTTACTCAAACAGAGCATGAGTGGGAATTGTCCTTATAACTCCAGAACAAATAATGCTCGATCAAGGAGTCAAACTTGGCTTTAAGGCATCTAACAACGAGGTTGAATACGAAGCTCTTATTGTCGAATTAAAAAAGGCCCTATCTCTTGGCACAAGTCATATTGACGTTTTCTGTGACTCAAGGTTGGTATAATCAAGTATCAGGAGACTATAATAGCATATATCAATGCATGTTGGCATACTTTCAGGTCACCCAGGATCTGATCGCAAACTTCAAGAAAGTTCATAACTAATAGTTTCCATGAGGAAATAATAGTCACGCTGATTATATGGACACTTTGGGTTTAACCATTGACTCCGACCTTAAAAGAATAATTGAGATGGAATACCTTGACCGATCAAGCATCACGGAGACAAAGGTCACTGAATAAGTCCTCGCCAACTAAAAAGCTCCCAGCTAGATGGACCTGATCATAGCATACCTGAAAGAGGATGTTCTGACTGTCGATAAGAAGCAAAACCATCAGACTAAGGTGAAAGCTGCTAAGTTTTATCTATTACATGTAGGGAAGATCTACAGGCAATTTTGCACAGGTCCATACCTCCTATGTGTGCATCTAAGAGACGTCGACCAAGTCTTATATGATTTGCATGATGGAATATGCAGAAGTCATGCCGGGGGAAGGTCTTTAGCATTCAGGGCCATCAAAAAATATGACTGGTGGCCTTATATGCAAAACGACACAGTTTCATATATAAAAAAGTGCAAGAAATATCAAGAGTTATTGCCCATGCTTCACCAACTAGCCAGCGACCTCAAATCACTGACCAGTTTGTGACCTTTCGCTTAATGGCGGTTGGACACTATGGGTCCCCTATCTACTGACATGCACAAATTACTTCACAAAATGGATAGAGATTGAACCATTGGAAAATCATAAGGGACACTGATATTATGAAAATTATCTAGAGAAATATTATGACCCGTTTTGACTTGTCAAGGATGATTATTACTGATAACGGAACACAATTTGAAAGTGTACCATTCCAAGACTTCTAAAACACTCACTATATCAGGCACTGTTATAGCTCGGGAGCGTACCCCCAAATCAACAGGAAGACCGAGGCATTCAATAAGACAATGATCGATAGGATGAAGAAGAGGCTAGAAAAAATAAAAGGTTCTTGGGTCGATGGGCTTCCCCATGTCCTATGGGCATATTGAACAATGCCCAGGAGGTCTACTCGGGAAATAACCCATTCCTTATATTATAGAATGGAAGCCATAATTCCACTAGAAGTCTTCTTGCAGACCATGAAGACAACCATTATCGATCAAAGCTTGAACAAAGAAATCATAAGGACCGAGCTCGACCCGGAAGAGGAAAAAAGAGAACAATCCTTGATCAAATTGGCATCCTACCAACAACATTTCGACAAGTAGAATAATAAAGGCGTTAATTTGATGGAGTTCTAAGTCAGAGATTATGTCCTCAGAAAGGTTATTGGCAGTGCAAGGAAGCCGCCAGAAGAAAATTTAGGTCCTAACTATGAAAAACCCTTCAAAGTTACGAGATACGACCTCCAAGGAGCCTACCATCTAAAAACATTGTGTGTGTGTGTGTAGGGGGGGGGGGGCTAAGGATATCCATGTGGCTTGGAGTGCAACGAATATTAGGAGATTTTATTTCTAAAACCTTTTAGCTTTATTCAAGTTTTAAGTTTTTATTTCGTGTATTATTTAAAGTTCATTTAGTATAATTAACTTTCTTATTATTCCAAATGACATGCCAACGTTGTTAATTATAAATTACCATTATCGCAAGGTTATCTTTAGTATAAATTTTCTTAAATTTATTGATCAAGCACTGATCGCCAGTTTGAATGCCTTAGTGAGATAACATATAATCAAATCTTAAGGTTACATGTTTTCATCACTAATAAACACAAAAACATCAAGAATTTGCCAGAAAAAAATGAGCTACGGGGAGGTCCATAGGAACTAAGTGTTCCGACTTTGGTTAGAAAAAATCCTAAACAAGTGGATTACCGCACGACCAAGTGCATTTTCATCATGGTTGGTATTATGCATAAGGTGGTGTGACGACACTTATCCTAAAATGTAAGGCAACTAATAAAACACACTCAACATAGAAAATGGGAAATACAAGACATGAAATTAACTAAACAATTTTATTAATATTTATTTAATTTCAAGTAGAGAGATTGTCAAAATACAAAAATTGAGATACGAAAAGGATGAATAAACATTTCATCTTTAGCGCTCCAGCTCGGCAATAATTATAGAATGATGACCATTGTCTGGATCAGGGAGAAACTCGTCGTGACTATTATGATAAAGGATATAGTACCTTATTAGTTGAATAGGAATGACATCTGCAAGGATCTAACATTCCTCACTTACAGGGGGGGGGGGGGAGCTAAACATATGGGTAATCTACCCTGTACCAATACTAGAATTACGAGTCAGAGGGAACTTTCATAAAGACTAAGGCATTTTGTAATACCTTGTACTTTTAGGAGCATTTTATTTCCATTTGTTCATTTAATTATTAATTTTGTTGGGGAAAATAAATTGGTTTTGGTAAATATTAATTAGAAAATTTAGGATTAATATTTATGATTATTATTATTTACTTGTGTATAATAAGTAAATAGAGATGCGGATTTTTTATAGTCATGTTATGAGTGTCAAGCGGCGAATTATTATATTATGTCGATAGAGAGTTAAATTGATGAGTTTAAATAGTTTGAGGGCAACGCGTACTGTACGCACGTGTCGGGCCCGATTAATGAGGTGCTGGTATATTTTTAGTTTAGTAACTCGGATGGCATTTTTTTATTGTACCGGTGATCCGGAATGGGTCGAAATAGTAAAAAATAAATACTCGAGGGTTATAGCTGGGTTCTGGGGGGCTTTTAGACAGAGTTGCGCCCATATGGGGCTATAGTTGTCTTTTTACCCTTTGGTCCACACCAAAATACGGGATTAGGGTGTGATTAAGAAGTATTTAAGGTTAAGTGAGGTGGATGACAACCTATATTAAAGATTAAGGGATATATTAAAGAGAAGAAAAGAGAGAAGGAAACAATGGAGAAGAGATGAAGAGCATCTCCGGAAATCAATTCATCTCGACGAGTCAAGATTCTGAATTTTAATCCAACAAGGTGTAACACCCCGTATTTTTATAAATATTTAAAATGGTATTAATTGGAATTAATCTGGATATTTAAAATGGGATCAATTGAATATTTATTATGATGAATATAATTGGATATTACAGAGAGAATAAGTAATATGCCATTGTATGTTTAGTCGTTACTAAGAAATACGACACTTATGATAATTTAGTCATGGAAAGCGTCTGACTCGTACCAGAACTTAGATATGGGGATTAAAATAAAAGGAAATATATGGTTATTTGGACTACGTAGAAGTGTCCGAAGGAGTTGAAACAGTAAAAAAACTATATTCAGGTGTCGGTATAGGGTCCCAGGTCAGTTTTGGGCCAACCCGCCATTCCAAAAGTCATTTTTAGACCTTTGAACTTTTACGCTAATAAGAGATACGAGATTCATCACTTTATAATAGACTTTTGAGTTAGAGAAAAGGATTATTGGAAGAAACAAAGAAGAGGAAGTCATAGGTGAGGCATAGGAAGAGTCCTAATAGGAATTTGAAAAGTTTTCAAGGGGAGAACCACCCTTAGCACCACCTTGCACAACCAACTTCCACTGAAATCGAGAGAAGAGAGGTAAAACACCTACATCATTGTAAGACGTGGGTTCTTCAAATACTATTAGTATTAAGTGAGGTGTAACCCCTAATCAAGATCGGGACTAACACCGTTGGATATAGAGTATAGGTCAGGGCCACAGGTGAATTAGAGACAGAGAGATTTAATATTCAAGATTGCA
This sequence comes from Sambucus nigra, assembly GCA_949130495.1. Lineage (NCBI taxonomy): Eukaryota > Viridiplantae > Streptophyta > Magnoliopsida > Dipsacales > Adoxaceae > Sambucus > Sambucus nigra. The sequence continues at coordinate 624,666,264 of OX422213.1, read as the reverse complement.
TTAAAGAACACATTAACGTGAGCAACATAGGGAAAACACAATAGATGAATGGGACCAGCAGGTAGCGTGGTCGGAGGGAGAAAGAACAAGCACTTTAGGCATAATAAAGACAAGGCAGGAACTTCAAGCTTAGTTAATGACCAATGATGGGTGTATTGAATACGTGTGGGAGTTAATGCTCTTCACAAGGGTTCTCTGGTATGAGGGAATTTGGGCAGCAATTCCAGGTTTTGGATCCTCTGGGTTTGATTTGTTCGTTTGGTCTTATTTATATGGGGGAGAGGTTGCTCGAGTCGGCATGCACTCGATCCCTTTGTCCTGGTGCATTAAATGCACGAGATACTACATTTAATGCATGAGATCTGCTAGTTTTGGTGGGAAAGCATTCTATTGATTGGAAGTATTGCAGTCATTAATGAAGGATATGACTTGTCAGCTTGAGGCTTACTCTAGGATGGCTATACGGTCAGATTTGGTGAACTAGACCATCCATTCTAAAGATAAAGGCACTTGAGTGCTTTATTCTTGAGTTCCTAAACTTCAGACATCATGATGTCAGGAAGTGATTAAAACAATGGTTATTGTTTGGTATCTAGTCATGTCAGTCAGCCGGCCTGGCACCCGAGGTACCTCGGGGAGGTGACCTCGAGGGGGAAAGTATTGAGGGAGATCGAATGACTCGAGGAGGTTTATTCGAGTAGGTAAGCAATGAGTAGGATCGAATGACATTCGTCCTGGGTGAAGTTTTGTCCAAGTGTTCCAAGAGGGTTGGTAATAGTTCCTAACGTTGCCTTGATCTCAATCCTCCAAACCACGTCCCTGCAAAGTTCCCAAGAGGAGATTGCTTGATAGAGCTTGAAAGCTCTCCCATGCCCTGCCAGGAATGGTCCCTTGTGGGTACCAAGTGACCTCACTCAACATATACATTCATAAGATTAAGTACACAATACAATATTATATTTCTTATTACAAACTTCTGTCATCCGGGTGACCTTTGTTCTTCGAGCTGGGTCTTTTGAGCCGGGTCCGTTGGAGGTTCTTCGAGGTAGAGCGCCGCGAGCTACTTGCTTGTAAAGAGTCCTCGAGGTGGGTCCTGCGAGATACTTGCATGTATAATCTTCGAAGTGTGTTTGTGGGGCATCTTTCTCTTTAAAGGTTCAATTCACTTGGCTAAGTTAATCATCCATGTGGGGGAACCCCCCCCCCCCCCCCCCAACATTTTCCCCTTCATAGAGATATTTATTTATTACATGAATAAATATCTGTACGAAACTTTCGTTCATCTATGATTTTATTTCTTGGGCGAAATGAAGATATTTATTCAAATTTACCCGAAAGCTCTTCGTTCCCCAAGGTAGATAAGACCCCCAGGCGTGTCTCATTAAATACAACTGTCGTTTGCATTTCAGTGCGTCACACATTGCTGCACCAGGGTGGGCGCATGGAGGCGACACAACCATTCGACGCGTCATTCCCCGAATCATCATCATAGCAACCTTTAGACTTCTGTGACCACACACGTTTGACCAACACGCCAACCACATAATCCTGAAACGCCATCATTACACTTTTCCAAACGTCACTTTTATTACCGTCTTTTGGAACTTGTGTTGCCCCTATAAAAGGGGACGTACCTTTAGTTAAGATTCACCTTTGGGTTTAACTTTAAGAGTTCAATCTTTTCTGTGAGAGTTTAGTAAAGAAGAAACTCTCTTCCTTCAAGCTTTTTAGTTATCTTCCATTCTCTTTTCTCTCGTCTGCTATGGCACCCGTAAAGAGAACTCTTTCTGTCAGGGGTGCCTCTCCTTCCACCCAGGCATGCTAGGATCAATGGGAACGATACCACCATTCCTCTTATTTTATAGAGAACGATCATTTCTGGGCGACGGTCGAACGGTTTCTTAGTGATTTGGTGCCAACTGAGGAGCAAAACTTGTTGATGGGTGAGGGCAAGGGCAAGGGCAAGGGCAAGGGCAAAGATGCTGAAGATTTCTCTTATGTCCCTACCGCTACTTTCTCCCATCTCCATATAGAGAGCGGTGACTTCCCCTATTATAAGGTGGAATTTTAGGCGTCCTTTGGTGCCAGCGAAGGGTTGGGCCCTTGGACGGAGTATATCCATGCAAAGTACTCGGTTCAACTGGCCCTCATAGGTTTTACTTGTTCCATGTGGTTGGGTGACCTTACCTTGGAAAAAAATAGCACTGCTTTACAACTGTTGGTGTCCCGGTGGAGCCATAGGTCACACACCTTCATGGATACTTGGGGTGAGTTTACTATTACCCATGAGGATGTGTGCGAACTATTGGGACTGGAAACTGCTGAATTTGACACCTTCTTCGAGGAGGCTGTTTCTAGTGAAGAGAAAACTCCGAGGATCGAGTTAGAGCCCATTGTGAAGGATTGCATGGTCACTTACAACAAGTTCGCCAACTTTGAGGTCATCCGCTACTTTTACTTCATTGAAGAGAAGGCTATCATTAGAGCCCGTGAGGCTTTTAGGGAGAACCCTCGAGGGAAATAAGTTTTTGAGCAGCCTCCAATTGGGAAAGGCTATGAGTTCAAAATTGAGCTGGAGGGGTATATATGGGTGATGCTGTAGAAGATATACCTTCTAAGTTAGCCCCACGACTGTCCTCGTAAGGACCTGATCAACCTGGCCGTTCGAATGGCCTGTGATGTAAAGATCCCTCTCGCAGCCATTGTTCTTGGGTCTCTATACACTTGGTTAGATTATGTGTCTACAGACTCCGCTCGAAGCGTTGGTAGGTTCGATATGTCTAACTATGCCAGCAATATTCTTTTGATGACGTTCTTTTACGCTCATTTTAAGGATTATGCCCCCACTGGCCACTTTCTTGTCTCACAGGATGTAAGAGTCCCCCGTACTTACTGTTAGAAGAATAAGAGTATGAAGAAACCTCTATTAGCTCTGATTGACCGAGCTAAGTGATTTAATCCTCGCCCTTATATTTGGGTAAGCTAGTTTTTTACCAATAATTTCTTTGGTGAAGAGGAGTGTCCCATTGCTCCTATCGAAGAAGCCCTTGCCATCCCTTCCTATTTTCCTTCATATACTGAGTGGTAATCATTTTACTCTATTTATATCCCCCATCGAGTAGCCATGCAGTTTGGCTATGATCACGGCCCCCCCTGTTAAGCCATTTCACCAAAGAGAAGCCCATTAATTTTTCGTTTGCTTGTTCGAATTTCCTTATGTCTACTGTTGCTGATTTGTGTGCCCATTATCCTGCTAACCCCGTAAGCCCGAGCAAGAGAGCTCAAGGAGGAAGATTAATGATGTACACCAATGTATTCTGGCAGAACCAATTGGTTCGTTTCCATACTAACCTTCTCAAGGAGCCCCGTTATCCCGAAGTTGAGAGATTTTCGCCCACTACCCAATCGTCTATTTTTCCCCTCAGTACAACCAATACCAATGCTCCCCCTGAGCTTCCTCCCCTAGCGCCTGTGGATTAGGTGATTGTGAAGATAAAGAAAACCACTCAGCCTTCCATTCTTTAGACCGATGTTGCCCTTGGTCCTTCGAGGCTGGTTGGAAGGACCGAATCTCCTCGCCCTGCCTTAATAGGCACAACATTTAGGGCCACTCGGAAGGCACCCTTGAAGAAGATTAAAACCATTCCTCCACCTCCATTAGACTCTACTCCCGACCCAAATATTTCCAAAGCAGTGAGCCAGATGGTGGATTATCTTCACCAGACTTGGGAACATTTAAGTGAAGAAGACTGAGCTTTTATGTCAGCCGAGATGTATGCTCATGGGTTTTATTATGACCCCCAATCTGCTGAGGGTAATAAAAAGAGGAAATCAATTATCCCCCTCAATCTTATGATGGAGGAGTCGAACGGGTCCAGTGAGGAGGAGATTGCTGATGAGCATTTATCTGGTGGAGATGTTGGTGAAGATGATGATGATGACGAGGAAGGAGAGGAGGAAGAGAAAGAAGAAGAAGAAGATGAGGAACAGGAAGAGGAAGAGGAAGAGACTGCCTTATACGTAGGCGTAGGTTGAGGGTGGTGGTTTCTTCCCCGAAACCTGCCTCAGCCCCTCAAGATTATGAATCATTGAGGATGTGATGGAAGAATAGGTAACTCTCTTACATCTCTTACTCTAAATGTCCTCCTTTTATTCATTATTTCTCATGTTGATGTCCTCAGTTTGTTATAACTTATTTTTCTTCTTTCAGGTTGGTGTGCAGGTTGATGTCCGTGATGGTGCTGAGGAAGATCTCCCTCTCGAAGTAGCTACCCCTACTGTTTCTCAAGTAGTCACCCATTTCCCACTAGGGCAGTTATATATGATACTTTATCTAGTGCAGGCTATTCCCATGACCTTTCTTTTTTGTGCGAGCAGGCTGGCATTGAGAGGGGTCTGCTTTCGATAAAAGTTATTGAAGCTGTGCCTGTACCTGTTGTTGTTGTTGTGACTTCGATGCTTGTGGTAAGCCTTTATTTTCTACACTTATCTTCCCCTTATATTGCTCCCTCGATTGTTCTGATTCAATTTCTGCTTTTTTTTTCCTTCTTTAGGCTCCCACGCCTGTATCAACCGTCCCCGTGGTGCCTCCACCTTTGAACGATAAAATGCTTGTTACCTTATTTGGGCCATCAATTTTAAACCCAGAAGGTGTTGAGCTAGTGCAGTTACCCAAGGAGGGGGTTAACAAGAACATGTTGTTGAGCCGGTGGAGGATAGGCAGGAACAGGTAGCTGAGGTTGGGGACAATGTGATTTCCCTTCAAATTCATCCCTCATTGGTGGCCCCCGAGGTGATTGAGGAGGAGGACGTGGTTCAGATAGCCACTCGCGAGTTTGTAGAGGAGCGACAACCTAAGGTATTTCCACTCTTTTATCTATCTTCTGTATATAAATATTTTAGCTTTAAAATCAAAATCTCCCATAACTGCGGGTCAGGCAGGCCTAGGAATGTAGTACTTTATATTTTATAAATCTCCCATAACCGAGGGTCAGGTGGGCCTAGTCTTATAGGCATAAATCTCCCATAACCGAGGGTCAGGCGGGCCTAGTCTTATAGGCATAAATCTCAAAGTTAACATATTATATATATATTTTTTTCGTGCTTTCCTTTACCTATATTGCTAACTTTAACTGTTTGTTGCATTTTAGGTGGAGGTCGATCAACTAGCAACTCATAGGCTCGAAGTGGACCTTGTTTTTAAGGAATCAATTCAAGCACCAATAGTAGCTTCAGCTACTTCTTTGGGCAGGGCCCGTGTACTAGGTGATACTTTTGCACCACGCGTTCCTCAAGTGCAAGCAAGTGATAGTGCTTCGCATACCCGACGGGCATCTGCCAGTGATAGCATTTTCAGTATTCATCCACTTGAGGCATCCCTCGAGGTGGTTGTGCGACAAACTTTGGCCATCTTCCCTTCCGTTATGACTGAGGGTCCCCGTTTATTGATCGAGCGATTTCTAGCTCTCTTTCCTTCGACATTTACTGTTCGCTATCTGCATCCACTTCCTGGGATGATGGCTGGCCGATTGTTTGGGCTCACGATGGTATTAGAGGACATTCTCATCATCCCCCTTATGTCCCTTAGCCTTGAAACTGTCAAAACTTTATTGGGTAGGGTTAACGCGTTAACCAATTATGGGTTTTCCATGACATGGCTAGTGGAGCTGCTACGGAGTTTCAAAAATAGTGATCTTCCCAGCATCTATAACCGCCTCCAGAACTCTCATCGCGAGAAAGTGGCTATTTATGAAGAACTTGTGGGTTTGGAATCCCAGTTGCTAATGACTGAGCAAGCCTTGCAAGAGGCTCTCAAGGCAGTTACTCGTGCAGAGGCACAGTTGGTTGAAAAAGAGCATGAGCTAGAAGCGATCTATTAGGCCCAAGAAAATCGCCAGAAGAATCTAGCTGACCTTGTTGCAGAGCAGAACCAACTTGAGAAGAATCTTCCCCCACATCACCACCGGTTGTTTGGTTCAGAGAATCTTCGCTTTATTATGGACGACCCCTAGCTTCATTATCCAGTGTTTCTTTTATTGGTCTTGCCCTTTTCTGTGTACTTTTGAATTTTTTCTAACTTGGTTGTAACCACAATGCCATCGTTTATTTGAAATAAAGAAACATTGGGAACTTTGGTGCTTCCTTTCCTTTTGTATTGTTTAATTGAGTATTATCTATGCTCACACATCAATGCTAATTACCTCAAATATGTAATAACCCGCGTAATTTTAGGCTATTTTAATTAATTTTTGGACAATAGAGGAAAATAAAGTTCTTGATAAAATTATTTTATTGCTCAAATTTGTTGGTTATTATTTTTAAAGGCGAGAATTTCAAACGGTTTCGAAAATGGAGTTAAAACGGATTTTAAAATGATTTTTAAATATTTTTAACTCTTGGAGTTGTTTTGACTTCCAACTCTTCATTTATTTGCCTTATTTAAAGGAGTCTTTTGGATTCCAACTCTTCATTTCTTTGCATTATAAAAGGGAGTCGTGGGCAAGCTTTTTAACCTACTTTTGGCACAAATTTTGGCAGCAAATATATTTTATATTCCTCTTCTTTTTATATACACTTTGGCCCTTTGAGATTTGCATTTCGATTTGAATATTCGTACTCGTGTTGTTACGTTTTGTTAATCGCTAACATATATTTGTTGAGCATCTTTCCTGTCGTATTGTGTACTTCCCCATATTTTCTTTTAGTGGCAGGTTAGCGTGGATTTGGGCGCTATGGATTATTGGAGATTGATTTTAGCGAGGATTGTTTGGAAAATATTTGTATTAAATATTTTGTTGTATAGAGCATTGGAGATTTGTATTTTATTTTTCGAGTTAGATGTTGTATTTATTTGAGAGACTTGTTGTCATTGTAGAGATTGTTGATTAGTTTAATTTTATCGATGAGTGGCGCTCCGTTCGCTCTCCCCGGGCGAGCGGGGTGTTACAAAATATAATAAAGGGATCAATCGATGAACTTGTGAAAATAAAATATTGATCTAACATATGCCTTCTGAATTTTACTTCTGACTATATTAAATGGGCGAGTTTAATTACTTTAAAGCGTACATCTATGGTTTAACACAAAAAGTAAGTCATTGAACAGGAGTGTCAGGACATACATTCAGGCGTAATAAGTCTTCAGCCACTTGTTGTTCAATTTGAAAGTCACATTATCTTCCAGCGTAGATATCTCGCTATAGCCCGAATCATGGGTTGCACGAACGATATAAGGCGCTTCCCAGTTTGCTTCGAACTTTGGTAGCAACAAACCCCTTATGTGTGTCGTGCATGCTTTTAAAACCAAGTCTCCTTCTTTGAACTTCCTTGGCCTCACCAATTGGTCGTAAGATCTGGATAACTGCTTCCTATATATATCTCGAAGTGTATCGCGGTCTTATCCCTATGTTCTTCTAAGGCTTCGAGTTGTACATGGCGACTGTGAGGGAGCATAGCACTTCGTAGGTTGTAACGAGCTGAAGGTACCTTGAGTTCGACTGGCAGCATAACTTTCGCCCCAAATACCAGGAAGAATGATGTGTACCCTGTTGTCTTTCTCTTCGTCGTTCGATAGGCCCATAGAACTTCAGGGAACTTGTCATCTCATATGCCAGGGAAGTCCTCTAGCATCTTTGCCAAAATTTTCACCAGCATCTTGTTGGTAGCTTCTGCTTGCCCATTGCATTTTGGGTAGGCCACTGTTGACTTATGATGGATGATGGAGTACTTTTTCGTTAGCAAACGTACTGCGCTATTCACAAAGGGAGTACCATTATCCGACAGAAACACCTTCGGGATGCCAAAGCGACAAATAATGTATTCCTTCATAAATCAAGCTACTACCGTCGCGGTGGCCTTCTTGAGCGGTATGGCCTCTGCCCACTTCGCGAAACATTATGTGGCTACTAAAATCCATATCTTTCCTCGTGACGAAGGGTTGATGGCCCCTTCCAGGTCGAAGGCCCAAATATAGAATGGGAATGGTGTAGATAAAGAGTGTAGGTTCACTGAAGGAGCGTGGATTATATTCCTGTGTAACTGGAAGGTCTTGCACTTTCTAACAAAATCGACTGAGTCTTTCTCCATCGAAGACCAGTAATAACCTAAGGTCATTAGATGGTCGTAAAGTTTGGCTCCCCCAATGTGACTTGGCTCGTGAGCTTGCTTCAACACCTCTTCGGCCTCTTCACCTCTTATGCACCTTAGTGGCCTGTCATCATAGCCTCATCGGTATAACCGCCCATCTTGCACGAAGTACCTCGGTGCTCGCCTCCTTATCTTTATAGCATCTTCTTTATCTGCTGGCATTACTCCATCTATGAAGAAGTCCATGTAGGGTTGTCTCCAGTCTTGCGGTTGGTTAATGAAGTTGCACTCTATCGCTTGATAGAAAAGACAGCACTTCGAGTACTCTTTTTGTATTACGGCGGCTTCTTGTCTCATCGAGGGCCAGTAGCACCCCGCCCGTTGTAACCTTCTGTACAGAGGAATCTCGGTGGTCTCGCAACTATTCTTATACACATCGATCATTCTTCTCTTAGCCTTTTCAGGGTCCACACACCTGGACAATCAACCTCCTTTATTTTTGAAATATAAGTTTCCCCTAGCCACAAAGTATTATGATAAGTTGGCCAATCTAAGTGGTCCTTCCCCTCTCTCTAGTTTCTTTCTAATTTTTCCTCTCCAGTCATGTTTATCTTCTGATGGCAGCATCTTAGATACCATCGAGGGGGCAGTTCTCTTTGTTATTTGGACCACGGTTGATTCCCCGTCAAAGGAAATCTTTTGCGCGATGGTGGCATAGGCATTCGCATGCCTGTTCATCATTTGGGGATGTCTTTTTATCTTTACCACCTCAAACTGGCCCAGTAATTGCTAGATGATCGTGCGGTAAGGCGCCAAACTCATGTGCTTTAATGCAAATCCCCCGTCACTTTCTTCACCACCAGACTTGAGTCCCCTTTGATTGTTAGAACCTGGACGCCCTCCTCAGCGCTTTGAGTAACCCATGGACCAGTGCCTCGTATTCAATTTCGTTATTTGAGCATTCAAACTCCAATTTAAAAGACAGGTGAATCTCTTCACTGCCTCTTCGAAGAATGACTCCCGCTCCTCCTTTTTTCTCGGTTGAAGAGCCGTCGAACTCCATACTCCATTTGTCTAGGCTGGTTGCTACGAAATTGTCCCGAAGGTCATCACTCGGGAGCTCTTCAATAGGCGGTTCGAATGTCCCAGGTGGGAAAATAACCAACAGATCTGCATATGCCAGACTTGTGATGGCCCGGGGGACCACGCACTTCAGATCGTACTCTGAGAGGATTAAGAACCATTTAGCTGCCCTGCCTATCAATACAGTTCTAGCAAGAAAAAACTTTTACAAGGTCACATCTAGTTATAATATGTACCGTGAATGATAACAGGTTGTGTCTAAGCTTTTGTGCTACAAATACAAGGGCTAAACAATGTCTGTCAATGCTAGTGTATCTGGCCTCAGGATCGTGTATAATTATACTTAGATAATAAATAGGTTTATCAATGCCTTCGCTCTCTTGGGACAACAAATCCCCAATGGACCGTTCTGTTGACGTAAGATATAAGTGTAAAGGGGTACCTGCCTTCGGAGGGATCATTATTTTATAGGAGGTAAGTAGCGCCTTCAACTTGTCCATGGCCTCCTGGTGCATTATTTCCCATGCAAACTTCACTCCCTTCCTCAGTAGTTCCATCAAGGGATGTGTTACCTCAGCCAGCCCCGGGACAAGCCGCCTCAAGTAGGACACCTTGCCAAGGAAACTCTTTAGCTCTTTTGTGGATTTTGGTCTTAGCATATCAATGGTGGCTCTTCATTTATCCAAGTCCATTTGTACCCACTTTTGGTTTACCACAAACCATAAGAACTTCCCGCTCGTTACCCCAAAGGTGCATTTTAAGGGGTTCATCTTTAACTTATACTTCCTGCAGCGAGTGAATACCCTCCTCAAGTTGTCTAGGTGGGATTCTTCCTTCTTGGACTTAATCACCAAGTCGTCGACATAAAACTCCACAGTCTTGTGGAAAAGGTCGTGGAATATGGCCATTATCGTCCTCTAATAGGTGGCTCCTGCATTCTTTAATCCGAAAGGCATGAATGTGTACATAAAATTGCCCAAGGGTATTCGAAAGTCAGTCTTCTCCGCATCAGCAGGATTTATTTTTACTTGATTATAGCCCACATACCCATTCATGAAACTGTACATCTAGTGACCTCCTGTCGCGTCGATCAAGCTGTCAATGGAGGGCAGTGGGAATTCGTCCTTCGAGCACGTCTGATTCAGATCTCTAAAATCTACACATATCCTGATTTTGCTTTTGTCTTTCTTCCCCACCGGTACAATACTAGATAGCCATATCGGGTGTTGTATCAGAACTATAAAACCTGCTGTAAGCAACCTCTCTACTTCTTCCTTGATCTTTAAATCCAACTCTACTTTGTATGTTCGAGTGGCCTGTTTAACTGGAATTGCTGAGGGCAAGACATTCAATATATGGAAACTTACCTCCGTGTCAAACCCACGCATCTTGGTGTACTTCCATGCAAAGACATCTTTAAACTCTACCAACAATTTGATTAACCCCTCCCGAGGGTCTCTTTCCAAGTCCTTCGAAATGAAGATGGGATTCGAATCCCCACCTTCTCGAGCCAAATCGATCTTTTCCAATTCTTGAATCTGTGGCCTAGGGCCGTCTTTCTTACATTCCGGCTCTTCCTCCACTTCTTCTACAAACTCTTGGATCCCAGAGTTGTCAATTACTAGTCATTACCCATGGTTATCTACCAAGGAACATTCATACACGGGGTCAGCTTCATCGTTCAGTCTCTCGACTGCCCGCTCACACCTTCACAATCTATAAATGATTCTGTCGTTAGGCAAAATAACACGTTTGCACTGCCGGGTAACGTCTCTTTGGAAAGGTCTCTTTTTATTATTCTCATCCACCTCCTTCACCGTTCACCTACTAAGAATGCTCTTTGTCTGCATCTGGTTCTCAATGGGATCAATTCGCGGGGTCATCCGATCACGAAGCTATCTTGACAGGCCAGGGGGCCTTATTACCCCCAGATCACATTCTTATTCATAAGTCACAATCGTCCGAGCAGGTGCCCCACCTTCTCTCTAGTCGATGGTATCCTTATCCCCCAGTATATCTTATCACCATAGTATCTTCTTTTTCCAGATCAGTATAGAAATCCGCGTCCACCATATGGGCCTCTTCTTTTGCAAAAGGTTTCTTGGTAGCTCGTATAACCACCTCCTTACCCTTTATGTTTGCTTTAGCACATTGATGATATGTGGAGGGTACCAACCCATGGTTGTGCATCCATACCCTACCTACCAACAACTGATACGATGGATCAAAATTCATGATGTGAAATTTAATATGGGAAGTGATATTCCCCATCGTGATGCCCACATTGACGTAGCCCATCGACTTGGAGGACTAATTATCATAACCCGATATTACCAACGAGTGGGGAACTATTTTTATTTCCGACAACCCGGTGGCATAGAAGGATCCCATAGGCATTATGTTGATGAATGCCTCTTCGTCCAACAATACACGTGAGAATATTCAATCATTCACCGATGCAGTAACATACAAAGTTCTATTGTGTGGGTACCTGATCATCCTATCCGCCTCCGAGTTTGTGACTTCTGAGAGATATCTACTCACCAATTTAGCCATAGTCCCCTTCCATTTCAAATATGGTACGATATTTTTCTTTGTAATCTCTAGAATGGCCCTCATAACTTCCAATCGATAATCATCAAGAAGGCCAACCTGGTCGAAGAACCAGCCAAATTTTAGCGAGCGAGCCTGTAATGACCCCATTTTCTTATGCCAATATATAATTGTCTTCTTTCAATTTCGTCACACTTACTATCTAATAATGATATATTATTACATATATGATATTCCGAGTTCTTAATATGACAAAGCCCATTTTTAAATTTGAAGAATCAATGGTAAAATGGGTCAAACTGAGATTTTATGGCACATCTCAAGCTAAGTGATAAGTTTTGGGGTAGAAAATGTAATTTTATGAAACTTTAGGGACTTGGTTTTAATAAAGAAAGTTTCAGGGACTAAAATAAAAAATAAAAAAGGGGCCTTTTCGTAAATAAAATATTTTCAGAGACCAAAAAGAAATATTGAAAATATATGGTGTGAAATTACCAAAATGCCCTTCAGGTCCGAAATGACCCTTATACCCTTAATACCTATCCTCGACACCTCGTGCTCGGTTTTTGAACATATCCACTGCACACATGTCACCTCTATAGGAAAGGATAAAACTTATGTAAATCCTCTAGAAAAAGAAAAAAACACGTGTCGCCGTTTGGTAAACCAAGATTGCAAGGCTGATCCGTTGCACGACACGTGAACGACGACTCACTAAAGTGAAACCTTATCACCAAGACACGTGTCAACACCGTGGGATATTTGGAAAACTATAAATAGGGCCTTTGGGGGATCATTTGAAACTCACACCAATTCCTTGAGAAGTATAGAAAGAAATAGTGAGAGAAAGTGTGAGAAAGTTTAAGAAGAAGTTCTTAGGGATATTCATCTTAAGGTAATCTTAATGTTATAATGCATCTTTATAGTTTTAATTTATTGTTTTATAGCTTTACTTAGTTGTTATGCTGGTAAAATACAATAAAGAATTCACTAATCAAAACTTAAAATTTAGAACAAATCCAAGTTGATTTTATAAACTTGTTTGAAATTATACGCTTTTAAAAATGATTCTTTTTAAAGAAATTGCTCGTTATTATGGAATCCGATTTAAGTAATTCCAAAGTCAGGCCCGGTGAAGTTCTGTCTAGATGAGATGGTATTTAAGTGGTGCCCCTGTGACCCTCCATCTCTACTGGGAATGAATCCGAAAATGTTCTGTCTAGATGAGATGGTATTTAAGTGGTGCCCCTGTGACCCTCCATCTCTACTGGGAACCGACTGATGAGGAAAGACAATGAATTGAATTCTTCAATTACGATCAATGAGTTTTAAAAGTTGAAAAATGGGGATTCAGTAATCCTTTAAAAGAGGAAGTTATTATCGAAGTATAGTATAAACTGGACCTTAGAACGTGTACTTAAATCTTTATCAGATTAACGTGTGATCGAAGACTCAATACCAGTAAATTTGACCTCAATTTTGGGCGAGTACTCTATGCAATTTCATGCGCATTTTGATTATATTATTATGCAAACTATGTATATTTTGTGAAATGCTTTTATTCTCAAAATGCAACTGATACCGATGATTCCATCGTTTGTTATATGTTTATATCTCTCCATATAAACATCTGATTTGAAATCTGAAATTATTGATTCGGCCTATGGAAACTCTCTTACTATGTTGGCCTTGACTACCGGGTGGAAATATTTGGGTGGTACCTTCCCAGCTGGTTTATCGCTGGTGTGCCCTAAATAAGGCATTGTGACGGACTAGTTTGATTGAACCTCAACTACCGGGGTATAATACGGTAGAAGAATACGGTATTAGAGTGTACTTGGCCATTAAAATGATATGATTGAAAGAAAAAGATATCACATTTGATTTGTTGCATTCTTCTTATTCTGAGCTATCCAATTGTGATATATATAATTTCATTTCAAAATTATATCTATTTACTGCAAGTTCCTCTCCATATATGTATATGCCTTCTCTTTTGACTTAAATAGGTATCTATTTTCCGAAAACCCTGAAATGTTTGGAGATTGAACCTCATTCGGCTTTTAGCTGATGTTGTATAAATAACCATTTTTCAGGAAACGTTTAGGCTCACAGACGGAATGAAAATGGACTATATTGAAGATTTAACTTTTAGAGCTCTTTTTGTAAATAGTTATTTTGAGCATGTCTGGCTCTCTTGTAATAAGGTTTAAATTTTCTCTTAAGTTGTAACCCGCTGTTACTTTTAATATATATGAAGTTTCCTTTAGAAAGCTCTGATGACGTAATTCCTTTACTTTCAGTATTTTACGATTCATAACCATGTGATAATATATCCGCTGCATTTATTTAAGGAAACAATTAAATCGGAATATTTGTTGCCTTGGTGGCATGTCAAGACACTCGTTCCCTAATACTATTTTGGTTCGGGGTCGTGACAGAGCCACAACTGCACATTCAATACACGGATCCATACGATCATCCTCAAGCTCATAAACTTCTTCCATGTCTCTATATGCAACCTCATCATACGCTATTACTGCGTTGACCTCCCTCACAGAACAAGCTCCCATCTTCCCACTGAACATCTCAACAACATCGTATGCTTCTCCTTCTTTATATTCTTCGTCTTAAGCCTCATCATCTAAACGCAGGCAAGTCAACTCAAAAGTGCATTCCTCGAGAGAATCTGTGAAGCCTCTATCCAGAATGCCTTCGGAGTCATTCCCCCCAAGCCACTGTTCCATCATTGATCGCTCGGCCTCTTCATCTAAGTCTCTATCCATAGGGGCCCTTTGGTGTGGTAAATGGTTGTTGTTTACTTTAGTCTGCGGAAACTCGATGTCTCTATTCTTCATATGGCGGTCAGTTAACCTTCTTAATGAAAAACACACCTTAGTAGGATGATATACTCGGTTATGGAGTGCGTAATAATGGGGTTTCTCTCCACGACATATGGATTTGATGGAAGAAAGGAGAATATTGTCAAACTAGTTTCAACAGGCCATAGTCATCAAACTATGGGCTAAAAGGCCACGGAGTCTAAATATAAAAACCTAAGGGATTACCCTATCAAAAAAGAGGCTACAGGTCGCAGTTATCACTTGCCACGGGCCGCGGGTAGGGCTTAAACCGATGTTGGAATGTTGCATATATTATGGACAACCCTAAATTACTAAAGGGGTATTTTATCATGCCGCAGCCACGCACTCAAACAGTTTAGCATCTAATGTTGATTCGTTTAAAGATTGAAGACTCAGAATATGAAGGGACTCTCTCAAGAACACAAGGAACAGATGCAACGACTTTACTATCTTTATAATTGAAGCATTCATAAAATAGCAAACACAATTACAATATCAGTTGTTTATCGCAATTTAAGAAAGCACATTCAGATGTTCAATTCGTGAACCCTATTTCTATCATATGAATATTAAGTTCAAGGTTCCTATCAATCAAATATACGAGAGTTCAATTTCGAATATACATGCGAATCTAATTCTTAGAAGAGTCACAGTTATTAGGATTTGATACATGGGAATCAATCAGGTGGAGTTGTTCTTAGAAAATTAAAGCAGATACTTAAATAGTAGGATAGAAATGGTTGGGAAATTACCTGGAAATGGGGTAAAGTCAGTTTCTCAACCTCAAACCATCTTGAAGCGTCTCAGAACCACCACTCGTAGCTTCTAGAGGTCACCGAAAAACTCAAGATGAAGTATGAACAAAGATCTGCTTTTGATATGCTCTCAAGGATTTGGGAAACGTAATGAGGTCCACGGCCGGTACAGTTTATATATGAGGGTACGGGAAGATGAAGCGTCGCCTTGGAAATATCACGGCACCTCGAGAGGACTTAATTACTCAGCCGCAACCCCAATCTCTACCTCTTGGCACTACGACTTGAGGGATTATTGATATGGCAAATATTGCACCCTGTTGCGGACCTTGATCACGCCCAAAAGCTTATAGGGCGCGGCCCTTTAGCACAGGGTTCGGACCTATTTCAGCACAGGGTGGGGCACCCATAGTTGCTCATCAGTACATGCCACTTATATTACAGAGGGCGCGGCACCCACAACTCTAACCTCACAGTCCGCGTCCCTCTCATCGTATATGCTCCAGACTTATATGTCACGTGCTCAAGGCACGTGACACAACTCACATACCACATATAAATAGAGGACTACACCTCGGGATTAGGGGTTTGATTCCTGATCCCCGTGTCAGATTCTACAACACCTGGTGAAGTCTTGCCAAATTCTCTCTATACAGCCTCAACATACAGCTTGGGGGATACTCAAATACATCGTAGTCATATCTCCGTCACTCCCAGAACAACTACAGTCATGTATTCTTCTCTCTCAGATATCTTGTATGCCTATTGTAGCATTGTAATCTTTTACATCAATGATATGCATATAATGAGAGGGGCGCACCAAAGTGGACGTAGGTTCTTTTATAGCCGAACCACTCTATATTTTGTCTTTTGTCTTTCTTACTTGCTTTATTTACTTATTATGCACTATACACTTGATTTGATGATACAAGAATGACTCATCTGCTGATATTCCACCTCACTTTATCTTTTAGGCCGTGTCGTCACATTGCCTTAGGCCCAAGTAGGGCGATGATGAGGATACACTTGATTAATGGGCAATCCACCCGATCAGGATTTTGGAGCCAAGCTATGTTGGCGACCAACCTGGGTTGGCCATATTGCCTAAGGGTCCCCTGTAGGTCTTCATTTGTTGCCGGAGCAACCTAGGAGGCTAGTGGTGTTACGAATAAAGGCCTGAGGAGGGTTATTATATGTCAACCCTATTAGCTATGCTTTAGAGAAGTTGAGCTGGTATAAATCCAAACACTGTGGTACAATCACAAGAGGTTAGCTCAAGAGATCTTTCAATTGGAGCAAGTTAACCAACTTACTGTAATCCGTGCTCTTTATAATATATGTTAAAATAGTGAAGCTTGTAACATGGAAGTGGTGCATATAATAAAATATACTTCAGACAACCAACATATATAGAGTGCTAAGGCCAATCTAGTTTTATTGATCAAAGTTAGGAACATAGAGCAACATTAATTTGTAAATGAAAATTTGCCTAAACTAATGGTGCATAAATAAATCTAGAAGTAAAATTTCTTTAGGTTGTCCTCATTCCAAGCTCTTGGTATCTCCCTGACCTCCAGCGTTTCCAAGTGGTAGACTCCTTGTAGGTCGTCCCTTATCACCTTGAATGGTCCTTCCCAATTAGGTCATAGCTCGACATCTGATGGTCTCACAACACTACCAAGAACTTTACTTAGGACATAGTCTCCGACCTGGAATTTCCTTGGGTTAACTTTCTGATTGTATTGTGTAGATAGCTATTGCTAGTAAGATGTCATCTTAACTAGAGCCAATTCTCGCCGCTCGTCGGCTAAGTCAAGTTCGGTGAACAATGCTTCATCATTGTGGCCTTGGTCGACTAACGTAGACTTCATGGTAGGGAGACCAACTTTTAATGGGATATAATTGCTTTCATTCCATATGTGAATGCAAAAGGTGTCTCCCCAGTTGCTTGCCTTGGGGTGGTGCGATAAGCCTAGAGGATGTGGAGTAATTCGTTTACCCATGCTCCTTTGGCTCGTTCTAAGCGATTTTTTAGTCCATCGATCACTGTCTTTTTGGAAGCCGCAGCTTGACCATTGCTTTGAGGATTTACCACAGAGCTGAAGTAGTGCCTGATTCCATGATCATTGTAAAAGCTTTGGAAGGGGCCACTCTCGAACTAGGTCCCGTTGTTGGTAATAATTATCCTAGGTATGCCGAAGCGTGTGATGATATTTCTCCATATGAATGTTATCATATCGATGTCCCTGATGTTCTCTAGAGGTTCTGCCTTTATCCACTTTGTGAAGTAGTCCGTGGCGACAAACGGATACTATCGATTTCCTGCTATAGTAGGTAGAGGACCTACGATGTCCAGGCCCCATCGGGCGAAAGGCCAGGGGCTAGTTAGGGACTTTAGGTCGCTGGGGGGTTGGTAGACTAAGGGTGAGTGATTTTAGCATTTTTTTCATTTTCGAACATAGGCTCCAGCGTCCTTCTGCATGTATGGCCCCCAGTATCCTTCCTTTATTTCTCGAAAGGCTATCGACCTTCCTCCTGGGTGACTTCCACAAATTCCTTCATAAAGCTCATGCAGAATTTGCTCGACGTCTTGTGGATGAACGCATTGGAGGTAAGGGCCATTGAAGGATCTCTTATACAACTTGACCTCAGGAGATAAGTGAAAGCGAGCGACCTTGACTCTTATATGATTAGTTGTTTTCTTATCACTTGGAAATTTATCATTTTGTAAGTAATCTATAAGGGGATCTATTCAACTTGGAGCTTTTTCAATATGGGAAATTTTCTCGGGGTTAAGTAATTTAATAGCTTGATGAATGCTAGTTTGCATAAGGAAATAAATTTGGATTTTCCTTCTCAAGTTCGAGTCTCTTGCTGAGCTTAGAGCTGCTAAGGCATCTGCATGGCTGTTCTGTTCCCTGGGGAAATCCTGAACATTGACTTGACCGAAGTTGTCCATTAATCCCTTTATAATGGCGAGATAAGATGCCATCATGTCATCCTTTGCATTGAAGTCATTGCTTATTTGGTTGGAAACTAGTTATGAATCATCGAAGACCTGAAGGTGCCTCACCCCTAGAAGCTGCGCTTTACGTAGTCCGGAGATCAGCGCCTCGTATTCTGCCTCATTATTGGAGGCTTCAAATCTAAGTCGGATTCCCTACTCGAGCACTGTGTTCCCAGGAGATACTAGTACAATACCTACTCTTGCCCCCTTGAGTTGGAGGCTCCATCAACATATAATATCCAACCACTTAACCCTTCCCTTGAACGGCTGGTCTCGGGGTGATCGTAAGGCTATTCCCCTGTGAACTTAGCAATAAAATAGGCCAGGACTGGCCCCTTGATGGTTGCTCTTGGTTTAAAGTGAATGTCAAACCTTCCGAGCTCGACTGACCACTTCTATAGTCGGCAAGAGATATCTTAGATAATCATCCATAGAGATCTGCTTTACTTAGAACAACCTTAAGGGGGTGTGAAGTAACTATAACGATGGAGTGAGCCTCAAAATAATGCTTCAGTTTCCTTGAGGCTATCACAAGTGCGTAGGCAAGAGCTTCTCCAACGATAGGTATCGCTGCTCGGCTTCCAAAAGAGTTTTGCTTGCGTAGTAGACTGGACGCTGGCTTCTCTCTCTCTCACATACTAAGGCAAAGCTTACAACATGGTTTGACACTGCTAGGTAGAGGTACAACGGATCACTCTTCTTAGGAATTACAAGCAAAGGGGGCCTACTAAGGTAAACCTTGAGTTCTTCTAGAGCTCTCAAGCAGTTTTCTTCCCATGTTACTCCTTTGTTTGTTTTTGACAATTAAAAGAACGGTTGACATCGTTCTGAAGATTTAGAAATGAACCGGTTGAGCGCGATGAACATTTGTGTGAGCTTCTGTACATATATTACCATTGGGGGAGGGGGGGAATGGACTTTATTGATAGTGTCGATTTGGTCTGGGTTTTCATCTATTCCTCTCTTGCTGACCAAGTATCCAAGAAATTTTCCTGACTGGACGCCGAAAGAACACTAACCTGCATTAAGTTTTATTCGGTACTTCCTGAGGATTTTGAAGGTCTTTGCCAGGTCGGAAAGGTGGTCATACTAGAGCTTGCTCTTAACGAGTATGTCATCGATGTAAACTTCCATGGTATCCCCCATCTGGTCTTTGAACATCCTTGTGACTAGTCGTTGATAAGTTGCTCCTACATTATTAAGGCCGAAAGGCATAACTTTATAGCAATATAAACCAACAGTGGTTATAAATGAGGTTTTATCTTGATCTGGCATGTGAATGAGGATTTGATATTATTCAGAATACACTTGTAAAAATCTCATCCTCTCGTGTGCAGCCGTAGCATCGACTAGTTGATCAATCTTTGGAAGGGGGAAACTGTCTTTGGGACAGGCTCTGTTGAGGTCGGTGAGGTCGATACAAACTCTCCACTTTTCATTGCTCTTAAGAACTACTAGTGGGCTGGATAACTATTTGGGTAACTAAACTTCCTGTACCCTTCATCCAGTAGCTTCTTGACCTCTTTCTCTACTGCCTTGCCTTCTTTGGCGTTGTTCGGTGAGCCTTCTGTGTAACTGACCCGAAGGCTGCATCTACGTGTAATAGATGACAAGCAATTCCGGGATCAATCACAGGAAGCTTGTAGGGATCCCATGTGAAAACATCTAAGTTGCTCCGAAGAAGGGTGACTAGTTCTTTCTTCTCGCGATCAGTCAAGGAGGTGCCAATTAAAAACTTCTTTTCAGTCGAGCTACTCCCAGCTGCGACCTCTTCCAGGTCTTCAACAAACATTTAGGAGGGGAGGAGTTTGGTCTCCTCCACTACTGGTTGACTATACCTTAACTACTATTTGGAGGGCATAAAACCCTCCTGGGCTTCTTCCTAGACTTTTGATTTTTCCACTTTCTTCTCCTCTTTGGGGCGTATGGCCGTGATAAAACACTTCCCCCTCCATAGCCTGGTCTTCATGGATCTCAACTACTCCTCGATCAATTACACACTTCAATTTCTGATGATAGGTAGTTGGAACGACTTTCATTGCATGGAGCCATCCCCGGCCAATGATGGCTTGGTATGGTGATTCAATATCAACAATAAGAAACTCAATTAATTTTGAGATGTTTCCTGCCCTGACTGGTAGGACAATCTTTCCTAGAGGGATCGTGATCTTCCCAGCGAAATTGACCAACGAGACAGTGGCTTCCTTGAGATCGACTATACTAAGTTTTAGCTTCTTGAATAATTCGAGGTACATTACTTCGGATGATCTGCCTTGGTCGATAAGCAACCTGTCGATGTCCCAATTGGCTATCCTGAGTGTAATGACCAGTGCGTCATGATGAGGGGTTCTCACTCCCACCAAATCCTCATTTGTGAAAATAATATGCTTATTATAATCGACGTCCTCTGGTCTCTGTCGCTTCCCTGCCTGAGACTTGGCTGGGTCAATCTGGAATGCCTGCATGACTGCGATAAGCTTCTTCACTTCCATTTGAGCTGAATTTCCTTGAATTTGTTTGAGGTATGATGCCTTATGTATAACTACAAATTTATGGCCAACATCCTCCTCGAGGATATTATCGGGCCTCTTCTCACCATTCATTACTTCTTTATCTGGATTCTTCTCTACAAACTCATTAAGATGTCCGGCTTGGGCCAACTCCTCGAGGTGAGACTTCAGGGCTTTACAATGTTCAATTTTATGTCTTCCTTCCTTGTGGAATGCGTACCTTAGCGCGTTATTCCACTTGGAAGGATCTCCTCCCATCTTCCTTGGCCACTTGATAAATGACTCATCCTTGATCTTTGCAAGAATCTTATAGATCGGCTCCTTAAAGACTGTGTTTATAGCTTGAAATGCCTTTGAGGCATCATTTTTTCCATTCTTGGAGCCGTTCTTGCCCCCGTTCTTATTCCCTTTCTTCTTTGGTTCAAACTTCTCAGCCCCTTTGCTAGCCTTCATGCGACCATTTTCCCCTACATTAAGATGGTTCACATCCTCGACTTTAGCATATTTCTTAATACGGGCCATCAAGTCGTCGATGGTTGTGGCCTCCTTCTTAGTTAAGAACTGGTGGAAGAGGCAGGAGCTAGGCAATCCTATTTTGAAGGATGCTACAACGACCTACTCCGAGCAATCCTCGACTTCATTAAACATTTACCAGTACCTCTTCGCGTACTCTTTGAGGTTCTCCTGTGGCTTTTTCTTCATAGTAAGCAAAGCATTCATCCTCTTCGAATGGGAACTGCTCATAATGAAGCGAGCTATAAATAGCTCGACCAAAGATATAAAACTCTTGATGGATCGTTGAGGTAGCTTTTCGAACAACTTCTGGGCCACATAATGCCATCTTGAGAGAAATATTTGACACATGAGTGCATCATTGTGACTCCATAGAGTCATTGCTTGCTTGTATTGCCTAATATGGTCGTTGGGATTGATTTTTCCATCGTAAATCTTGAACCTAGGAATCACGAACTTCTTCAAGGCTTCTTTTTCTTCTATCTCCCTTGAAAAGGGGGACTTTATCTGAGTTTTAAGGGCTTTCTTTGCTAGCTCTCTTGTTGATCTAGCACCACGATGAGCTGGGTGTTGGTCCATCTCTCTCCGGATCGAACTTCGTATATCTTCATCCTGCCGATCAGGACTCCTGTACCGACGAGCTGGTCGCAAGTATTCAGAATGGTTATCACCTGACCTGGGTCTCTCCATTCTTTATGAGCCACGTCTTGGGCTTCTTCCTCGGCTGCGAGATTTTCTCTCCCGAGGGCTAGAAGTCCTGCTATGGCGTCGCCTTGTATTTCGATGGAGTTCTCTCTCCAGTATTTACAGTCGCCTTTTGAGGTTTGTGTGGAACTAGGTGGCCCTTGAATTTCTTCAGAGACTTACCTTTCCTGGAGAAGTCTTGGGTTTAAATGGCGCATTTCAGACCTTGCCCTTGGAGGGTTCGGCTGCGGCTGAATATCCCCTGCTTGAGGAAAGTTACTACTGTGATGGGACATTGCTGGTTCTTATTAGTGAAGTTTTTTGCAGGAAAAATAATTGTTTCCCACAGACGACACCAATTGTGGTGACAAAAATCTCAACACAAACAATTTATGAAAGGAAAACAATCACCAGTATGAAAGAAATAGCAACAATCTCAATCACAATCACACAAAACAAGAATATACGTGGTTCGGCAAATTGCCTATGTACCGGAGAGGTCTACTGTTCGTATTAAGTAACTCTTGAGATAGTTTTTCACATGTCCCTTGCCCTGGACCAGGGGTATAATATATATTTAGTTGAAAGAAATAGAGTATTGGTAACCAACACATTAGCCCTTTCTCCCCTGAATATCTCATCCGAGATTTTAGGGATGGACTTGGCCATATCTTTTTATTCTAAACGCCATCGAGAACTCATAATTTGGGCCGGGCACCTCTTATGCTCGTTTGGACCTGGCCGGCTACTCTTATGGGCCTGGTTGACGAAAAGGTACCCACAATGTTTATAATTAATTGAATATGCTCGATCAATTATTTTCGAACCAAATCCTTTATTACATGTTGTTTGCCCATGGTCGGGATATGATTTTAATCTCAGTTTTGTAATTTAATTTAGTTTACTTGTTGCCTAGTGTTAATTCTATTCTCACCATATTATCTTTTCTTTTCCCCCTTTTCCAAGTGCTAAAACAATTTCATCCTAAATACTGTTCCCTGTGGATTCGTTCCCCACTTGCCACAACACTTCTATTTATAGTGTACCAAGTTGTGTTTTTTTTGTATAGGGCGTAAACACCCAATGACATATTTTACGTACAACGTTTATGCCTCATAAAAAATGTGGGATGTTCTTCCCATTAATTGTTTAGTTTCATTGATTTGATCCTATGTCTTAACCGAGCATGCTTTTGTTGTAAAAAATAAAAATTTTCAAAAATATTTTCTTTCTTTTTTCTCACTTGCTGGGCATTTTGCCTATGTTTCCTATGATAAATTTCAATAAAAGCCCAATCAATTAGATACTTCAATGATGCATGTTCTCGATTTTAGAATTATTAGACTTTAGTCCTCAAATCATTGATATTATGAAAAACTTCATGAATTGATCTTTAAACCTATGAGCATATGCGCTTTTCTCATTTAATTGATTTGGTTTAAGATTTTTATAACTTGGTAATCTTTTATTGCATTGTATACACTTACACCTAGTGAGCTTTGTGCTTTTCTTTATTTGTGGGTGTTTATACACTACTTTATACATTTTATCCCCCTCAGGTACCTTAATTCCTATATTTATGCTCATTAACCAGACAACCTCTTTTATGTATATTTATATGCTTTACGAAGTATAATTGAGATTTTGTAGGTATTATAGTGCTTAGCGTGAAGTTTGGTCTCATTCCAGGAAAATTTTGTCGATAAGCGCACATTCAGGCGCATTTTAGTCTTTTATCATTTGGGTTTCTATCCCAATGTCTTCACGAAAGTTATGGCTCATCGAGTCATCTTCACGTGGCCGCTGATGGTGCGTGATTTCGAATTATAAAGAAGAAGTTACAGAAGTTTTTAAGGAGGAAGAACGATAAATAAAACACTTAGCACATTCTTGAAATCCAAACAGGTGCGAATCGATTTGGGCCTATGGATGAATCGATTCGAAATGAGGCAATGTGTAGATTTCTGAGTCATCGATCGATCAATCGATGCCTTCAGTTTTTGGATTAATTATTCCTTTTGTTTTCTTTTTCCTTTTTCTTGTATCCCACTTACTATATAATGGAAGTTGTGTTTTTTATGGGATATACATTATTAGAGATCAAATTTTAGGGTTCTGGAGAGCTTTCCCTTCTCCCCATTTCTTAGGGTTTATATCCATTTTGTAAGTAAACACTATTCATATTCTCTTTCCTTTAATTCAAGTTTCATTTTCTTGTTTAAGCTTTGTTTCCTTGTTTTGTTGCTTTGTTATCTAGATTATTTCTTTGTTAATTAGTTTTTGTTGTTTAATTAGTTGTTTCATTTGTTTAATTAGTTGTATTCATTTTTTTAATCATGTGTAGTAGCTAGTTTAAGGTTTGGGGTCACATTATCACCATTAATGAGTATTGAACCTTGCAATCTAGGTTTTGGTTAGAAATACATTTAATTGAAAACTTGTTTATTAAAGTTGGAATATTAGGCGTTTAGCTTCCTTTGTCATGCAACGGTACTGTTTATAGTGATATTCTGAAATTTATTAATTCGTTACTATAATCGAGCGAAAGTTTAATCTTTCATTGTTGAATTGAATTTCTTCTTGTTTGATGTTTATAATTAATTGAGTATAATCAGTTAAATGTTTTCTAACCATAATCCCTTTTACATGATGTTAGCCCATGGTGGGGATGTGATCCTAATCTCATTTTCTTAATCCCCATTTAGTTTTAATTGCATAGTTAACTTTTTCCCTTTCTCCCCTTTTAAACCAACATCATCTTTTATACTTTTATTTGAGAAGTAATGAATCAATTAACGTCTATGAAAAATTCTCTGTGAAATTTCGATACCCGGACTGGCTGCTATACTCCACATGAGTGTAGTTAAAGTTTAGTTTTTTTTTTTTGCATTGCGGTCAAAAATCGATAACAAGGATTAACGTATCTACACGGACGCTCGATTTTTGGCACATCAACATGGTCACTGGCCGCATGGCGATGATTCGATCGGATACAACTTCCATAAAGACATTGGGCAATAAAACCGAATGATGAAATTATTAAAATGCCCTTGAATATGCCCTTTGTGATAGAACTTTCCCGAAATGTGACTAAACTTCACGCTAAACACTTTAATACTTACAAAAGATTAATTATACCACGAAAAGCATATAAACATACATAAAAATGGTTGTCTGGTTAATGTGCATAAAAATAGAAATTAAGATAATCAAGGGGGCTAAAATGCATAAGTATAAAAGGTAAATAAATGCAAATTCGAGACGAATCACCCCCTAATTTACACATTGCTAGTCCATGGAAATGAAGTGAAAAGAAACAAGACTACAAGTAGTAACATAAAAGAGGACACATGTACAAAAGAGATAAAAACCACTATCGCGATAGAACGAATGCATTTAGCATATGCAATACGCCGTTAAACCCCCACGTTACCTTAGTGGATGAGTGTTGTCTCATGAGGATTTTCAGGGATGAAACCCACAAACATCAAAGTTTCCTCAAAATAAGCCCAATCAATAAAAAAGAGAAGTTCAATAATAATGGAAAGGATTTAAATCACATTATTAGCAATATGAATGAATTAACACAAAAGTCCTTAGTTATTAATATTATATTATATAACAACTTCAATCCTAATTGAAACCTTAAGAGTCGGAGGAAAAACAAGCACATGGAAAAAGTTTGAGTTGGCAAAACTTTTGTTAACCGGATATTAAGCATTAAAGCGTGCACAATATTAAATCCTCTTCGGATATTACACTCAACAAATTAAATCACTAAGAACGAGAGGTAATACACGGGACATGCGGATATAAAGATTGAATGTAATTAGAACTAGGCCTCACACAAGTCATCAATTGAATAATGTTATATATAAAATGAAACATATGTAATCTCAAGGAAAGGATATTATCATTAAATGAGATGAAGTGCATTTTCACAGATTCTCACAATTATTATGATTGTCGAATCACACTCATATGACACCCCGCCTAATAAAATATAGGGTGATCAATCCTATACCAAATTAAAACAGGAGTCTCATATGGTTCATTCTCAGCACCACTGTTGAAAACCAACTTAATTACTAATAGCCTATTAGGCTGGCGTCAAAATTTTATTTAACTAATCTTTTTAACCAAACCATTCAAATAAATTAATCACAACAGTTTATATACACGAAGTGAAATGAAATTAAAAAAATAACCGAACACTCGGTTTAACATAATACAACCAAAATGAATGCCGCACTAAAAGGAGGTAAAAGAATAAATAAATACAATTGGGCTATCGGCCTGAATGTTACTACAATGCTTCCTATCTAGATCACAATAATAGAAGCGTCTAAAATAAACCCGCATGCATCCACAGCTGCTGCAGCAAACGTTTGACTCAAACGGATCATCATCCAGGCATTCCTGTGTCTGGACACCTAATATATATATATATATATATATATATATAGAAAGAGAGGGGGAAATAGAGAAACGGGTCAGAGCCCGAGTTTGAAAATATTTTGCAAGTGCATAAATACCATATTTTAAAATATGAAATATCTCATATTTAAACTGGTATCACATTCTCATGAGATACACCTCATCCCTCTTCTAATAGTTTATACCTATCGAATACTTTTTAAACAGTCTAGTTAAGCTACCCTGCCTAACTAATCTCTTCAACCCATCTACTAAATCCTCGTGACTATCACCTATCTGGCGTGATACAACATAAGTTATAACGTAAGCTATCACATAAGCTTAACTTAATATAGTCCTCAATGTGATATATATATATATATATTAGGGTGTATCCGTGCCGATGTCACGGTGATAAATTTGTTCGTATGATATTTTGTACCCGTGCCAATGGTATGACAATAAATTTGTTCCCGTGATAAATTTGTACCATCGACCCGTGCCGATGTCAAGCTCATAATTTCATCCCGATGCATTTCTATTAGGATGTATCATTAAGATTTAATACTTCTGAACTGTTTTTATCGTGACTATTTTTGTATATTTTCTATTTGTGATTGTATTAATTACATAAGACTTTTTAATTTAAGGTCATTTAAACTTAACTTCACTTTTGTCACTTAATTATTCGGCTGCCAAAATATCAGACGATTTTACAAACCCATTAGTATGTTTCACCTACTACATAAAATGCCCTTATAACTTTATAAACAATGGAATTGATTCCAAATACACTTTGTTTTATAACGATTTTATAATACAATTTGTTTTATAATTTTTTTTTAAAAAGTAAATGGATACGGGTTTTCTTACAAATAAAAGTGTCGTAAAAGAGTTTTAAATAAACTTTTTTACAAATACGAACTTTTTTCATAAAAATGAAAAAAATTATAAAACATTTTAAAACATTTTTATGTAGTTTTTTTAAAAAATATTTAAACATTTTTATGTATTTTTTAAACATTTTTATGTAATTTTTTTGTAAAATAACTTTTAAATTTGGTTTTATAAAAAAAAATAGTTCTTGAATTAAAAAACCATTTTTTTACAAAAAAAAATGAATTTTATCACCTTTTTTTATAAAAGAAGTTTTTATAACTATTTTTTTTTTTATTATAACTGTTTTTATATTGAGTGGTCTTTAAAATCAAAGTTAAAAAAATATTACAATTTTTTATGAGACACTTGTCTATATATAGAAAAACTAAGTAGAATGTAGTTGTTATTAGAGTGATAACTTTGAGCAAATCTTTACCCATGCATAAAACAAATTGTTAAGTTGGGCGTTTCAAATTTTGGATGAAAAAACAAAATTTATTAATAATGATAGTTAAAAATTAATTTAAAAAAAAAGACACTAATAACTTGAGTTTTATATTGTGGATGATAAAACAAAGGAAACATTTTTGAGAAAAATTAAAAAAAAAAACAAAGGAAAACGAAACAAATGAAAAACACTTCCAAATGAAAATGTTAACATTTTTTTCACTTCAACTTTCTGAACATCACCACATAATTATTAGAATTTTAAATGAAAACACAAATCAACAAAAATAGCACTCATGACAATAATTGGCTCATGGCCATCATGCATTGGTTCATGTCATTTATTAAGATACGCTATTTATCTAATTTGTTGCATCCCACTTCATCCTTCACGTAGGAATTTGCAATCCTTTTTATTAAGTTTCTCCAGCTTCTAAAGATAAATGCTACTGGTGTAAAAGGGTTTTGCAATAGATATGTATTCCTGAGCCCCACCAATATCTGCCCTTGCAGTTACTGTGCATTGAGTCATAAAACTATAGCAACGAACAATTCTTGAGAATGTAGTAAATGTTTTTTAAATCATGAAGGAACATTTTAAATATATGCAAAAAAACTAATTCCCTTTAAAGACAACATCCCTGTGAAGATTAAAAAACAAAATAACCCGAGAGGTTTCCAATTACAACAATAGTGAATTCATGAAACTATAATAAATCAAACTGAAAAGGAAGTCAATGTCACGTCATGTTTATACATGAATAATTTATGAACATGACAATAATGGACCTCTCAGTAGTTTAAAGAAGATAAAACGTATAAAGATAACTATTTACAAATGCAGAATAAATTTCCAAACTCGGATTTTCCCAAAAAAATCAAAGAAAAGGTGAATGATACAAATGAGAGACAAAAAAATAGCCTAACTAAAGGCACATGCCAAAGTGACAAAGGTAAAATTCTTGGGCTTAACTCTTTACAGTAAAAAATAAAAAAGAGAAATATGAATTATACAAAAATACAAACAAAATTTTTACTTTATGCATCAAAACAAATAAAAACATACCCCTTACATATTCAACTCGATTCGTTCAGGACACTAATAAAACCTTTACAAATAAAAAATGAAGCAGTATGACAAAGAAATTCTAATTAAGTAAAGGGTAAAGGGAAGAAACTAACTTAGCATTACCTTATTTTAAGCTTCAATGCACGTCATCTCTGAGACCGCCTAATTTCACGTGTCAAACCAGTAAACACGATTCACCAAAAACTAAAAAACATTGGAAACAAAACTATAAATATTTGAATATGATAGAGAGAATAGGTTTACTCGAATAAATCATAAGATTCATTTTAGAGTGGGTACAATGATATTCATAAACCCATCTGATGAAGGGCTTACAAACCCACTATAACATGAAGAAGGGTTTACACATCAAATCTCAATATACAACATGGTATAAATAATGCATTAGTGAAAAAACTGAGAAAACTCCTTTGTATTGAGTGTGTCAAAATAGTATACAACATGGTATAACTATATTCAAAAACTAAAAAACACCAACAACAAATCAGATCTTAAAATATATGATGATGTGAGGAGAAGGGAGGAAACATGACATACTTAAGTTACTACCTCGCAAATGACCAATGTGATATAATCAATTTTGTACCATAGGATTGAGTGTAGGAATGGTTAAAGAAATATTATATATAGTAAGTATTGTATAATATAGAATATGACATACTTATCCACTCTACAATATATTGTGATGTTGCATACTATTTTTTGTGTCTTTTTCTAATAAGTTTGTTGTTTATATTTGTTGTGTAATTGACTTTGTAAATGTAATTTTTTTTTGTGTTATTCCTTTAAAAACTCTATTATCTTGGTTTACTTCAAGTAATGAAAGTAATTTTATCTCACGGTTCTCCAAATTAGGATTAACAATTACGAAATAAGTTTAAAAAAGAGTGTAGATTTTCTTTTATAAAAAAAGAGTTATTACCAATTCTGATTCCATATTGAAAAAGATGAAATTTATATTTTTGATTATTTAGGTCTTTGATTTAAATATTAATATTAAAAAATAATTTAATTATTCATTAGGTACCAACCTTCTAGCTTTGATAACTTTTTTAGTGGTAAAAAACACAAGACTACTTTCCAAAATTATTTTCAAAAAATACTTTTTAAAGTTCATTTTGAAAATCGAAAAAATGTACCCCAATTCATGTGAATCTAACAAATTAGCAATTTTCTTTTTTGTGATACAAAACTTGTCTTTCTCAGATTTGTTTTTTTGGTCCGTGAAGGTATTTTTAACAAGCGTTTGGCTAAAGATATTTGTATAATATATATAGGCAAAATTGAGGACTAGAGTTAAAGGTGTAAATACAGTGAATGATATATTTTTTTTACCACACATCCATTTAGATGCATTATGTGACAAATATATCATTTTTTCAAGTGAAAATTATTAATTTTTTAAATTCCACTACCAGTTTACAATTTTTATTTATTTATATATACTCATTAACTAAGAAAATATTATTTTTACGAACATTTTGATTAACTCCGGCAAGAATCGTGCCATGTTTTTGTCGTACCAAATCATGCTCATGTAATAAAAGGATGTAATATGTAATAAGTCACATTGACTTGGTCAACGATGCAAGAAATTCTTTGATTGAGTCAATGGTGTCAAAGGTTCTATTTTGTCAACTCAAGTCATTTAAATTATCAACATACCCAGAGATATATTTGAGACCTAACTATATAAGGACACAAATTTTCAATTGAGTCCTTTGTAGTTTTAACTCAATTCCGGATAAAAATATTTGAGTCATAGGATAGAGTTCACGTTTATCTATTCAAGCCTATGACGTGTTTGTTGAAGACGTAGCAGCCAAGATATTAAAGATTCATCAAATTCCGAGTTTAATGTGCCTCGTTTCTACGTCAACAACATTGGTTCCATTGCTCCTAAGGTATGAATGCATTTTGAATATATATATATATATATATATATATATATATATATATATAGGAGCTTGGAACATTTTTATTAGGTGAACTTTTAGTTTAAACTGTTGTTTATTTTCAGAAAGATTTTATTAAAACTTTAAAATAAAGTATATAAAGTTTCTGGGCTAAAACTCAATTTTTACTCTTTCTGGAAGTTCGTTCGAATTGTCGTTTGAACGAGTTTGTCGTTCGAACAATAATGTCGTTCGAACGAGTTTGCCAACAAGTTCCCGTATAGGCCACTGGAATGTCGTTCGAAGTATCGTTCGAATGAGAATGATGTTCGAACGAGATTTCCAATGAGATTTCTAACGAGTTCACACTGGAACTTCGTTAGAAGCCTCGTTCGAACGAGACTTCGCTCGAACAAAAATCTCATTCGAACGAGTTTTAGCGGGAACAGTTAATTGGCAGTTTTGAGCATTTTTTCCCACTTTCTCACTTCTTTTTCCACTAACTTTTTACCTGAATATGTAAGTGCGGGAACCAAGTTTTTTAACTTAACTTTTTCACTATCCTCCATCTCCTAGATAGAGTTTTGAGAGAAAATTCTTCCAAGAAAATGTTCATGTTTTGAGTGTCTAATTTTTCAAGAAAAATTCATTTAACACTCTAGTTTACACCCATATTGTTTATTCCAAGTTCTAATATATATATATATATATATATATATCATTGCTTGGAGTGTTTGGCACAGGGTATTACTCTACCGTTTGAAGAGTTCGTTTGGGTTTGCTTCTAAATCCCATAAAGAAGAAGAAGTTTGCGTTGATTTACCCACTTGGAGAAAGGCTCCTTGTTCGGGTGACGGCGACCATACAAAGTTCGATCGGTGGATTCCGAGATCGCGGTGGAGCTCTGTGGTTATTCGCTAGGTGGATGTGTATCCAAGAAGCATCAGGGCTTGAGAGGGATCGAGTCGAGTGTTTCAAGTCTTATTGTCTTGTATTTGTAAAACCATAATTAGTGGATTTGAGGCTAGGGCCGTCTGAGATTTTTTGTTGTGGGATTTTCCTCGTACATCGCGGCGTAGTGATTCATTGTTTATTTTATCTTTTGCAGTACTCACCTAGAATGCATGCTTAGGTAAAAAGATAAAATTTGGTTTAATCACTACTTAATTAATTTGGTGCATAACATGAATTTGGGTATATGTTAATTGTCTTTATTTAATTTGATAAAATTGGTTTGGCCTAATTTGAAAATATTAAAAATATGACTTAGACAAATTTTTTAGGACTTGGGTTAAATTGGTTTAAGTGAAGTTTAAATTGTGTGTGTATTTAATTTAATTTCACGTTGTTTAATTTTAATTTGAAAATAAATTAAAATTTTTAATTTGTTTTAATTTGAACCATCAACTTCGCTTTCGCATCTAAAAAGGAAATTATTACTTTTTGAAGTAGTAAGAATTTTAAAAGTTTGGGGGCCTCTCCTTTTCAAATTGGTATCAGAGCGGGATCGCTAAATTATTGTGTTTAAGATCCTTTAAATACTTTTGGCTAAAATGAAATTTTTTCCATTCTCAAAATTTTCTATTTTCGATGGTTCTAATTACGCGTACTGAAAAGCGCGTATAGAATCGGCACTTTAATCTATCGACAAGAGGGTTTGATTATCTGTAGTTAACGGGTGGTCTCCACCAACTCATTTAGTAGATAATGAACGTGTTCTCAAACCGGCCGATAGATGGAGTGAGAATGAGTTTAAAGTTTCAAATTTTAATTCCCGAGGTTTAAACGCCTTGTTTAGAGCTGTCACACCGGATGAATTCCGACGCATTATGACGTGTGAGACCGCTAAAGAAGTGTGGAATATTTTACAAATCACTCATGAAGGTACAAGTGTCGTAAAAGCTTCAAAACTCCAAAACCTCACCACTCAATTTGAAACCATCAAACTGAACGATAAAGAAACTTTTGATGAATTTGATGCTAGACTTTCCGATATTGTTAATTCATCTTTTAACTTAAGAGAGAAAATACCCGACAACCGAGTAGTAAAGAAAATTTTAAGGTTCCTTCCCGATAGATTTATTCCAAAAGTGACCGCTTTAAATTCTTTACCAACTTTAGCCTCTACGAAATTAGAAGAGCTCATAGGTGATTTACAAACCTATGACATGGACATGTTTCCCTCTAAAATTGAAATGAAAATATAAATGGGCGTTGCTTTAAAACCTCGAAAAGAGAAAAAATAAGTAGTAGAGAGTGAAAGTAATAGTGACTCGAAAAATATGTCTATGTTTGCTAGAAATTTTCGAAAATTTCTTAAATTTAACAAAGATAAATTTAAAAATGACTTTAAGAAATTTAAAAAATCTACGCATGACAAAGCCGAGAGGATCCCTAAACCTATTAATGAACATTTAAATAGGGACGAGTCAAATAGGTGTTTTGGTTGTGAAGGGTATGACCATAGGTCTTCTGAGTGCCCCACTAAACTAAGGAGAGAGGGTAAGCAACCAATTTCTTTTAATGCAACCCTTAGTGATAGTGACTATGAAGAGGGACCCAATTACCCCACTGGCCTAACTTTGTGGCTTTTATGGCTAGTCATGTGAGTGATAGTGAGCAATCTTGTATTGATGAAATTTTAACACATGACACTTCCAAGGTCATAGTTTATGATTCCCTTATTTTTTATGGTAGTGAAAGTGAAGAAGAAAGAGGGAGTGAAAATGAAGAAGAGGTTGATGTGAGTGAACTTCAAAATTCTTTTCAAGAATTATATGAAGAATATATTAAATTAAAAAGAGAAAATTTGAAGTTAGAAGCGAGTTTAAGAGAGCGTGTCAAGGTCGTTGATGAGAGTGCGTTAGTGGAATAACTTAGGACACGAGAGAGAACTCTTCGTGAGAAGCTTGAATATGTAGAAGGCGAGAGAGATAGCCTTAGAGGTTTAATGGGGTCAATGAAAAAGGAGGTTCTCGAGTTTGAAGAGGGAAATATTTTAATAGAGTCTAACATTTTAGAATTACAAAATAAATTAAAAGACTCTAGGAAAGTCAAATTTGATTTGGAGTGTCGTTCGGAGAAACTAGATAAAATTTTAAGAACGGTCCAAATTAAAAATGACACTTGTGGTTTAGGCTTCGATACTTGCAATGAATTTACTCAAAAAGTCAAAACCTATGTTTTAGGAGAATCACCTAGGAAAATCGTTATAGATCAATCCTTAGGTACCAATTTTCGACGTGTTTTTACTTGTGCACATTGTGGTCGAAAAGGTCATCTTAGAAAATTTTATTTTGATCTTAAACGAGATTCTAGAAAAAACCAACGTAAGGCAACCAAGGTAGCTAAGATTCCTACGCCCCGAGATCATCATTCATCTTTAATTTGGGTTAGGAGATCCGACTTGGTAGCTTAACAAGATAGGGTTTTTGATTCTCAGCTTTCACATGCTTCCTCCCTTGCAAAATCTAAAGGTTGAATGTATTAGTTTTATTTGCATACTTTAGCTTTTGTACTTCATGTTATATTATCATGCTATATGTATGCTTGTTTAATCATTTTCTAGTCTATGCTCCATGTTTTACCACATGCTAGAATAATGATTTTTGTTTATCTTTTTTATTATATTTCTTCCATTTTTGTTTGCATTAAATAAAAAATACAAAAAGACTTTTGTTTATCATTTGTGTTTTACCTTTAGTTATCTAGGCTTAATGAAAAATACAAATGATTTTTGTGTGTCTTTTGAGCATATATTTTTATTTTTGGTTAAAAGTTTTGAAAAACTCAAAAAGATTTATTTTGTGTGTATTTTGATTTTACACACATTTTGTGGCATATGTTTGTGTTTGAATCCTCATTTCGCTTCCATGCGACTAGAAATTTTGGTTAGAATTTTAATCCTTAAAATGTTCTTTATCATACTGACATGGAGTAGCTTAAGTTTGACTTGCTTAATGGATTCACTCTTATATGCCTTTACACACATGCACGAGCTTTTTGAACCTTAACGTCACATGTTATATTTGAGCTTTGTGAGGTGTTCTCCTACCAATCTAGTCATCTACATATTTGTGACCTAGGAGGACTAGTGCATGTCAAAATCCGTTGCACGTGAGATTTGTGAGAAATAAAAAATGATAAATATAAATGTGCACGGGGAAGGGCTCCGAAAGGATTTATTATCCTTTGCGAATAGTAAGCCACCGTTTGTTTGGACCTAAAGGAAATACGTGGTCCAAGGTCTGAAAGAAAATATGACATTAAAAGAAAAAATAATTGCCAAGGCCTACGTTTAGTTGATTTATTCATTCAAAAGAATATCATATATGCTTATTGAGGGAGATTGGATGGTATATCAACGGTTTGCACAATGTCCGTTTATCCTAGTTGCGTTTTCAATGTCATGACTCTATTGGTTTGTAGAATCATCAACATGCTAAGCTTGTATGCATTGTGTATGTTTGTTCATTGAGTTCAATTTATATTGTCACATGAGGTTATATTCAAATGTGATGAAGTTTACAATCAATTGAGAACTCCGTGAACATGTTTTAAGTGATTGGGTCTAAATTTAATTGTCATTAGTTCACACCCTAACACTTCCGTTTTCATATGACACATTTATGCTATAAGAGTGTGAAAAACTTGTGTTATTTTATTTTGTGCCATTTTGGTGTTTATATCTATATGTGTGTACTTATGCTTAGCTTATATCTATTATGAATAGATACATATGATATTTTTGTTTAGTCTTTACCTTGCTTTCTAGTCCATATATGCTTTAATTCATAATGGTATCCATCTTGTTGCATTCTTTGTTGATATCACATGCTTAATACTTATGTATCATATTGGTATCTGTTTCTTTCATCTTAGTTGGTATCCATTATTATTTGTTGGATTAGTTATGATTTTGTTTCTCATGTACTTTACTGTTATCATCACTTTATGCACAATTGCATGTTTTTAGCTTGTTATCCCATTCTATTTATCCCTTGCTTAGTTTAGAGGGTGTACATGCTTTAATTGGGAAGATAAGTTAATTTTTAATTATTTAGCCTTTGTCCATTCCTGAACAAAAAGGGGGAGAATGATAGGGAGAGAAATGGTATCTAATCCTATTGTCACCGTATCTTAGTTTGAGAGATTTTACTTAGGGGGAGAACGCTATCTTCTTAAGTTGATAATTTATTTGATAAAGGGGAGAATTAATTTAGGGGGAGTCTTTATTTATATTATATTTAATATTTTGATATTCCCTATGCGTTTAATGTGTTTGCTTAAGTATGTAGGAAGTCTATTCTTCTAAGTGACAACTTTCACCGGCAAAGATTTTGATCCTTTGGGTTGTTTGAGTCAAGCATTGTATTTTTATTTTGGGTGGGACATTTTTTGTTATGTCTAGTAGAGCTTGACGACCCTTTAGGATTTTTGTTTAGTTTTTGTCCTGGAATAGCCAAAGGGGGAGATTTGTAAGGACACAAATTTCCAATTGAGTCCTTTGTAGTTTTGACTCAATTCCGGACAAAAACATTTGAGTCATATGATAGAGTTCACGTTTATCTATTCAAGCCTATAAGGTGTTTGTTGAAGACGTATCGGACAAGATATTAAAGCTTCATCAAATGCCGAGTTTAATGTGCCTCGTTTCTAGTCAACAACATTGGTTCCATTTCTCCTAAGGTATGAATGCATTTTGAATATATATATATAGGAGCTTGGAACATTTTTATTGGGTGAACTTTTAGTTTAAACTGTTGTTTATTTTCAAAAACATTTTATTAAAACTTTTAAATAAAGTATATAAAGTTTCTGGCTAAAACTCAATTTTTACTCTTTCTGGAAGTTAGTTTAAATTGTCGTTCGAACGAGTTTGTCGTTTGAACAATAATGTCGTTCGAACGAATTTGCCAACGAGTTCCCATATAGGCCACTGGAATGTCGTTCGAAGTATCGTTCGAATGAGAATGATGTTCGAACGAGATTTCCAACGAGATTTCTAACGAGTTCACACTGGAACTTCATTAGAAGCCTCGTTCGAACGAGTTTTGGCGGGAGCAGTTAATTGACAGTTTTGAGCAGTTTTTTCTCACTTTCCCACTTCTTTTCCCCCTAACTTTTTACCTGAATATGTAAGTGCGGGAACCAAGTTTTTTAACTGAACTTTTTCACTATCCTCCATCTCCTAGAGAGAGTTTTGAGAGCAAATTCTTCCAAGAAAGAGTTCATGTTTTGAGTGTCTATTTTTTCAAGGAAAAATCATTTAACACTCTAGTTTACACTCATATTGTTTATTCTAAGTTCCAATATATATATCATTGCTTGGAGTGTTTGGCACCAGGTATTACTCTACCGTTTGAAGAGTTCGTTTGGGTTTGCTTCTAAATCCCACAAAGAAGAAGAAGTTTGCATTGATTTACCCACTTGGAGAAAGGCTCCTTGTTTGGGTGACGGTGACCATACAAAGTCCGATCGGTGGATTCCCAGACCGCGGTGGAACTCCGTGGTTATTCGCTAGGTGGAGGTGTATACAAGAAGAAGCGTCGGGGCTTGAGAGGGATTGAGTCGAGTGTTGTAAGTCTTACTGTCTTGTATTTGTAAAATCATACTTACTGGATTTGAGGCTAGGGCCGTCCGAGGTTTTTTTTCGTTGTGGGTTTTTTCTCGTACATCGCGGCGTAGTGATTCATTGTTTATTTTATCTTCTGCAATACTCACCTAGAACGCATGCTTAGGTAAAAAGATAAAATTTGGTTTAATCACTACTTAATTAATTTGGTGCATAATATGAATTTGGGTATATGTTAATTTAATTCAAGTCTTCATTTAATTTGATAAAATTGGTTTGGCCTAATTTGAAAATATTGAAAATATGACTTAGGCAAATTTTCTAGGACTTGAGTTAAATTGGTTTAAGTGAAATTTAAATTATGTGTGTTTAATTTTAATTTGAAAATAAATTAAAATTTGTTAATTTGTTTTAATTTGAACCATCAACTTCGCTTCCGCATCTAAACAGGAAATTATTACTTTTTGAAGTAGTAAGAATTTTAAAAGTTTGGGGGCCTCTCCTTTTCAAACAACACTCTTTTTTCCCAGAAAATCCCATCAAATTTTTAAAAGTCCATAATTTCAAATCTACAAATCCAAAATTTATATATTTGGAATTTGATCGTCAAGATCTATCCAAAACACCCATATTCGATATTATTTGACGAAAAAATAAAAGTAGATAATTTTTCTGTTTCTGTAAAACCTCAATTTTTATGTCGAAAACTCCATTTTTCTAAGGAAAAACCTTATACAGCTCTGGCGATGGTGCCGATGACGCGGACCAAAAAAAAAAAGAAATAGAAGAAGAGAGAGAAACCCTCCGACGAGCATATCCGACAGCGTTCGATGAGAAAATTTGACAATTTGTTCATGTGAGTTTCTAGTCACGGTGGGGCTGCTCCAGAGTGAGAGAGATAAGTTGAGTTTAAAATGAGTATGGGTGAGGGGTAAATTATTCTAAATATATATGCTCTATGATGAAATATGACTTTTTGCATTAAGAAAAAATTAATGAAACTTTATGCGTATTTAATATGATAAATATGACTAACCCATAATAATATCAATAAAAAATCATGAACTCATAACGAATGAAGTAAATATTTATTTTTTTGCAGACAACTTTTATTAAACTTGTTTTTTCGACCAATCACATGGCTACCATACTACTGGCACGAATGATTTTTAGGAAGGACATTTTTCGATTCGATTGTCGAAAGCAGAGTCTGCCCATATTTACTATGATATGACCGATAATTAAAAAATAAAAAAATAAAAATAATTATAAATAGATATTTGCATAATTCACTTTATGTCATGTGATTCCTGCCATGTTTAATCATTAAATATTTTACCACTACAAATAATTTTGGTTAATCATTAATTTTTTTGTCAATGATTTATGTTGCTATAAAAATCACACTAACAAATTTTATATAATTTTTATTCATTTTAGGGAATTTGTTAGCCATTTTTTATGTCATTACTTTAATAGCCAATAATTTATGTTACATTTCTTTAGCAATTATTTGTTAGTAGAAAAATAATTCTCCCTTTTTTTGTCATAAATTCACCCTAAATTACACTAACAAATTTTACATAATTTTTATTTATTTTAGTGAGTTCGTAAAACATTTGGGATACAAATCTAATAAACTAAAGTTGGATGATGTTCGTACCTTGCGGAGGAACCCTTAGGTTTTCGGGGCATTGGATTCTCACCAATGTTTGCGTTACTCAAGCCGACATTCTCGCTTCCGCTTCGTCCATTCCATTTTAGTGTCAATTTTTTTTTATTTTTTTATTTTAAGACAGAACAACATATTCGTTTAAGACGGGCCCACAAAAATTCGATTAGTCTGTTTCTATATATTTGTTATTTTTTACGATAATAGCCTCTAAATATACCCATTTATCATACCCAACGTTCCCTATACCGCATATATACGAGTTTAGCATACCCATAAGGTTGCTCTTACCATGCATAATCAACTTTGTTTTAACATTTCCATGTAGGGCTGTGTTTTTTTCTGACATTTCTATTTTTTTCGATATTCAATCTGATATTTTTCGATTTCAGAACGTATATAGGGTTTTCCGATTTGCGATTTTTTTCGAAAAAATCAGATCGAAAATAATTATGAATTTTTGATTGTTCGATTTTTTTGAACCAATTTTTCTGAAACTATGTCGATCTGATTTGTCTGAATTATTTTCGAAATATTTTTTGATTTTCGATTTTTTTGACTTTTTTAAATATTCTCACCTGTCTCACAGCTAGGAGAGAAAAAGACCTCCAAAAAAATCGAAATTTTTCCGAATAGTCATTTTCCATTCCGTTCCGATCCGAACTCAACTATAATCCCAAGTCAACAATTATATTTTTATGACCTTCACCAGATAGTGACGTAGGGAACAAGAAATAATAATTTGCTTCTTCTTCGTTGTTTCCATTTAACTTAAAATATATTTTGGCCCACCCACTTGTTTTCTGCCTTTTATCACTTCAAAATCTATATTTTATGAAACCAAAAGTCTTCATTTCATCTCTTTATAATCTTCATTTGATCTCTTTATAATCCTTATCCCAGGGAGAAAAAATCTTTGGTCCCTCCTTCAATTGTGAGTATGTTTATTAATTCCAATTTTAGCCCTCGTGTCCTTTTGTTTTCCTAATTGATCTATTTTTTTTTGTAATTTCAGTTTTAATCCTCTCTCTCTCTCTCTCTCTCTCTCTCTCTCTCTCTATATATATATATATATATATATATATATATATATATATATAGATCATGGCAGAATTTAGCGACGATCCTTTGTTCAGCTGCAATAATTGCCTAAATCCTATTGCCCGTAGACATGATCTTATTTCAAAAACTTTTTGGGTAAGTCTCAACTTTCACAATGTTATGTATATAAAAACATATTTTCTGAAATCAAATTAGGACCCTTTTTTTTTTATATTAGGTATTTGGATACACACTTGGATAAGATTTGGGTTATTTATGTTTTGACACTCATTCATTCTTTGTAATTGAGTTTATGCCCCGTAATTTTTATTTTTGGGGTTGTCCCCCAAAATAACCCCAAAATGATTTTCAGTGACTTAAAAAGTTTTACCAAATGTTTTTTGTGATATTTTTCATCGCTAAAAGTTATTTTGCGGGCAAATTATTATTGAGGACCAAACTCCAAATGATTCTAAGATCTTTATGAATTACAAGTGTCAAAATACAAGTGTCATAATTTTTGGTGTTTATTTTGTGCAATTGACTGAAAGTGTAATGGAGATGAGCCAAATCCCTTTTAGGGATGGTTTATTTTTTCCTTAAAAGCACCTTAGATAGGGTGTGGTTTAAACCTTTTTTTTTTGGGAGTTCTCTATCAGTCCCAAATTAGTTCTTATATTTTTTTTATAAATTAAAGATACACTCAAATCAATAATTGAAATCAACACCCTTTTATGACATTTTTTAACTATAAAAGTGTCACTAGAAATGAAAATTGACCTAAAAGTAAATATATTGACTTTAGCATTGAAAGGTTTGCCCAAAAGTCCAAAAATTAGGATAAGTTGAGAAAATTGAATGACTTTTAACAACTTCATGAGTTTATACGTTCTCCAAATTTTTCTTGTTCATTTTCGCTTTTTAAATTTTTGCCCCAATTTTTAATAGAAAAATTGTCATAAAAAGTGAAAATAGAATAAGAAAGTTCAAAGTATAAAAATAGCAGGGCCTTCAAACCAAAACTTGGTAACAAATTTCAAATGAATCTTACAATTTTACTAAGGGAGTTTTGGGAAAAGATCCTCCTAATGCTCAAAATGTATAAAAATAGGACACTCAGTATAATTTTATAAATTTAGTTTCTGTACTGAAAATACCATGAAAAATAGTAAAAAATAGTGCCGATGGCGCGGACCAAAAAAATAAAGGCTATTGTACCACAGGGACTAGATTTATAAACTTGAAAAACATTGTCTTAAAAATCCAAATTTATAAAGGAACATGACCTTTACCTTAATTCTCTATTTTACTAATATAGAATCGTATAAGGATCACTTAACATATTTACTATCATTCGCATATCTAGATTGATTCGTGATTATTCATGGTTTGTTACTCCCCAATATGTCAAAACTGAATTGATTGATCTTTTAAATGACAATTAATGGGGTTATTTGAATTTTGACTCCAATTAAAAACTATTATATATTTGGCTCCCATTTTTTCATTTTTAACAATACTTTTTAAATCTTTACTATATGTTTTACGACATATTTTTCGCAAAAATGTCGCTAAAAGTAAAAAATGGGTGCCAAACAGATAATAATTTTTAATTGAGTGTCAAAATCCAAACGAGTATAACTGATGGAGGACAAAAAACATGTATCCCTATGACCCAAACACGAATTCATGCTAATGTCTCACAAAATATGAGTTTAAATCATGAGTCGTCTAAAATTGTTAATACACACTTTTGTACCATGAAACAATTTTTTAATTTAAAGTGTTTATTTCTAATGATCTTCATAATTTGATCAATAGGCAAAATCTGGGCAAGCCTACCTGTTCTCTCGGGCAATGAACATTGTAGTGGGGAAAAAAGAGGAGAGAAAACTTATTACCGGTAATTTCACTATTGCCAGCATCTATTGTCGAAATTGTGGTGAAGAATTAGGCTGGAAATATCTACGAGCTTATGATGAAAAACAAAGCTTCAAGGAGGGGAAGTTCATACTTGAGAAAGCCAAGATTCTTAAGGAATATTAAACTAAGACCTAATAAATTTTTCAAGCTATTAAGTTTGATGTGTATTAAATCAATATGTGTGTGAACTTTATTAATGGAGTATATATGACGTTTTTTATGGATGTTGCCTAAGAAAATGGATTAAATATAATGAAATAAAACTGTTGTATATTACTTTGGAGCATGATCATGCATGTGTGATGCTTTCATTTTCGGAAAAATGCAAATTTAATTCTAAGGTTTAGGGCGAATTTGATATTAAGACCTATATTTTTTGAAGTTGCAAAATTAGTCTCAATGCAAAATTAGTCTCAATGTAAATTTGATATTATGTTGTTTGTCAACTTAACGGAATGGGTGAATAGATATCCTATGTGGTAAAATATTAACAAGATATATTCGTTTGACTAATGATCATTTGGCATGTTGACAAAAATAATAATAACGTGAACAATATATTTTGTAAATCCTTATGAAGTATATGATTTGTTTGGAATTTTTATTTATCTTACAAGTCGTCTTTGTTAAAGGCGCTCGAAGGAAATGTGCAAGATATTACAAACTGCCTCGACTTGTGGATAGATTTGAGAAATTTTTATAAGGTGTATTTTTCTTTTAGTAAAAACATATTATAGAATGATAGTTTTGACATTACTATCCTATTTTTAACAAGTCAATAAGTTCACTTGGAAGTGACATGATAATGTGAATGTTAGTATAAATAATTTTTATGTATTATCTAATAATTAATTTGTCGAGATATTTGTGGTGCGGGTGAAGTCAAAGTGCCGTAACACTAAAAACATTTCGACTTAAGAGCTACATATTAAGTAGGGTTAAATGCAAATTTGACCATCATGTTTGGGGTGATTTTGAACATTGGACTTTCTGTTTCAGTTTTTACAATGTTAACTTTGGACATATTTTAATTGAGAATGACCGAATCGTCAATCCTCATTAAAGGAACTAACAAAAGTTGCTCACTCAACCCTCTTAGCACAATTATAGCACTTTGGAGGGAATATTCTTCGTCAAACCTCCACATAAGCTTATTTTTTGCCCCAAATATTATTTCCCTAAAAAAAATTATATTTATACCATCAGTTGAAGCAGTTTGTTCCCAACATTTTTTTTATTAACACACATCAACAAGAAAATACTTATATATGGAGAAAATGCAAGGCATCATGTGCCATTGTGGCCAAACAATAGTCGTTAGAATTTTATGGACAAAAACTAGTCAAGGAAGAAGTTTTAGTGGTTGTGCAGAGTTTCGTGCAAGTTAATTTTTTAAGGAACCTTGCATTTTAAATTTGCAAATCCTAACCCTAGTTCATTTACATATTTGCAGACCATAGGTACATGTGGATTTTTTCAATGGGTGTATACACCAATTTATCAAAGGGGAGGTAAATAATACTTGGGTTGATTAGAAGGATAAATCATTC
The DNA here is from genome assembly GCA_949130495.1 of Sambucus nigra. Classification (NCBI taxonomy): domain Eukaryota; kingdom Viridiplantae; phylum Streptophyta; class Magnoliopsida; order Dipsacales; family Adoxaceae; genus Sambucus; species Sambucus nigra. The sequence continues at coordinate 624,622,724 of OX422213.1, read as the reverse complement.
GAAAATTGAAAATGAACATTAGAAGAAAAGAGAGAAGAAGATCAAGTATTTTTTTCCTCATGATTGTAATTTTTTCCAGCTTCATTCAATTTGAAGAAAAAATAAAATGACTGTAACATTATATGCCAACTATTGAAGATGAATGAAATGAAGTAACTTTCTAGCATTCCATACACACTAAAATATTTAGTAACATACACAACAATTGTTTGAAATTAGAGTACACTTCCAAATGAAAATAACTACAAAGGCAAATAACAAACAAAACAAGTGTTTGAATTTTTGTTGGAAGTGACATATGTTACCATTACATCCCCAAAAAAAATCCCCACCACCTAAACAAAAAAAGAATTCCCAAAAACAGTTACGCACCAAAATCTACCAACCTACCCATTAACCTTTCTTCTTTATACTCCTTGTCACCTGTAAAAGGTAAGATATAATGATGTTAAAACATTTGAAATACTTGCATAAAATCAGAGCATGAGGATGGAAATTTGGATGATATACTTACTTGTAATTTTGCAGTAACTTTTCCCTTCTTTTTTCTCAACCACATTTGCCTTATTTTTCCCTCCTTTCTCTTGGGTTAATTGGGACTTCATCTGGATAACCCAACTATGTTTACCATGTATGCTTTGGATATCATTTTCTTTGGGGGAACCTGTAAAAATGGAAATCAAATTACATTGAATATGTAATGTCAAATAAAAATAAAACTTGCATGGGTTACCTATTTCTTTTTCTCTGCTTTGCAACTTCTTTTCTTGTGACATTGCCTTCCACAGTTTGTACACTTCAATGAAATCCCGTACTCTTTCTTCGTTAACTTTTGCATTCCATCAGATAGCCTCCTTTTATCTTATTTTAATCTTCGTTTTTTCTTTGCCCTACCTGGAAACCTCTCATAAGATGACGGATCCATTGCTAGTAGCCTAGTATTGGTCCTAATTTAATGACCATTTAGTGGTTTAATGTTATTCTCATATGCCTTCAAGTATGTTTCTCTCAGATAAAAATGGTCAACAAACTCTTCTGGGTTAAAACGAGCATAAGAAATGGTTAACACACCATGGAAACAAGGTATGGCACAAAGATACCACTTCCTATAAGTGCAACTCATACCATTTATGTCACAAACATACTCACCAATTGACCTCATGACCTAAAATTTCCAACCAGACCAATCTGGGACACACTTTACTGTATCACCTTTGACCTTATCCAACAACTTCTCAATATTTGGACAAAGAATCGCTTTATGTTTTTCTATTTTCTTCCTATTAATAATTATTATTCTCATTAAAATATGCCTTATCTTCTCCAAAAAAGTTAGGATTGGCTTGTCCCTAGCATCCATAATTAGACTATTAAAACTTTCACCTAAATTATTCAGCAATATGTCTCGTTTTAGCTAAGTGGATAAACAAGACATACTCTACTGTGTTGCTAGTTTGCCTAATAACCCTTCATATGATTTGAAATCTAGTGCCTTTTTTTCCACCTCTTTCTCATATTCAGGTAAGGTTGTACTCATAGCATAATTATACAATTGTTCTTTCAGCACAAGGCCTTTATGTTCTAATTTGAAGTTGTTGAAGAGGTGTCTCACACAAAATCTAAGCTTTGAATTAGGACAAAGTTCCCCAAGTGAGGGAAGAAAAACCTTTTGTTTATCAATTATAAAGGTCCAGTAATGTGAAATATTCATTTTCACATCATCCATCAGAATGTTTATTAACCAGGTCCATGTCTACTTGATCTCATCCTCCACTAGGGCATATGCAATAGTGAACAAAGAATTATTTGCATCTATTCCAATTGCAGTGAGCAACTACCCCCCATTTGTATCCTTCAAGTGGAAACCATCCATTCCAATCAAAGGCCTTCAATGATCAATAAAACCCTTCTTACAGGAACCCAAACAAACATTCATTTTCAAGAATCTCAAACAACCCTCCGAATCTCCTTAAACAATTGCAATTATATCTGGATTTTTCCTCTTCAACTATGCCACATAATTATGAATTATTGCATACTACTCCTTCAATGTAACCTCCATCATCTGTAATGCTTCCTTTATTACTCTATACAATATTGTCTTAGTAACATTGAGTTGAAATTCATACATTACTTATGCTTGAAAATTGTTTTAACCCTTCTTGAAGTTTAGACGGCTAATGTAGCCAATCTGAGCATCAACATCTTCATACGCAACAACCCATACAATATTGTACGAGCTCTCTTTAAGGGTGGCAGCCTCAAATTCTACCTTCTTCACCTTCTCCGCGAGCACCTTATTCTCCTCCACCACAGCTAGCTTGCTCGAGCAGACCAAATCATAAGACTGCCTCAGCTCCTGAAGCTCCTTAGTCGCCGCCTCCTTCGCTTGATTGGCTTCAGTCAAGGCAAGATCGGAAGACTTCTGAACAGCATTGGCAACCTTTAGACTAGCCTCCGGCTCAGTATTCTTCCTATCCAGGTCCGCGTTTCTCCTCGCTAGCTTGTCATTGCTGCGGTAGAGGATAGTGAAATCCGTCACAAATTACAGAGAAAAGGGAAATATTAGCAAAGGAAGTATTGAAAGAATATTGTAATAACGGAGAAGTAAAAGCAAGCTTACCAAGGCTAGCCTCTAACTTGCCTTCAGAGCTAACTGGTCGGCCCCCATCGCCCTCTGGTGATCAGCCGACAAAACTGCCCTCTCGAGCACTTCCGGAGCCAACTGAGGGAAAGGACAACAGAAGCCCCTTCGGGAAGAGCAGATACGGGCACCAGAGACTGCCCTACCTTCGTCCTCACCTCTTCCCTCCTCTTCTCTCTCCTTTTTCTCCTTCTGAATCCTCTTTCTCTCCTCCACCCTTTTCCTCTTCCTTTCTATCTCTTTCTCTCACCTGCGCCTCCTCATTTTTCTTCCTCTCCTGCTCATGAGCAGCAGAATGGAAACCGGTTATAATATCCCCGCTCCCTGATTTTTGCTTCTTCGATCAGCGAGAAAGAAGAATGTTGTCTTCATAATCATCTAGAATCAAATTCTTCTTGGGAGGAGCCATAGCTTCCTCGCTGGAGCTAATTGAATCCCCTGAAGACTCTTGAACCTCTGAACCCTCTTTCGAACTGGAAGATTCTTCACTACCAGAGCTCTCCTCACTGGAATTACCTTCAGCACCGCCCCTATTAGAACCCTCGCTCTCCTCACCAGAGATGCTTTCCTCCTCGTCCAATTGGATTGGGTCAGAAACAACCTCTTCTGTGATGTCAAGCTCAGGAATGCTATCCATGGGTCGTGCAATGAAACTGGACCCAACGTTCTTGTATTCTAGAAGGAACGCCGCTAATCGAGTATGCTCATCGTCAGCTAAGAGTTCCCTGATTTTCCAAGCCATAACCAGCTCGACAACCCGAATGTCACGAAGATCTGGTTCTGAGTTCTTTGTCTTCACTAAAAAAGAAAAAGAGAAAGATATGAGAAAAACCATACATTAACAGAGGATCAATGAGCAAAACAAGAGCTATGCCAGCCTATATTCCTCCCCATAAAAAGGAATCACGAATCTCCAAGACTTCGGCCCTTTAGTATGGGGAGGGAACTGCCAATTTCTGGCAATAAACCCCTTATGCCAGTAGTCCTTGTGGGAATTAGGTAGGTTCACTACCAATACCATATCAGGACTCCTGGCTTTGAGGTAAAGAAGACCAGAGCTTGTTCGAGAAAAACAATAACAGAAGAAGATTTCAGCAAGCCCTAGATTGGTGCCATAGAACTGGTTAATTCTATGCACACCATTGATAATTTTCCAAACATTTGGCGAGCATTGTGCAGGAACTATATCGAAGTAACTAAAAAAGTGCAAAAATAAGCGATTTAGGGGAAAAGTGAGACCCCCCTGGGATAACAGAAGAACATGTATCCAGTGACCATCCTCAATGTCTCTGACATTACGAGGAACAGGGGCACATTCGATATCTACCCAGTTTAGAATATTATAGAATTTACTAAATTCAGTTATCGACCTATTGCCTATATTCATCATCAGAAAAGAGAAACCCTAGTATCGCAAATGAAGAAATCCAAACAGAAATAAAAAAAAAGAAGGAGTGTGAAGAACTTACGAAGTAAGAATTAGCTTGAGACAATGCAAAGCCGCAAGAAAGGATGATGAGAAGATAAGGAAGAAACTCAGAGATAAAGACCTGAAAGTGAGAACGTAACAATAGGAAGTTGAAGAAATCTAGAGAGTGCAAAGAAATTTGAAACGACGATAGGAAAAAACCTCTTCAGAGCTGTTTTAAACCTTTCTAATCATAACGCACATGCAACGAGGCAATCTTCCACCTAAATCAATTCGGGAAGGGCACTTCAATCCCAAGGGTGTTGCACGATTCACAAAATTTCCATTAAGGCAAATCATTTAAAATTATTGAGACCGAATTATGACCCAAAAATTTTAGGGGCAATTATGGGTACCTCGATTTGTCACTTTAGCCCAGACAAGTAGCCCAATTACTTACGGCCCAAAGTCTAGAGGCCTCACGCCTTAACCAATTCTGTTATGACCCAATCAGTTCCTAAAATCTCTATTTAGATATACTTTAGGGATTACGAGCTAACATGGAGGAGTCCCACACCTGCACTCTCCGAAATAACATGTATATATCAAACCCCTAGCCCGGGGCAAAGGGCATGCAATTTGTAAACACTCCCCAGAGTAAAGGGAAATAAAATATTGAGAGCACAATTGTGGACGTAGGCCTTCTTGTCGAACCACGTACATCCTATGTTGTGTGTTATTGTAGTTCTTTCAAGCTCTTTATTTATTATCGTGATTGCCTTTATTTGTTATTTTGTGTTGGGTTTAATTGTCACCACAAATATGTTGTACTTACTGAGTTGATTATCGATATGATATGTTATACTTACTGAGTTGATTAGGGATATGATATGCTGTACCTATCGAGTTGATTATAGAAATGATAGGTTGCACCTACTAAGATGATTATCAATATAATATGTTATACTTACTGAGTTGATTATGTATATGATATGTTGTACTTATGAGTTGGCTATAGATATGATAGGTTGTACTTACCGAGTTGATTTTCAATATGATATGCTGTGCTTACCGAGTTTATTATAGATATGATGTGATGTACTTACCAAGTTGATTGTAGATATAATATGTCGTATTTATCGAGTTGATTATAGATATGAGATATTGTACTCACTTAATTGATTATGGATATGACATGTGTACTTATTGAGTTGATTATGAATATGATATATTATACTTATCTAGCTGATTATTGATATGAGATGTTGTACTTTTTGAGTTGATTATGAATATGATATGTATATATTATGAAGAGATGTTATGGCTTATTAATAGCCAAGAGATATTATGGCTTATTAACAGCTAAGAGATGTTATGGCTTATTAATAGCCAAGAGATGTTATGGATTATAAATAGCCAAGAGATGTTATGGCTTATTAACAGCCAAGAGATGTTATGTCTTATTAACAACCAAGAGATGTTGAGATGTTATGGATTATAAAAAGTCATGAGACGTTGAGATATTTTGGCTTGTAAAAAGTCATGAGATGTTGAGATATTTTGACTCATTAATAGCCAAGAGATGTTAATATGTTATATATTGTCACATAGATATGATTTATTACATTTAATTTTATGCACCAGTGTAGTAGTGATGCATTCACTGAGCTATTTTTCTCATGGTTCCTATGTTTATGTTTTTTAGGTATTGTGATATCACTGCCAAGAAGGTCGGTGGGGTTAGCAAGGAATGTATAAAACCATAATTTTGGTCAAATGTAAAAGGGCTAATTTATGCCTACTTATCTTTTCAGTAAGTTTGAATAAGCATAATTACCACAAAAATTGTGAAAAGTTTTAGTTTTATTGATTCATGTTAATAACTGAAAAAGGATACTCGTGTTTATGGTTTGGTCAAGGTAATTATGATTTGACTCACTTTGACTTTCAAACTTAATTATAAGTAACTGGGTTGGGTTGTGACAAATATCCTCAACACCTATATTGGATTCACAATTACCCTCACCTTTCTCCCCGTAAACCTGCTCCCCCTCACAATATACATTGTCCTCATATGTACTCTCACCAACTACATTAGGTTCACAACTAGCTTCATATATGTACATGGTTTTTTATTTTTCACTTTAACAAGGAATCACAAGAATATGAGGGGGTGCAACATCAACCCAAAGATTAACTTTTATATACTTGGTCTTAGGTAATTGGATTAATAGATGAATAAGTATTTGATCAGTGTTAACATCATGCCAAATAACAGTTCAACTATTATGGTAAAACAACAAACATATTTCATTGTGACCAATTTCCTTCATGATGTGAAGTAACTCTAACCTGGACATAAGGTCAACATCATAATAGCCAATGAAGGTTACCTTCCTATTTAGGTATTGATTAGGCACATATTCTTCACATTTATCCCCTTAATTTTGGTATTTTTATGATCCCGTGCAATGTAAATATCTTGGATTTGTCTTGTATATATGCTACTAACCTTTTTTGGCAAGTATTTCTTATTTTGTGTATTTCTCATGTGTTTTACAGGTATTTCATGTAAGTTAGTGCGAAGGAGAACTCAAAACAGTGAAAGAAACCAAGAAATGGAGAGTTGAAGGGCATTTTCATAATTTTTCATCCTTAGTCCAGAGGTGGGGCCAACTAGAAAGTTGAAGATCTCTAAATTACAAGAATACTGGAAAAAATGGCACCTCAATCCGAGCTACGGTGAAGAAGTTACGATATTTTGAAGTTGCGCGATAATGAAGAGTCTCGATGTGCGGATTTCTGTCATTAATTATGCAGATTTTATGGTGATTGGTTGGCAAAAACTTGTTCCACAAGCGAAATTTGATGTTAAATTCGTGCAACTTGGTGATATAAAAGACCAAGCCCTAATTCATTCAAAGGAGGAGTTGAATTCTAGAGAGAGGGAGACAAATTCTAGAGAGTAGAATAGAATTTTAGAGAGAGAAAGTGAGATTTTAGAGAGTTTTCTTAGTTTTTCTTTACATAGAAATTTTCATAAACTCTAGTTTGTAAGGTTGAAGAAGAAGAATTTTTCTGGATTCAAGTTCATCTCTTTTCCCTATTGCTGAATTCAAGTAATATCATTCTATTCTCTTTTACTTTATTATTTGCAAATCTTTTACAATGTCTTGTAGTTTCATAATTTTATGTGTGAATTTGTTTTTATTCTTGAACCAAATCATGAGTAGCTAGATTTCCAAGGGTTGGGGTACATGAACTCAATCCAAGGCAAATTATTTATGTAGAAAATAGAGATTAAATTAAAATATTGATTGAATCGTGAAAGAAACTCATACAAACATTGTCAATCTTTTAATCTCTCTTGCCCTAGGTACTTGAGATGTTTAAGAACGCTTCGCGAGTATGATTTATCATTCACCGCTTTATATCTATCTTTAATTTCATATGATGCGGGCTAGATCCCTCATATATGTAATGCTTAGAATTTATAAAGACCGGATCTAGTCAATAATTTTAATTTACAATTCTAGTATTCTATACGGTAATTTGTTAAGGATTGAGGGATTGTACCCTACCCTATTTTCTCCCATTTGTCAGATCTAAATTTTTTTGCAATTTTCAGTTTGTTTTTTCTTAAGTAAATTTTTATTTCACTATAAATTTTCCCAATCATTAATCATCTTTTTGTTTCTTTTAAGAAATCATTTCAAGATTTAATAATTTTTCTTATTACTATTTCGCAATCTCGATCCCTGTGGATACGATCCCGACTTACCGGGTTATTACTTGAGCGACAGGCTTGCACTTGAGCCTAGAGGAAAACGTACTTTTGAGACAAAATCTTAGTCGCGTCAAGTTTTTGGCGCCGTTGTCGGGGATCCGAAATTGTTAAATTTATAAGAGAGTTATTTTTATCTACAAGTGATTTCGATTTTTTTTGTGTGCTTATATGCAGGATTCATCTCCCATCCAAGTTCACGAAAATCCTATTGCCGAAGCAAGTTCTGAAAATTCCGAGTCTCCTCATTTTTGGGTTCCACCTCCTTCGCCTAATAATTCCATCACAAGTCGTTCGTTGAGTCAAACCCTGAGTGAGAATTCTGAACCTTTTGGTAGCGATATATCGGATCATGGTAGTGTCGGTGTTGGTGCGTGAGAGGATGAGATACCCTATCTTCCCATGAAAGATCTTTTATTTCCGGAGCGAACTGTTACCCCTGGTTGCATTTTACTCCCGTATAATGACGGTCAGTTCCACTTTTGGAATGGTATGATCCAAATTCTTCCTACATTTCATGGGATGGATTCTGAAAAACCATATCTCCATATTCGAGAGTTCGAAGATACATGTGAGACCTTTGGAGACCAAGCTTGTCCACAAGATGTAATCCGATTAAAGCTCTTCCCTTTTTTCTTAAAGGATAAAGCTAAAACTTGGTTATGGTCCTTACCCCCAAATTCTGTTTTATCCTGGAGAGATATGCAATCCAAGTTTATATCAAAATTTTTTCCACAAAACAAAACTAATTCTGTTAAAGCCCAAATTCAAGCTTTTCGTCAAAATGAGAATGAGGCTTTTGATAAATGTTGGGAGAGATTTCAAGAGTTAGTTAGTGCATGCCCACATCATGGTTTTGAAAAGCATCATCTGATTTCATTTTTTCATCAGGGCCTTACTTTAGCGTCTAAACAACTTGTTCAAACCATGTGTGAAAGACCTTTTTGGGAGTTAAATTCGAGCGATGCTGAAGCTCATTTGAGATATGTAGCAGAGACTACGCAATCATGGGATGTTTCTGACCCCAATAGTCAAAATCGAAATCGACAAGTGTCCAACTTGCCTGATGCGTCCGGTATCTATCACTTGGACAAGAACACTTTGTTAGATAAAAAATTTGACCAATTGGAGAAGAATTTCAGAGATATGCTTGAAGTGCGATTGAGAGATGTGTCTGGACCCGTACAAGCCGAAAAGGAGAAAGTGTGTGCCATTTGTAATGCGGGTCATTCTACTAAAGGATGTCCTACCATTCCTGCATACAAGACAATGTACACTGAACAGGTTGAGGCAATAGGGGGTTTTCGAGGAAATTATAATGCACAGCAAGGGAATGCATCTAATCAATCGTGGAGGAATCCTGGGTTCAATCATGGACAACCCCAAGGTGGGATGGTTCCTAACCCACATATGATTATACCACCACCTCCTCAATTTCAGCAAGTGGCTCCTCTAATGCCAAATCCTATGTAGGTACCTCCTCCTGATCCGTATGTTGCGCCACCGAGGCGATCTCTTGAGGATAACTTAAATCACCTCATCCAATCTCAAAAGGAGACAAGTGCTAAGTATGATCGAACGTTCAATGACATATATACTAGCATCTCAAGGTTGCAAACTGCATCGAATGTCCAAGAGAAGGGCAAATTTCCTGCTCAAAGCCAACGACCTCCCCTAGGACAAAGCAATGTTGGCACTACATCCCACGACCATCGAGATCAATGTAGCGCTATTACCACTCTACGTAGTGGGAGAGTAGTTGATTTCTCACCTCACCCACACAATGCATCCAAAGATAAAGAGGTTTCGCCCAGCACAAGAGAGGCCGAAGATGCCCCTTTAATTGAGAGTGAGGAGGAGGAAAATACTAGTGGACCCAAGGCCATCACTCCCCCCGCTGCCCCATACCCTCAACGGTTGGTCTCTCACTCGAAAACGACCTCCCGTGATGAAGTTCTAGAAGTCCTTAAGCAAGTAAAAATTAATTTACCTTTTCTCGAGACTATACAGAGAATTTCCGCGTATGCCAAGTTTATTAAGGACTTACTCATGGTGAAACGCAAGCTAAAGGTAAACCAGAACGTCTCTTTGGCCCAAAATGTCAGCGTAGTCTTGTCGAGTGACTTTCCATTAAAATATAAAGATCCGGGTGCGCCCACTATTTCGTGTATCTTGGGGAAGAACCGAATCGAGAGAGTTCTAATAGATCTAAGGGTTAGTGTTAACATTATGCCCTATTCCATATATATGCAACTAGAACTGGGGGCCCTTAAGCCCACCAATATGACTCTCCAGCTCGCGGATCGTTCTGTGAAGTTTCCTCGGGGAATTGTTGAGGATGTGATTGTCCAAATAGACACTTTCTACTTCCCGGCGGATTTTGTAATTTGGGACGAAGAACCTTCCGTTCTCCCAAGTAATCATGTTCCCGTTATTCTTGGCCGCCCATTTTTAGCTACAGCTAATGCTCTTATCAATACCCAAAGTGGGCGTATGCAATTAACTTTCGGGAACATGGCCCTCGAAACAAATATCTTTAATAATTCCAAGAGAGAGGGTGATGAAGGGGAACCGCGAGGATTGGATCTTTTGGGGGAAGCACACGAGCAAGAAAGAACTTAGAAGGAAGAACCATTAGGGGAAGGTTGTGTCATCGAGAGCAAGGTAGGGGATGTATGTTTAGTTAATGCATTTAAGAGCATGAGTGAGCCCACGAACAAGAGTGAAAGAGGAGATTTAGAGTGTGTCGGGAGAGGCTCGTCGAAATACTTAAAGGAAAGTGAATGGCAGGACACTATCTATACATTTCTCCTCGATTACCACCCACCCACACCACCCTCTCATTCGGAGAGTGAGCACGAAAGGCAGGTTGAGGACACCAAACAAGAGAGAGAGCTAGAGGAGTTGAGCCTAGCAAAGTTTGAGAGAGAGTTCGGACCGGTGGATGCGAGCCTAAATGATGAAGTCCAATCTTTCTGGGCCTCATTTCGTCATTTAGACGAAAGCGAGTGGGACAATAGAATTGATGAATTTCTCCTTCCTAAACCTCCACCCATACCATTTGAGTCTTAGGAGGTACTTGAAGATACGACTCAAATCTCGTCCGACTTAGCGACCAACTCACGTGCTACGCAACAAGCGGATCCTTTTTCGGTTTATCATAATGCATCTCCCGGTCTTTCCTTTATCTATGGTCACGGGCCCAATTTTTTTCGTCTATTCACTTATGATGGTAAGATTGGAGAGACGAGGCGTGTATCGTACCCAGTGAAAGGGATCGGGTGATTTGTGGAGAGAGATGAGAGGTCGTCGCACCCACGACGCGTATGGGGTGATTTTTGTTGTATTTTTGAGTCATGTATAAGTGTTATCTAGTGTCTTGTTGAATTTAGAGTAATTAGTTCAAGTATTGTGATTTTTTTTGTATGCTTGGTTCTAACATGTTTTGTAGATTCAATGGACTCATACTCATCGAGGATCGCTCCATTTGGGTAATATTTTTCTTTTCCTCTCTTTATGTTGTGTTCTTAATTCGGATTGAGGACAATGCAACATTTAAGTTAGGGGGTGTGGGATATTCTTCCCATTTATTGTTTAGATTCATTGATTCGATCACATGTTCTTTCCAAGTGTGTATTTTAGAAAATTTCAAAAAAAAAAAAATTGAAAAATTTTGAAAAAACCAAAAATATTTTTGTTCAAAATAAATAAAAATTGGAATTTAAAATTTTCAAAAATATCACCTTTATTCTGTTTGAAGTCTCAAATTATTAACAATCATAATGCACTAAGCCAAAATTGACCGAAGATGGAAATTGAAAGAAAATTGACGACTTAACGAATAAGTGTGGAGATTGATCAAACCCGGTGAGATTTTGGGCCTTTCAATTTTTTATGAGTTTTTAAATCAATCCGAGTTTATGATTAACTCAAAGTTCTTTTCAGCCTTTTAATAAGTCGTTGATGATCTCAATCATTTGTTTTGATCAGTTATGGGAAATGTGTGAGATGTTGTCTCGAAATTCGTGCTAAATATATCTCTAAACTTAATTAATCTCGAGATGCATATGGTAATGTGATTAGCAATTTGGACAATGAAGTAGGCCCTCATTTGTTACCCAAAAATATTAGCCATAAAAACGTTGTGAAAAATTATCCCTTTGCAGCCCAAGTTGAGCCAAATAAAATTTATCTTTTCGTTTGATAACCCGAAAAACCCAAATAGCCTGGAATTGTGAAAATTGAATATTCATCAAATAAAGTCCAAATTGTGCTATAAAAAGGGGCAAGAAGAAAAAATAGAATGCTCAACAAAAATAGCAAGAAAAGAAAAAGAAAAGAAAAAAATGAAAAGAGAAAAAGAAAGAGAAAAATGAGCAAATGCCCGAAAAAGCACTAATGGACGTCATAAGGACATTTTCCAATTCCGAACATTCCATCCATTCTCAATTTTACCCTTTACACCTTAAACCCAAAAAGTCCTAACTGAGTCCGAATTGCGAAATTAATTACTCCATGGAGAGCTAAGACATGAAAAGATAATAAGAGAGATTAAGTGGTGTGAACTAGAGATGATGTTTCCCGTTTTCTAATAACTGTATTTCGATGATGAGATATTTTTACCATATATTTCCTTCTTTTCAATTGTGTATGCATGAATTTGTGTCCATTATATTTACTCTTTATATCATGCATACCGAGAGAAAATAGCCACAATCCGAGTGATTCGTTTGTGTGTGCAATCCGTAAGAATTTGAATCAAAACGAATTTTCGGAAAGTAACGTAATGCTCAATCGGTGAAAATTTGAGGTCTAATTTTTGGCTTTGCACACACACACTACGGTTTGAGACAGTTGAATATTAGTTCATGGTGATTATTTTTTCGAAAAGTTTAAATTGTACAATTTTTAAGTATTTTGATATTTATTTGAGTCAATAAAGAATTTTGTGGGTAAATTCACTGCAAACCCTCACGAGACAAAACTCGTCCTACTAGGGTAACCTAGAGGTTTAAAGGCTTGTTGCATACGCTAAATGAAATCGCTTGCCCGCGAAAAAGGTATTCTATCCCAATAAAAGAATTTTCAAGAGTGGATTTTTGGTTAGATTCATTTACATTGCTCGGGACGCGCAAAGTTCTAAGCTAGGGGGTGTGATTAGGCACATATTCTTCAAATTTATCCCCTTAATTTCGGTATTTTTATGATCCCGTGCAGTGTAAATATCTTGGATTTGTCTCGTATTTATGCTACTAACCTTTTTTGGCAAGTATTTCTTGTTTTGTGTATTTCTCATGTGTTTTACAGGTATTTCAAGTAAATTAGTGCGAAGGAGAACTCAAAACAGTGAAAGAAATCAAGAAATAGAGAGTTGAAGGGCACTTTCGTAATTTTTCATCCTTAGTCCAGAGGTGGGGCCAACTATAAAGTTGAAGAGATCTAAATTACAAGAATACTGAAAAAAACGGCACCTCAATCCGAGCTACGGTGAAGAAGTTACGATGTTTTGAAGTTGCGCGATAATGAAGAGTCTCGATGTGCGGATTTCTGTCATTAATTATGCAGATTTTATGGTGATTGGTTGGCAAAAACTTATTCCACAAGCGAAATTTGATGTTAAATTCGTGCAACTTGGTGCTATAAAAGACCAAGCCCTAATTCATTCAAAGGAGGAGTTGAATTCTAGAGAGAGGGAGACAAATTCTAGAGAGTAGAATAGAATTTTAGAGAGAGAAAGTGAGATTTTAGAGAGTTTTCTTAGTTTTTCTTTACATAGAAATTTTCATAAACTCTAGTTTGTAAGGTTGAAGAAGAAGAATTTTTCTGGATTCAAGTTCATCTCTTTTCCCTATTGCTGAATTCAAGTAATATCATTCTATTCTCTTTTACTTTATTATTTGCAAATCTTTTACAATGTCTTGTAGTTTCATAATTTTATGTGTGAATTTGTTTTTATTCTTGAACCAAATCATGAGTAGCTAGATTTCCAAGGGTTGGGGTACATGAACTCAATCAAAGGCAAATTATTTATATAGAAAATAGAGATTAAATTAAAATATTGATTGAATCATGAAAGAAACTCATACAAACATTGTCAATCTTTTAATCTCTCTTGCCCTAGGTACTTGAGATGTTTAAGAACGCTTCGCGAGTATGATTTATCATTCACCGCTTTATATCTATCTTTGATTTCATATGATGCGGGCTAGATCCCTCATATATGTAATGCTTAGAATTTATAAAGACCGGATCTAGTCAATAATTTTAATTTATAATTCTAGTATTCTATACGGTAATTTGTTAAGGATTGAGGGATTGTACCCTACCCTATTTTCTCCCATTTGTCAGATCTAAATTTTTTTGCAATTTTCAGTTTGTTTTTTCTTAAGTAAATTTTTATTTCACTATAAATTTTCCCAATCATTAATCATCTTTTTGTTTCTTTTAAGAAATCATTTCAAGATTTAATAATTTTTCTTACTACTATTTGACAATCTCGATCCCTGTGGATACGATCCCGACTTACCGGGTTATTACTTGAGCGACAGGCTTGCACTTGAGCCTAGAGGAAAACGCACTTTTGAGACAAATTCTTAGTCGGGTCAGGTATCTTCTCCCTATTGGGTATTCTTCAAATCTTCCACAGTGGTGGCCAACTAAGGTTAAAAATGACTCATCTTTTGTTGTGAAAATAAAACCATAAACAAGTTAAACTCATTAACTAACATTATTATAAAGCAAAAATAAGATCATAAAACATAATTAACTACTTATTTTTGTCTAATAATATCCATGAAAACTCTAATCATCATTACATTCTTCAAAAACCATATTATTTATACAACACATCCTAAATACTAAATCTTTTACTTAACTCTTTCTACCAACAAACAAAACTGTTGAAGTTAGAAAACAAAAGTTGAAATTTAACAAAAAAGTCTAAGAAAATCAAGAAACTTATAATATGATGGTTTAGTGTCACTTAGTTATCTTGGGTATTAAAAATCATTGACCATTTTTGTTGGATTAAAGATCCAATGTGTGCTAAGTTAGGGTTTTGCTTAGAGAGAAATGAAGAGTTTTGTGAGAAACGATGACGAGATTTTGTGAGAAACGAAGATATTTATGAGATGTGAGAGAGAATTATAAAGGATTGAGAGAAGTAGCATGTGGTGTTGGAGAAGTTTGTAACATTTGGAATGTTTAATGTGTGCCACGTAGATGCAAATCAGTTGACTCATCAACTCTTATTAGTTCCCTTAATGAGGATTAATGGTTTGATTATTCTACATTAAAATGTAAAGTTAAGGTTTAACATTGAAAAAATTAAAAAAATATGTCAAATGTTTAAAGTAACCCCAAACATGAGGGTCATCTTTTCACTTAACCCTATTAAGTATAATTGATAGCATAAATGTGAGACAGTCGAATTGTGGTAAGCCCATTGATATAAAAAGATTGTGGTAATTTATGTTCAATAATTGTTACTATCTAACAAAGTAATTTTACGAGAGTAAAAAACTTCACCAAGAAGCATTGTGTGCTTTATATGTGTTATTATTCAAGGGAGGGAGAAGCCATGGTCAAGAATTTTATTAATTACCAGAAAAAGTACTCAATATCACATGTATTATGCTTTAAACATGATATGTAATTATTTTTCACTACATTAAGACGTTGAAAGAGTAATTTCTTTAGGAACTAAGAGGACATTTGCAAAGTTATTCGATGGGACAATAATGACAAAAGGTATATATATATTATTTTACAGTATGTGTTATATATTATATTATGTTTTCTAAGCAAATCATTATATAAATACAAAAAAAATAGGGTTTAATCCATTTATAAGAGAGGTATGTCATCCCTTCGACGCTAATATGAAGATAAACATTCACATCAAACATATAAGAGACAAAGATTTTTAAAGTGGTTCGGCTATAAGGAAAAGCCTACGTCCACTGTTATTTTATTACCAGGGTTTACAATAACACAATGTGGTAGAGAGAGAAAAAGGTGTGGATCTTGTGTATGGTGTCTCTCGATTCTTGGTTTTCTTTCCTCTCTTAGATCTCTTGGATCTCTTCGATCCCTCCCCTTTGGCTAAGGGAATACATGTATTTATAGTGATGGGAGATAAAGAGATTCATTGTATGTAGACATTTATACATTATGTCTACATTCAACGAATCTAATTGTTGAATTGCTTGGTATGCTATGTGTTGTCATCTACAGTATAAATGTACATTAATGATCATTAAATGCGTAGTTATCCTTTGATCTTCCCTGTTGGTTTGTCGACCAACTCTCCTCGGGTGTCGACCAACTCTCCTCGGGTACCGACCAACTCCTTGGGTGCTGACTAACACTCCTCGGGTGCCGACCAACTCTCCTAGGGTGTCGAATATTGCCACGTAGGATGACATGTGTCCTTTTCTGATTGGTCCTCGTAGATGGAGAATTTTTGCGTTAACAGAAGCCCCCAATGCTCCATGCTTGATGGTTTACTTGAAAGGATGGAGTATTTATTCTGCAGTGTTGCTCGGTGCTCGTGAAATTCTTGATCTACCTTCTTTATTTGTTTAACATAAAGTGCATTATCTCCTGGACGACATATGATGCAGGCTGATCGATGGTTACTAATCTTTCTTTTGAGGAACTCCGTGTGCTATGTATCACCCCTGGGAATTTGGATACAACCATGCTATAGTATGCAACTTGTAGCTTGTAGCTTGTCATAATCTTCAAGTATGTTGATTGGTTTGCTAGCCGACCAACTGCCTCCTGTGCCGAGTAACTGAGTGCTAACTTCACGTGCTTGATTCTTCTGATTTATGATCCTCTGAATACTTTGTCGAGTAACATACTAGCTTTTGAACCCAACTCTTCAATCTGATTAGTACCAATCTAGTGGTGGACTTCGAAACATTTTCACATAACTTCTTCTTCATTATTGGTCGAGACAGTAGTAGCAAAAGATCTCAGTGCTGTAGATGATGATTTTGACTTCTACCTTCGCTCGGGAACGAGCAAGAGGTTCTCGGGGATGAGCAAGAGCTGCTCGGGTAACTGTCTAAGAATAGAGAACTCAATATGCTTTGGAGAATCAAGCCTTCCAACTAATGGCAAAGAACCAGGCCTTGGCTGAGATGTCCGAGAAGATCATGAGTCTTGAAGAGCAACTTCCTGCTCGGGGACGAGCAAGAGATGCTCGGACAGACCATCTGTGATGAACATCAGAATGCTGAAAGATCTTAATTTCATAAACTCCCCTTATGCTTTGGATGATCCTCCTGCTGGCGAGGAACCTGTTTCAAAAGAAGAGGGAAAGAAACCAATAGAGTAGGAATCTCAATGTAATAGTTAGTATACATTTTCATTCTCAATGTATTTTGTTTTTGATTTTATTGAAAGACTTTCATTTTTGTTCGCAATCTTAATTACTATTGTCTTGTAAAATACTCTACATCTGTGCATATGTATAAGTTAAAAAGATAACAATATTGTGTTGTTCATCGACCAACTTAGTAATAAAAAAGTTACAAGTATTAGTAATGTTGCTCGATCACTTAATAATAAAGTAATGAGTATAAAAATGTTTAAAATTTTTCCAACCAACCAAGGTTGTTAAATTGTGCTCGTCGACCAATATAGTTAGTGAGAGTTTATACCCTACTAACCATACTTGGTAAATTTTTGTCTTTTTCATAAAATGTGTCCGACCAACCAAGGTCGATAAATTCTTCTCGTCGACCAACTACAGTTAGTGGGTTTTTATCCCCGACCAACCATACTTGGTACAGTTTGGAATATTTTTTCCTCGTCGACCAACTACGTTGATACAGTTTGGAATATTTTTTCCTCGTCGACCAACTACAGTTAGTACAGTTTGGAATATTTTTTCCTCATCGACCAACTACGTTGATACAGTTTGGAATATTTTTTCCTCGTCGACCAACTACGTTGATACAGTTTGGAATATTTTTTCCTCGTCGACCAACTACGTTGATACAGTTTGGAATATTTTTTCCTCGTCGACCAACTACAGTTAGTGGGTTTTTCAGGTGAGAGAAAATTATTTTTTATATTGATCCCTTCCTATTCCCTATTTGGAGAGATAAAAATATGCTGAATGATAGAAGTTATTACCAAATTTATATCAAAAATCAATCAATTTGACTTTATTGACATAAATGGAAGCTGAACTAAATTAAGTATATAGTTCATAAAAATGAATGCAAAGAGACTCAAACTTGAAGAGAGAGAAAATAAATCTGGGTCATGATTTCCATGAGAAAACTTTTTATTGTCTTTAACCTTTTCTCATTCTTTTATTAAAAATATGATGGGAATTTGAATAGACTTCAAAGATCTTACAAAATTTATAATGAAAATTATCAATGAAAATTATCAAATCTTATCAACGTCGTATATATTGGTATATGTAATCATTTAAAATATTTATTCCGTGATATAAAATTGAAACTTGAGAATCAAGCAAAGAGTTATGATTTATGAAATCCATTATTTTTCAGATTTCTAAATAAGAATTAATCTAATAGTTATGATTTAAAAATCATGATATGCAACATTTTGCAGATAAAAATTGGACAATTAATTTATGTATATAAACATAAAAATCATGATTGAATCAAAAGATGTATGTATAATTGATTATACGTAGAGAAAATAAAAACTTAGCTTTTGATGGAGAACAATGCTTGTAACACGTTCCCACAGACGGCGCCAATCTGTTGAAGACAGAAAATGGCCACTGCCATTTTAGTGGCGTCAACAGCAGATAAATGATGAGGATGAGATTGAAGATGAAGATAAACATTCACATCAAACATATAAGAGACAAATATTTTTAAAGTGGTTCGGCTATAAGGAAAAGCCTACGTCCACTGTTATTTTATTCCCAGGGGTTTACAATAGCACAATGTGGTAGAGAGAGAAAAAGATGTGTATCTTGTGTATGGTGTCTCTCGGTTCTTGGTTTTCTTTCCTCTCTTGGATCTCTTGGATCTCTTTTTGTTTGGCTAAGGGAATACATGTATTTATAGTGATGGAAGATAAAGAGATTCATTATATGTAGACATTTATACATCATGTCTACATTCAACGAATCTAATTGTTGAATTGCTTGGTATGCTATGTGTTGTCATCTATTAATACAGTATAAATGTACATTAATGCTCATTAAATGCGTAGTTATCCTTTGATCTTCCCTATTGGTATGCCGACCAACTCTCCTCGGCTGCCGACTAACTCTCCTCGGGTACCGACCAACTCCTCGGGTGCTGACTAACACTCCTCGGGTGCCGACCAACTCTCCTCGGGTGTCGAATATTTCCAAGTAGGATGACATGTGTCCTTTTCTGATTGGTCCTCGTAGATGGAGAATTTTTGCGTTAACAGTGACCATTCATTTTTTGTTTAAAATCACTCAACAATATTCTTTTTTTTATCTCCCAGTAAGTTATTCCTTCCTTGCTCTTCTTTTATTCGATTAGTTATATATCCTTCTGTAAATATGGTGTATGTTATCAAAGATTCCACTATTAAATATTATAGAGTGGTATGTACCTATATGGGTCATAGTTAAGTTTCCAATGATGGAAATTGAGTATTACAACTTTGGTGAAGGTCACTGGATTTTCTCTTAGATGATAATGGAAGTGTGGATTACACCCTCCCCCCAAACACTTTCGTTTAGAGGATAACAAATGGTGTTCACCTCCTAAAGTAACTTTATGGCATTTGTTTGGGCTGTTTTGAAATGAGATAATGATATTGGTAAGTTATGATGCCTGATAGTGTCTACTACCTGAAGGAAAGGAAGGTTTAACTTGCCTTAGTTCTTATCGTCCTATATTATAATAAATATTTCTATGATCACGAGTTGTCGGAAAAAATGGGAGCATTTTCCTTTTTATGAGATGGACCTCCTTATGATGGGATAAGATTCCCCAGACAAGGGATGATGATAGGCAATATGATTTACAGGTTTCCCTTAACCATTTGTCTTATGTTGTTATTTTGCAACTGAGAACAAGAAATGGGAACCAAATCCCAATGCAATAAACTTTTTATATCTTGAAAATATTTGTTTAGTCAAGTGGAGGCTTTGATAGGATGATTACCCCAATGTCGCCTTTATTGTTCCCTCCACATTTTAAAATTCTTTTCTTTGTGCCAAGTCTTCGAATAAAGATTCTAAAATCCCCAAAGGATACGATGACCATATCCCTTCTAGGGATTGGCTATAAAAAATGTTATTGTAAGGAAAAAATTCTAATAGAGTCATTTTGTATGTATTGGCTTAATTTCGTTTAGACAAAACCATTTATATCATAGATTAGGTCTTGCGCTGGTTTATCCTTCAATCCTAGAATGTGTGTGATTGAAGACGGTAGCAATCAAGTTTAAAGCAACATCGAGTACACGTCAAGTTTTGAGCCAAATTTCATCTTCAACATCCGAGGGATTTCCTAAAGGTATGAATGCATATTTATATTTGATCCTTGGATACTTTTGGGTGGTTAGTTTTATAAAATGTTTGAGACATTTTTCGTAAAATGTTTTTTAAAAAAGAAAATCTTTTTTTATTTAAGTCGTGTGAACGAGATTTAAAGCTTGTTCAAACGAGTTTTAATAAGTAGTTCAAATGAGTTTAAATGTTGGTTAAAATGAGATTCAAATTTTCGTTTGAAGGAGGTTCAAATGAATTTGTTCTATTTCACATAAGGTATTTGTTTGAAGGTCCTTCGAAGTCAGTTCAAACGAGTTCTACAAGTTCGTTCGAACGAGATAAATTTTCATTCAAAAGATAAAGTAGGCTTTGTTAAAATGAACCTATGCATCTTGTTCGAACGAGATTTCTCAAAAAATGTTTCACCTCAAAATTCTTGTTTTATATAAGCATTCAGGTTTGGCATCAATTTTTAATAAGGGTCTTTACAAAAACAAATTTTAGAGTAAAATATAAAGCCTTCCAAGCCCTAGTTTACGCCCAAGTTTGAGATCCAAGAATCCTACATACATATCTCTATTTGAGATCTTATTTCGACTGAACTATAGTTGTTTGCTCTACCTGATGGGAGTGTTTCCAGCGGTGGAAACCATATTTGTGTTATGCAATGGCTGGACTGGTCATGATACAAGTAAGATTGTTGGAATACCAAGATGTGAGAAATGTATATTGTGTGGCTATTAGAAGGTGTTCAATAGTGGCTGAAAAGAAGGTTACAAGGAACAAGGAAGAGAATCAAGGCTTGATGGCGTCTATTATGTGAGTACGTTTAAGTTGTTCTTGCAAAAGTACATATATCGTAGTAAACTTATGTGCCCGATCAGTCTGAGGTTTTTTCCGTTATGGGTTTTCCTCGTACATCGTCACGTTGTGCTTTGCTTTTATTTTATTCTTTCTATACCCACCTAAATTCATTCTTAGGTCAGGACTAAATTTTTTAAAATATTTTACGCAACACTTTGGTTTAATTGGTGCAAAGATAAACATTAAAAATTGGTGTGTGTGTGTTTGATAATCCATATAACCCTAGGGCCTTGTGCATTTTCAATATGGTTTCACAGCGGGTTACACTATTTTATTGTTTTTTATACCTATTTTTGTGGACGTTTAGGTTTTTAATGGATTTTAATCGGGGGTCCATTATCTGATTTCCATTATTTGATGGGACAAACTATCCCTGTTGGAAGCACATATGTAATTTTGTTCAAAAATCGATTGATAAGAATGTTTGGAACTCTATTAAGTATGGGTGGACTCCTCCCACCAAAAGTGGTGCTTCGAAAGCTTTCAACTCTTGAAAAACAACCAAAAAGGATGCATCGAGTTTTACTTCTGAGGGTGTAAATGCTATCTTTTGTGCTGTAACTCTAGAAGAGTTTAAACATATCATGACTTATGAGAGTGTGAAAGACGCTTGAGATATTTTGATATCCACACGTAGTGGTACCGATACTATTAGGGCTTCCAAGTTACAAGATATGATGACTAAGTTTATTACGATTGAGTTGCTAGAAGTCTTTTTATGAGTTCTATGCCAAGTTGTCAAATATTTTCAATTCCTTATTTAACTTAGGGTAGCCTAACCCCGAGTAAAGAGTGGTGCATAAAATTTTAAAGTCGTTGCTTGAAACATTTAATGCCAAGGTCACGGTCCTAGATTCTCTAGGTGGTGTTGATGCTATGAGAGTCCAATAGCTTGTAGGTGATCTCCAAACCTATGAGATAAACATGTGTCCTCCTACGAAGAAAGATGATAAGAAAAAGAAGGGTATTTCTTTGTATTCCTAAAAGAATGATGTGTTGGATTTAGATAGGGATGGTGAGCTTGAACCTAAAGAGATCGCAAGGTTTTCTAGGAAGTTCAAGAAGTTTCTTAAGATTAGGGAAGATAACAATTACGAGAAGAAACCTAAGAACTTTTATAACTGTAATAGGAAGAAAAAAGGATAGTCCTAAGAAGTTTGATAATCACGATATGTTCTTTAAGTTCCAAGGATTTGTGGATTATTCTCGTGAGTATCCCACTAAGCTAAGGAAGGAAGGTAAGAAATCGAAGGTATACAACGCCACCCTTAGTGATATTTATTTGGGAGAGGAATGTGATTCCCTCTTTGAGCATAACTACATAGCGTTCATGACTAGTTATGTTGACCTAGATGAAAATTATTTCATCATTGAAGATGAGAATTTACATCACGATTCTACCGTCCGGCCTTAAGATTCCAAATTGAGGATAGAAGAAGAAGGAGAGGAAGAAGAAGGAGGAGAAGAAGAAGAAGAAAGAATAAAATAGGAGAAGATTGAACTTAAAGTGGCCTTTCGTGATTTGTACACCTAGTCGTTGATGTTAAAAAATGTCAACTTGAAGTTAGAAAAGAAATTAAAAGAACGTGCTATAGATAATGATAATGCAAAATTAATTGAGGATTTATGGGCATGTGAGAAGGCTCTTAGGGAGAAGCTTGAGTATGTTGAGGGAGAAAGAGATAACCTTCGAGGTTTGATGGATAATTTAAAAAAGGAATCCCATATGTTTGAAGAGTCTATACGTTTACTTGAGTATCAGATTGAAGAGTTAGAAGAGAGATTGAGAGACTCGACTTATGTCAAATTTGATTTGGAATCCAGGTAAGAGAAACTAGATAAGATTTTAGGCACCGTCTGGAAGGACACAAATTTGTAATTGAGTCCTTTGTAGTTTTGGTTCAATTCCGGACAAAAATATTTGAGTCATAGGATATAGATCTTGTGTATCCATCCAAGCCTATGATGTGTTTGTTGAAGACATAGCGGCCAGATTTGTAAAGCTTCATCATTGCCGAGTTTCTAGTGCCTCGTTTCTACGTCATCAACTTGAAGATTCCATAGTCTACAAAAGGTATGAATGCATTTTTATATATATAGGAAGACTTGGAATAATTTTATAATGGGTGTAATTTTATTTTAAAATGAATTTTATTTTAAGAAGGTTACTTTAGAACTTTGAATATAAACTTTTTGGGCTTAAAATGAAATTTGAACATTCTGACATTTCGTTCAAAATTGTCGTTCGAACGAGAATTTTGTTTGAACGAGTTTGCCAACAAATTTTCCAATTTTGGCCACTGGAACATCGTTAGATGATCATTCGAACGAGACTTCGTTCGAACGAAAATCTCGTTCGAACGAGATTTTTGGCGAGAAATTGCTTTAGTAGTTTTTTCCATGTTCCCAATACTTTTATTCCCACTAACTTTTTCCAAATTTTATATGTACGGGATCCAACATTTTTGAGATAACTTTTGACACACATTGAAATAGAAATATTGAGAGAGAATTTTCAAAATCAAAAGTTCATGTTTTTGTGTTTTCAAGCCTTCATGAATTAATTTATACCAAAACACGTACACCCATCAGTTTATGTTTATTCCAAGTTCTTAAATATATATATCTTGCTTGGAGTTCATTTGGCACCGGGTTCTACTCTACCCTTTGAAGAGTTGTTTGGGTTTACTTCTACATCCCGCAAAGAAGAAAACAAGTTTGTTACTGTGGCATTTCCACTCGGAGAAAGGCTTCGAGTGCGGGTTGACGGTTGTCCAAAAAGCCTCATTGGTGGATTCCAAGATTCCGGTCGAGTTTAGGATTATCGACTAAGCGGAGGTAATTACAAGAAGACACGTTAAGGGGCTTGGATGGAGTCGAGTCCTGTTGTGTAAGTCATCTATCTTGTAATCATAAAACCATACTTAGTGGACTTAAGGCTAGGGCCGTCCAAGGTTTTTCCCATTTGGGTTTTCCTCGTACATCGCGGCGTAGTGTGACATTGTTTAGTTTTTATCTTGCAAAATCACCTTAGAATGCATGCTTAGGCAATTCAAGATAAAATTAGGTTTTATCACACTAAAGTTTAATTTGGTGCTAAAATTAGTTTGGGTGAAATTTAAGTTAATTTAATTGAAGTCAAGATTAATTTTATTGGATAAAATTTGGTTTGGCCTAATTTGAAAAATTGAATTAATTATTGTTAGGCAAATTTCTAGGACTTGAGTTGAATTAATTTGGTTTAAGTGAAAAATCCATTTGTTGTTTAATTTAATCACTTTGTGTTTAGTTCAATTTTAATTTGAAAATAAATTAAAATTTGTTGTTTGTATGTGTTGTGTTGAACCATCTTTATTCCGCACTTAAAAGGAAATCATATTTAATTCTTAAAATTTCATTTAAAATTGGTGGTCATATCACATTTTCAGATTGGTATCAGTGCCGGAGCTCTAATTTATTGCGTTAAGGTCCTTTTAAATATTTTTGGTTAAAAATTGAATTTTCTCCATTTTCTCCTTTTTCTGTTTTCGATGGTTCCAACTACGACTATTGAAAAGCGCATATGAAATCGGGAATAAAGTCTATCGATGAGGGGGTTTGGTTGTCAGTTGTTATCGGGTGATCCCCACCCACATATTTGATAGAAAATGAGCGTGTCCCCAAACCCACAAATAGATGGAGTGAGAATGAATTTAAACTTGAAATTTTAATTCCCGAGGTTTAAATGCCTTGTTTAGCGTCGTCACACCGAATGAATTCCGACGTATCATGATGTGCGAAACCGCTAAGGAAGCTTGGGATATACTACAACTCACTCATGAGGGAACTAGTGTCATAAGAGCTTCTAAACTCCAAAACCTCACCACTCAATTTGAAACCATCAAAATGGATGAAAAAGTAACATTTGAAGAGTTTTGTGCTAGACTCTACGAGATAGTAAATTCTTCATTTAATTTAGAGGAGAAAATACCCCAGGATCGAGTTAAAAAGAAAATCCTTAAGTCCCTACCCGTTAGATTTATCCCTACGGTGACCGTGTTAAATTCTCTACTCACTTTACACTCTACCAAACTTGAGGAACTAGTAGGTGATTTGTAAACCTATGAACTAGATATGTTCCCCTCAAAAACCGAAAAGAAAATTGATAAGGGCATTGCTTTGAAAGCCCGTAAGGAGGAAAAACAAGTTGTGGATGACGAGAGTGATAGTGACTCGAAAGATATGTCTATGTTTGCTAGGAAGTTTCGTAAGTTTCTCAAATTCAACAAAGATAAATTTAAAAATGATTTTCAGAAATTTGAAAAATCTAAGCATGACAAAGCATAAAAGATCCCTAAAACTCCTAATGAAAACATTAATAGGGACGATTCAAATAGGTGTTATGGTTGTGATGGTTATGTCCATAAGGCTTTTGAGTATCCCACTAAACTAAGGAGAGAGGGTAAGCAACCAATTTACTACAATGCAACCCTTAGTGATAGTGATAAGGAAGAGGGACCCAATTCCCCATTGAGCGCAAATTTACCGCGTTCATTGCGAGTTATATAAGTGATAGTGAGAAATCATCCAATGATGACATCTTAATACATAACACTTCTGAGGCCTTTGTTAGTGAAGTTCTAAAAGATGATGGTAGTGAGAGTGGGGTGGAGAGAGAGAGAGAGTGAAAGTGAAAATGTGGTTGATGTGAGTGAACTTCAATTTGCATTTCTAGAATTATATGCCGAATCTATAAATTTGAAAAGGAAAATTTAAAGTTAGAAGCTAGTTTAAAAGAGCTTGCCAAGGTCGTTGATGAGAGTGCGACCTTAGGACATGAGAGAGAACTCTTCAAGAGAATCTTGAGTATGTAGAAGGCGAGAGAGATAACCTTAAGGGCTTAATAGAATCCTTGATAAAGGAGCTTCTCGTATTTGAAGAGCTCAATGTTTTATTAGAGTCTCACATTTTAGATTTAGAAAATATATTAAAAGATTCTAGTAGAGTCAAATTTGATTTGGAGTGTTGTTCGGAGAAATTATATAAAATATTATGAATGATCCAAATTAAAAATGACACGTGTGGTTTAGGCTTCGATACTTGTAATGAGTCTACTCATAAAGCCAAAACCAATGCTTTAGGAGAATCCTCTAGAAACAATGTTAAAGATCATTTCTTAAGTAAATATTTTCACAGAGACTTTAGGTTTTCACATTGTGGTCGAAAAGGTCATCTTAGGAAATTTTGTTTTGATCTTAAATGAGGTCCTAGAAAATCCCACCGTAAGGCAACCGAGGTAGCCAAGATTCCTATATCCCTAGATCGTCATTCATCATTAGTTTGGGTTAGGAGATCCGACTTGGTAGCTTTACAAGATATAATTTTTTATTCTCATTTACTTTCACACGATACCTCCCTCCATAAATCTATAGGTTAAATGTGTTAGTTATTTGCATACTCTAGCCTTTTGTTCTTCATATTATATATCATTACTAGGTGTATACATGTTTAGTCATTTTCTAGTCATTACTTTATTTCATATCTCATGCTAGAAATTATGACTTGTATATCTTTTGTATTATATTTATTTTAGTTTGCATTAAATGAAAAATACAAAAGATTTTTGTTTGTCATATTTGTTAATTCTATGAGTTATTTAGGTTTAATGGAAAATACAAATGATTCTTGTTTGTCTTTTGAGTAAATATTTTTTCCCTGTTAAAAACTTTGAAAAACTCAAAAAGATTTTATTTTTGTGTGTATTTTGGTTTTACGCACCTTTTGTGGCATATGTTTGTGTTTGAATCCTGAATACCGCTTTCATGTGGCTATAACTTTTGGTTAGAATTTTAATCCTTAAAATGTTTTTTTATCATGCTTACATGAAGTATTTTAAGTTTGACTTGCTTAATGGATTCACTTTTATATGCCTTTTCACACACATGCACGAGCTCTTTTAAACTTTTAACTTCACATGTATATTTGAGCTTTGTGAGGTATTCTCCTACCAATCTAGTCAGCTACGTATTATGTGACCTAGGAGAACTAGTGCATGTTAAAATACGTTGCACATGAGATTTGTGTGAGATATAAAAATGATAAATATAAATATGCACGGGGAAGGGCTCCGAAAGAAAATATGATCCTTTGCGAGTAAGCCACCGTTTGGAATGGAC
Source organism: Sambucus nigra (assembly GCA_949130495.1). Classification (NCBI taxonomy): domain Eukaryota; kingdom Viridiplantae; phylum Streptophyta; class Magnoliopsida; order Dipsacales; family Adoxaceae; genus Sambucus; species Sambucus nigra. The sequence continues at coordinate 624,595,394 of OX422213.1, read as the reverse complement.
CTAAAAGAAATACGTGGTCCAAATGCCTAAAAGAATATGGCATTAAAAGAAAATATTCAGCCAAGACCTATATTTCTTTAGAATGATATAGTCATTCAAAAATATATATGCTTATTTTGAGGGAGTTTGGATGGTATATTAACGGTTTTCACAATGTCCTTTTATCTTAGTTACGCTTTCATTGTCATAACTCTATTGGTTTGTAGAATCATTAATATGCTAGGCTTATATGCATTGTGTTTGTTTGTTCATAGTGTTCAATTTATCTTGTCACATAAGGCTAAATCGTAAGTTGATAAAGTTTTGCAATCAACTTAGAAATCTGTGAACATGTTTAAGTGATTAGGTTTTAAATTCATTAGTATCTAGTTCACACCCCTTCACTTCCATTTTCATATGATACATTTATGCCATAAGAGTGTGGAAAACTCATTCTATAATATTTTGTGTCATTTGTGTGTTTATATCTATATATGTGTGCTTGTGCATATTTTTATATCTATTGTGTATACATATATGATATTTTTATTTGTTTAAGTCTTTGCCAAATTAGCTAGTCCATTTATGCTTTTACTTCATAATTGGTATCTATTGTGTTGCATATTTAGTTTGATATCACATGCTTAATCTCTTATATTATACAAATTGATATCATTTTTATCGCATCATAGTTGGTATCCATTAATATCTGTTTTGGATTGGTTACTTTTATTGTTGCCCATATGCTTTCATGTTTTTATCTCCTTATGCACATTCATGATTTATTTGCTTTTTCCATATTTATCACTTAATTCTATTGGGGGATAAATAAGTAATGTTTTAATTATTTATCGTTTGTCTATTCCTGAACAAAAAGGGGGAGAATGATAGGGGGAGAAATGGTATCTAATCCTATTATCATCATATCGTAGTTTAGGAGATTTAACTTAGGGGGAGAGCGCTATCTTCTTAGGTTGATCATAATTGATAAACAGGAGAAATAATTCAGGGGGAGTATTTATTTTACATGCATTTAATATTCTTGATATTCCCTATGCATTTGATAGTTTGCTCAAGTGTCCAGGAATTTTTTTAAGTGACAACTTTCATCGGCAAAGCTATTTTTCTAAGTGGTCTGTGAGTCAAGCTTCTTATTTTTATTTTTGGGTGGAAATTTTTTGAGTCTATTAGAGCTTGACAACCCTTTAGGACTTTTATTTGATTTTTGTCCCGAAATATCCAAAGGGGGAGATTTGTAAGGACACAAATTTCCAATTGGGTCCTTTATAGTTTTGGCTTAATTTCGGGCAAAAGTATTTGAGTCGTAGGATATCGTTCATGTGTATCCATCCAAGATTATGATGTGCTTGTTGAAGACGTAGAGACAAGATTTGCAAAGCTTCATCATTGCTGAGTTTCTAGTGCCTCGTTTCTACGTCATCAACTTGAAGATTCCATAGTCTCCAAAAGGTATTAATGCATTTTTATATATAAAGGGAGACTTGGAATAATTTTATAATGGGTGTAATTTTATTTTAAAATGAATTTTATTTTCAGCAGGCTACTTTAGAACTTTGAATGGAAACTTTTTGGGCTTAAAATGAAATTTGAATATTCAGACATTTCATTCAAAATTGTCGTTCGAATGAAAATTTCGTTAACGATTTTGCCAACGAATTTTCCCATTTTGGCCACTGGAACATCGCAGATGGTCGTTCGAACGAGACTTCGTTCAAACGAAAATCTCGTTCGAACGAGATTTTTGGCGTGAAATTTCTTTGGCAGTTTTTGGCAGTTTTCTCCATTTCCCACTACTTTTGTTCCCACTAACTTTTTGTAGATTTTATATGTGCGGGAACCAACCTTTTTGAGATAACTTTTGATACACTTTGAAACAGAAATATTGGCAGTGAATTTTTAAAATCAAAAGTTCTTATTTTTGTGTTTTCAAGCCTTCATTAATTAATTTCTACCAAAACACATACACGCATCAGTTTATGTTTATTCCAAGTTCTTAAATATATATATCTTGCTTGGAGTTTGTTTGACACCGGGTTCTACTCTACCGTTTGAAGAGTTGTTTGAATTTACTTATACATCCCGTAAAGAAGAAGACAAGTTTGTTAATGCGGCATTCCCACTCGGAGAAAGGCTTCAGGTGCGGGTTGATGGTTGTCCAAAAAGCCTCATTGGTGGATTCCAAGGTTTCGGTGGAGTTCAGAATTGTCAACTAGGCGGAGGTAGTTACAAGAAGACGATTCATGGGCTTGTACGGAGTCTAATCGAGTTGTGTAAGTCATCTGTCTTGTAACCATAAAACCATACTTAGTGGCATAAGGCTAGGGCTATCCGAGGTTTTTTCCATTTGGGGTTTCCTCGTACATCGCGACTTAGTGTGACATTGTTTAGTTTTTATCTTGCAAAATCACCTTAGAATGCATGCTTAGGTAATTCAAGATAAAATTAGGTTTTATCACACAAAAGTTTAATTTGGTGCTAAAATTGGTTTGGGTGAAATTTAAGTTAATTTAATTCAAGTCAAGATTATTTTTATTTGATAAAATTTGGTTTCGCCTAATTTGCAAAATTGAATTAATTATTGTTAGGCAAATTTCTAGGACTTGAGTTGAATTAATTTGGTTTAAGTGAAAAATTCATTTGTTGTTTAATTTATTCACTTTGTTTTTAGTTTAATTTTAATTTGAAAATAAATTAAAATTTATTGTTTCTATGTGTTGTGTTGAACCATCTTTATTCCGCACTTAAAAGAAAATCATATTTAATTTAAAAAGAATATTTAAAATTGGGGGTCCTATCACATTTTCACCGTCTAAATAAAAAATGATAATCTTGGAATTATCTTCGATGATATAAATTCTTTCACTACTAAAGATAAGACCAACGCTTTGAAAGAGTCAACGGTTGATAGGGACGTTAGAAAAGGTCAATTTGAAGGTAACATTCTTAGAAAAGGTCCTATGAATTCTAAGTCTAGAGTCACCAAGGTGTAACACACAATATTTTTGAGTATTTATTATTTAATTAATTCAGGTAATTTTAAATTACACGTATGTCTTAATTTAATTTAATTTAATTAATTATTACGTGTTAATTAAAATATTAATCGGGATATATAATGGTTAATATTTATGGAATATAATTTCTAAGTGAATAGTAAGTTATCAATTTTACGTCCTAGTGAGTGATAGTGATGTGGCGATATTTTATCTCAACCAGGAGTCGATGTAGACTGCTTGGGGTTAAGATAGGAATTTATTGTAGAGTGACTTGAATGGCAATTTGAAGGTCATGGTTGATTCCAGATGGGTTGAGAACCCAAGGGAAGTAATTGGGTGTCGGTGCCTTTTTAGACATAACTGGGGCCATGCCGGGGGTGTTCGAGTCATATGAGTTTGGCCCATTAGCTTAATTACGGGATTAAGAGTTTTAAACCTAAGTGTTGGAGTTAGAGGTAGCCATAACTCAATTATAAAACCCTAGAAATTGAGAGAAGGGAGAAGAAGAAAAAAAAGGAGAGGGCTTTAGAGACCAAATTCAAAGGGGATTCAAGTGTGCTTTTTCAGATTCATCATCTTCTAATTGGAATCAGACCCTATAAATCATATAAAGAAAGTAATTAAACTTGCTTTCGATTTAAATAGCATAATTGTATGTTCATATTATAGTATGTATTGATAAATTAGTTTTGGGAGGGTAACACATGTGAAATTTGGGTTTTGTGTGTGTGGGGGGGTGGGGTGGGTGGGGGGGGGGGGGTGGGGTGGGGGGGGGGGGATTTAAGCATTAAATATGAAATTGATATTTAAATAATGTGAAAATACTATCATATGATGTTATAATATGATTTCGAACCGAAACCCAGTAGAAATTGTTGTTGAATTCGGATTGCTGAATCGAATTGAATTTGTGATTTAAGAAATTTTGAGAAAAATCGAATTCGTGAACCATAGAAGTTTTAATGGGAATTAATGGTGATTGATGATATATATTTTTCTTTGAACCTGTTGATCTGGGGATTCAATTGGATTGAAGTTTGGGTTGAATCCATGGAGGTTTGAGGGTTAAAAAATGGAGAAAAATGATTTTCGGAGAAGAAGACCTGTTCAGGTATCGATAGATCGACCTAGGCGGGATTTGTTTTCGATGTGTTCGAACGAGTTGATGATGTCGTTCAAACGATATTAGTATCTCCTTCAAACGAGTTTGATATCTCATTCAAATGACCCTAAGTTTTGGACATGGAGATAGATATTTTCGTTACGAACGCGTGGCCGCCAGTTTCGTATTTTTATGATTTTTTTGAATTATTTATAAATTTCTATGAAAAGGTGTCTGAGATCAAAATCTTTAGTCAGAAATCAAATACGGGTATGGATGCACGGGATTATATTACCTAGGGATTCTAGGTGGATGAATATGAGCCTAGAAAGGTGAGAAAAAAGGAGGAATCAAAATAATGAATTGATTGAAATAAATTCATAAATATTTAATTATGGGCCGATTGGGTGAGTCCGGGTATATTCGCAAGTGAAGCTACTTTAAATTATTTTAATGAATGTGAATTTAAATTAAATAAGAGATAATATAATGAATGTGAAGCTACTTTAACCAAGGATTATAAGTTGTACATAATAACATTTTACTTCATTCAAAAGCCAAACTTTTTACTTTTTTATGAGGATTTCAAAAATATAAGTTTTATGGATTGAGGCTTCCTATATAGGTGTACCTAGTTTTTGTAAAAAGTTTAAAATTTTGACTTAAGGTTCATGATTTGATACCTAAACTCCATGTTCATAGTGACGCTTCTGGGTAAAATTAGGATATAATGGTTTTGGTTTGAGGTTTTAATTATATTTTACCGATATAATTTCATCTCTGAAAATTTTCATGACGTAAAATAAAAATTGTTATTTGAGGTTGTCAAGCTATGTAATATACAAATTGTCCATTGCACCTAGGCTCATGAGTACCAAAGTTCGTATTTTCCTACCTTAAAATTGGTTCAAGGTCTGGAACAAAAAATCCACCATTGAAGCTCAAGCTTCAATGGAGTTTTTTGCTGTTCGACCCAATTCAGTGCTAAACCAATCTAAATTTTAATATGTAAAGGCTAAAAATGATTCTAGGATGGTGCATAAATTTAACCAAATTAACAGAACTAATTTTATCACATAAAATGTTAGAATACCAAAATTTATAATTTTGATCTTGATTTTTAGCAATAAAAGGTATGTTTTTACAGTGGTAATTAGAGGCTTTTATAGGGTTGAAGAAGGGGAGGTGATTGGTAGTTTAAGAGGTGGATTTCCTAAGTTTTTTATGGGAGTTTTGGTTTAAGAGTGATGGGTACCAATGTTTTTACATGTGTTTCCATGTTCCATATAGCTTAGGTAGCTGCTTATGTGGCTCCCAACTCACCAGGGGGCTTTGTGAGTTTTGTTTAATTTAAGTTTTTAGTCCCTAGGATGTTTAGGCTTGATTAACTAAGCCTTTTCATGTTCATTTGAAAGTTTTAGGGGCTATAGTGAAATTTTACAAACTTATAGGGGTAGTTCATGGTAATTGTTGTAATTTTAGATGTTATAGGTTACGTGTGTAAATAATGAAAGTGCAGAGCTTTTCTGAATCAAAACTCTGATACCAATTTGAAAACGTTATAATGATGGATCCCCGGGCTTTTAGTTTTCTCAATTAAAACAAAACCAATTATAATTTCCTTTTTAAATCGATATAAAACTAGAGATGATGCGGAAGCGTAAAGGATGATGATGGTTCAACAAAACAAACAATTACCAAGTTTTAATTTTCTTTAAACAAATTAAACTTAAACCAAGTGAAATTAAATCCAAGTCCTAGAATTTGCCTAAGTCATATTTTTCGTTTCAACAAAGTTAGGCCAAACCAATTTTTGCAAATGACTTGAATTAAACGACTTTACCCAATATTTAATTAAAGTCCAAATTAAATTGAGTGTGATAATTTAAACAAAATTTTATCTTGAATTATGCTAAGCATGCGTTCTAAATTATTTAAGCAAAATAAAATAAACCAATCACACTACGCCGCGATGTACGAGGAAAAACCCAAGACGGGAAAAAACCTCGGACGGCCCTAGCCACAAATTCACTAGATACGGAATTAAAAGTACAAGACAAAAGACTTACAACACACGACTCGATCCCTCTCAAGCCCCGATGCTTCTTCTTGTAGAAACCTCTTCCTAGAGAATAACCTTGGAACACCACCGCTGTCTCGGAATCCACCGATAGGACTTTATATGATCACCGTCACCCGAACATGAAGCCTTTCTTCAAACGGGTAAAATAACATAAAACACTTCTTCTTTCTTTGTGGGAGGTAGAAGCAAAAACCGAAACTTCTCTTCTTCAATTCGGTAGAGAAAAAACGGTGCCAAACTTCAAGCAATTAATATGTATATAGGTGAACTTGGATAAACAATATGGGTGTAAACTAGAGTGATAAGTAAATTTCTCTTTGAAAATCTCACTCAAAACTTGATCTTTTTCTCTTTTTAATTTTTGCTCTCAAAACATTCTCTAAGAGTTTGTATGATATGAAAAAGATAGATTATCAAAAGTGATTCCCGCACATATTAAAATCTGAAAAAGTTGGTTACAAACATAGTGGGAAAGTGGGTGCAAAACTGCCAAAAACTGTTCCCGCCTGGCATCTCGTTCGAACGACATTTCGTTCGAATGAAATCTCGTTCGAAAGAGACTTCTAACGACGTTCCAGATTGGACTCGTTAGAAACTCGTTGGAAATCTCGTTAGAACAAACAATCTCGTTCGAACGACATTTCGAACGACGGACCAGTATACCTTGGTGGGAACTCGTTGGCAAACTCGTTCGAACGACATCTGGTTCGAACTAAAAACTCGTTCGAACGACATATCGTACGACTTCCAAAATTTTTATAAAATTCGATTTTGGCCCAGAAACTGTATATACTTTATTTTAAAGTTCTAATTAAATTTTTTCTGAAAATAAAACACAGTTTTTATTAAACCTAACACCCAATAAACTTGTTCCAAGCTCCTATATATATATAATTGCATTCATACCTTGGGAGCATGGAACCATAGTTGATGACGTAGAAACGAGGCACGCAAACCGGCACATTTGATGAAGCTTTATACTCTTTGCCGCTACGTCTTCAACAAACACTTCATAGGCTTGAGAGTATTACAATAACATACTATCCTATGAATAAATGTTTTTGTCCGGAATTGAGCCAACACTATACATGGACTCAATTAGAAATTTGTGTCCTTACAAATCTCCCCCTTTAGCTATTCCGGGACAAAAACCAAAATAAAAATCCTAAAGGGCCGTCAAGCTCTACTAGACTCAAAACATAACCCACCCAAACTTGACACAACCCAAGGATCAAACGCTTTGCCATTAAACAATGCCGCTTTAGAAGAAATCCTGTACACTTAAGCAAACTCATCAAATGCATAGGGAATATCAAAGTATTTAATGCAATTAATTAACTACTCCCCCTAAATTAATTCTCCCCTTTATCAAACAACTGATATACTTAGAAATACCTCTCCCCCTAATATAAATATCCCCAAACTAAGATACGATAATAATAGGATTAGATACCATTTCTCCCCCTATCATCATTCTCCCCCTTTTTGTTCTGGAATAGGCAAAGGATAAAGAACTAATAAACAGCATGTTGAAGCTTAAAGTGATAAGACATGAAAGCATATGGCCAATAAAAGCAAGGCAAGGACAAACAAATATCATATATATATATATATATATATTAGAAATATACCAATATAGTACTTGCATATATATATATGGATATAAACACACATATAACACAAAATACAATATGTTTGCACACTCGTATGGCAAAAATGTGTCATATGGAAACGTAAGTGTTGGGGTGTGAACTAGAAACAATTAAATTTAGACCCAAACACTTAAGAAACATCCACGGAGTTCTCATTTGATTGCAAACTTTATCACATTTAAATATAACCTCATGTGACAATATGAAGATTGAACTCAATGAACAAACATACACAATGCATACAAGCCTAGCATGATGATGATTCTACAAACCAAATAGAGTCATGACATTAAAGACAACTAGGATAAACGGACATTGTGCAAACCGTTGATATACCATCCAATTCTCCCTCAATAAGCATATATATTCTTTTGCTTTTGAATGAATATATCAAACAAACATAGGCCTTGGCAATTGTTTTCTTTTTAATGCCGTATATTCTGTTTTTAGGCCTTTGGATCACGTATTTCTTTTAGATCCAATAAACGGTGGCTTACTATCGTAAAGGATTTAATTCATCCTTTCGGAGCCCTTCCCCGTGCACATTTAGATATATAATTTTTTATCTCACAACGCTCACGTGCAACGGATTGTGACATGCACTAGTCCTCCTAGGTCATAGATATGTAGATGACTAGATTGGTAGGAGAACACCTCAAAAAGCTCAAATATAACATGTGACATTAATATTTCAAAAGAGCTTGTGCATGTGTGAAAAAAGGCATATAAAAATAGAATCCATTTAAACAATACAAAATCCAACTGCTCCATATAAAACATGGTAAAGAACATTTTAAGGATTGAAAATCTAAACCAAAAATTCTAGCCACGTGGGAGCGTAAAAGATGGGATTCAAACACAAATATATGCCACATAAAGTGTGTCAAACTAATATACACACAAAATAAAATCTTTTTGAGCTTTTTGACATTTTTAACCAAAAATAAAGATATATACTCAAAAGAATAAACAAAAATCATTTGTATTTTTCATTAAGCATAAGTTACCAAGAAATAAAATCCAAATGATAAACAAAAATCTTTTTGTATTTTTCATTTAATGCAAACAAAATGAAGGAAATATAATACAAAAGATATGCAAAAATCATAATTCTAGCATGTGATAAGCATGGAGCATAGACTAGAAAATGATTAAACAAGCATACATTTAGTATATGAATATAGCATGAAGTACAAAAGCTAAAGTATGCAAATACTAACACATTCATCCTTTAGATTTAGCAAGGGAGGAAGTATGTGAAAGTAAATGAGAATCAAAAACCCTATTTTGCAAGGCAATCAAGTCGGATTTCCTAACACAAATGAATGAAGAATGACTATCATGGGGTGTTGGAACGTTAACTACCGTGGTTACTTTACTATGGGATTTTCTAGGAATTCGTTTAAGATCAAAACAAAATTTCCTAAGATGACCTTTTCGACCACAATGAGTACAAGTAAAAGCAAGTCGAAAAGATTTACCTAAGGAGTGATCTTTAAATGCATTCCTAGTAGATTCTCCTAAAATGTTGGTCTTGGCTTTATGAGTAGATTCATTACAAGTATTGAAGCCTAAACTACACGTGTCATTTTTATTTTGGACCGTTCTTAATATTTTATCTAATTTTTCCGAACGACACTCCAAATCAAATTTGACATTACTAGAGTCTTTTAATTTATTTTGCAATTCTAAAATGTTAGACTCTAATAAAATGTTTCTCTCTTCAAAAGCAAGAAGCTCCTTTTTCAAGGATTCCATTAAACCCCTAAGGCTATCTCTTTCGCCTTCTACATATTCAAGCTTCTCTGGAAGAGTCCTCTCACGTGTCCAAAGGTCTTCTATTAAAGCATTATCATCAACGACCTTGACACTCTCTCTTAAACTGGCTTCTAACTTCAAATTAGCTCTTTTCAATTTAATGGATTCTTTATAAAGTTCTTGAAAAGCGTTTTGAAGTTCACTCACATTAACCTCTTCTTCATTTTCACTCTCTCTTTCTTCTCCACTCTCACTATCATCAGAAACAAGAGAATCATAAACAATGACCTTGGAAGTGTCATCTGTTAAAGTTTCATCAATCGATGAGTTCTCACTATCACTCACATGACTAGCCATAAAAGCCACAAAATTTTTCTTAGTGGGGGAATCGGGTCCCTCTTCCTTATCACTATCACTAAGGGTCGCATTATATGAAATGGGTCTCTTACCCTCTTTCCTTAGTTTAGTGGGGCACTCAAAAGCCCTATGGCCATAACCTTCACAACCAAAACACTTATTAGACTCGTCCCTATCTAAATTTTCATTACTAGGTTTAGGGATCTTCTCGGCTTTAGGAATCTTCTCGGCTTTGTCATGCTTAGAAGATTCGAATTTCTTAAAATCATTTTTAAATTTATATTTGTTAATTTTAAGAAATTTTCTAAATTTACGAGCAAATAAAGCCATGTCTTCCGAGTCACTATCACTCTCGCTCTCTACTACTTGTTTGACCTCTTTTCGGGCTTTTAAAGCAACGCCCTTTTCGATTTTCTTTTCGGTTTTAGAGGGAAACATATCTAGTTCATAGGTTTGCAAATCACCTACAAGCACTTCTAATTTCGTAGAGGCTAAAGTTGGTAAAGAATTTAAAACGGTCACTTTAGGAATAAATCTATCGGGTAAGGACCTTAAAATTTTCTTTACAACACGGTGGTCAGGTATTTTCTCTCCCAAATTAAAAGATGAATTAACAATATCAGAAAGTCTAGCATAAAATTCATCAAAAGTTTCTTTTTCATTCATTTTGATAGTTTCAAATTGAGTGGTGAGGTTTTGGAGTTTTGAAGCTTTAACGACACTAGTTCCTTCATGAGTTAATTGTAAAATATCCCAAGCTTCTTTAGCTGTCTCACACGTCATAATACGTCGGAATTCATCCGGTGTGACAGCGCTAAACAAGGCATTTAAACCACGGGAATTGAAATTAGCAAGTTTAAACTCATTTTCAGTCCATCTATCGGCGGGTTTGGGTACACGTTCATTTTCAACTAAATAAGTTGGTGGGGACCACCCGTTAACAACAGACATCCAAACTCTCTCGTCGATAGATTTTAGTGCCGATCTCATACGCGCTTTCCAATACGCGTAGTTTGAACCATCAAAAATAGGAAATTTTGAAAATGAGGAAAAATCAATTTTAGCCAAAAATTATTTAAGGATCTTAACGAAATATTTTATCATTTTTGGCTCTGATACCAATTTGAAAGTGCAGAGCTTTTCTGAATCAAAACTCTGATACCAATTTGAAAACATTATAATGATGGATCCCCGGGTTTTTAGTTTTCTCAATTAAAACAAAACCAATTATAATTTCCTTTTTAAATAGATATAAAACTAGAGATGATGCGGAAGCGTAAAGGATGATGATGGTTCAACAAAACAAACAATTACCAAGTTTTAATTTTCTTTAAACAAATTAAACTTAAACCAAGTGAAATTAAATTCAAGTCCTAGAATTTGCCTAAGTCATATTTTTCATTTCAACAAAGTTAGGCCAAACCAATTTTTGCAAATGACTTGAATTAAACGACTTTACCCAATATTTAATTAAAGTCCAAATTAAATTGAGTGTGATAATTTAAAACAAATTTTATCTTGAATTATCCTAAGCATGCGTTCTAAATTATTTAAGCAAGATAAAATAAACCAATCACACTACGCCGCGATGTACGAGGAAAAACCCAAGACGGGAAAAAACCTCGGACGGCCCTAGCCACAAATTTACTAGATACGGAATTACATGTACAAGACAAAAGACTTACAACACACGACTCGATCCCTCTCAAGCCCCGATGCTTCTTCTTATAGAAACCTCTTCCTAGCGAATAACCTTGGAACACCACCGCGGTTTCGGAATCCACCGATAGGACTTTATATGGTCACCGTCACCCGAACATGAAGCCTTTCTTCAAACGGGTAAAATAACATAAAACACTTCTTCTTTCTTTGTGGGAGGTAGAAGCAAAACCCGAAACTTCTCTTCTTCAATTCGGTAGAGAAAATCCGGTGCCAAACTCCAAGCAATTAATATGTATATAGGTGAACTTGGATAAACAATATGGGTGTAAGCTAAAGTGATAAGTAAATTTCTCTTTGAAAATCTCACTCAAAACTTGATCTTTTTCTCTTTTTAATTTTTGCTCTCAAGACATTCTCTAAGAGTTTGTATGATATGAAAAAGATAGATTATCAAAAGTGATTCCCGCACATATTAAAATCTGAAAAAGTTGGTTACAAACATAGTGGGAAAGTGGGTGCAAAACTGCCAAAAACTGTTCCCGCCTGGCATCTCGTTCGAACGACATTTCGTTCGAACGAAATCTCATTCGAACGAGACTTCTAACGACGTTCCAGATTGGACTCGTTAGAAACTCGTTGGAAATCTCGTTAGAACAAACAATCTCGTTCGAACGACATTTCGAACGACGGACCAGTATACCTTGGTGGGAACTCGTTGGCAAACTCGTTCGAACGACATCTGGTTCGAACTAAAAACTCGTTCGAACGACATATCGAACGACTTCCAGATATTTTATAAAATTTGATTTTGGCCCAGAAACTTTATATACTTTAGTTCTAATTAAAAATTTTCTGAAAATAAAAAACAGTTTTATTAAACCTAACACCCAATAAACTTGTTCCAAGCTCCTATATATATATAATTGCATTCATACCTTGGGAGCACGGAACCATAGTTGATGACGTAGAAATGAGGCACGCAAACCGGCACATTTGATGAAGCTTTATACTCTTTGCCGCCATGTCTTCAATAAACACTTCATAGGCTTGAGAGTATTACAATAACATACTATCCTATGAATAAATGTTTTTGTCCGGAATTGAGCCAACACTATACATGGAATCAATTGGAAATTTGTGTCCTTACAAATAAGTTTTGGGTTTGGGGTTGGTTAATGGGATTAAAACAAGTTTTGAAATTTTCTAGCGTTATTTTTGGAATTTTTCTAACCTAAGGGTATCTAAATTATTTTTATATTTCTTTTGTTTGTAGTTGTGTAGTTAACAAATCTATTAGTTCTATTAGGTCGTATACCAGTATAGGATATTTATAGGTTTGTAAGGACAAACTTTTCAATTGAGTCCATTTGTATGTAATTGATTTATTCCTCGAACAAAACTTATTTGAGTCATAGATAGATTTTTATATTGTCACGATTTCCATAAAGTCTATGACATGTTTGATTAGAAGACGTAGCGACATAGCTTCAAAGATTATATCATGCTGAGGTTTACTGGTGCATGTTTCTCGACTTCATTCAATTACATTCCGAATATCTCACATGTATGAACACATTATGTTTATGGAGTTCAAAAATATTTTTAAAGTATGGAAATTTGTTTATAAATGATTTTAAATAGTTTTATCTTCGTTTAATCTAATATAATTACAGTTTAGAGTCATATGAAGCCACATCTTTAGTTTTAGTGGTTCAAATGACATGCGATGTTGTTCGAATGACATCTCACAGTCATTAGAATGATTCAGTCTCACTTTCAGGGGGAATATGACCGCCTCCACTATGGTTGCGATATTATTACCCAAGCTCGTGAGTGAGTCCGACTTAAGGTAACCGGGTTACAGTGAGCGTACCTGGGATATGATAGCATTTTAGATAAAGCATTCAGTGAGTTATTACTTGGGAACTGATGGTTATTATAAGTGGCATGTGTGTGAATGGTGTAGTATACTAGTATGTATATAAATGGTAGATAATTATATACAAGTTTAGTACATAAAGTGTGATTGCATTTCAGATATAACTAGTGTGAACGTTATATGATTAATTGGCACTTTATATATATCTAGTGTGAATGTTATATAAGTAACCAAAGATAAAATGATTAAATAAGTTAATGAGTAGATAACTTACAAGTCAAGGTAAGAAATACTCGGGTTAGAGTAGCGTGATAGAAAGAAGTGTAGCAATGATAGTTAGGTGGGATAGCATAACTAGTTGGGCTAGAAGGTAAGCGATAGGTGTCCACATTATACGATTGGAGAGTTATTTCTCAAGAGAGTGCGACACCATCTTAAATATGGAAATTGCTCATGAATATTTAATGATTGCATTTTAACTGCTTGCTAAATATTTTTAAAAGTTTTTACTTGGGCTCTGACCCGTGTCAAAATAAAATATTTTCTAAAACATTATAGGTGTACAGCCACAGGGACGCCCAACTTGAGGATTCTATCTAGGGATGCATAGCTGCATCTAATGTGAAAGTTTCAGGACTTTGTTATAGATGCCGCATTCATTTATTCCTGGTATGAGAACTTTATTTCAGTACTCATTTAGGCATGTCATCCTTCAAATTATTTTAGTATTTTCAGTTTATTGATTAGACTTTGTGTATCCAGTTTATTACTTCAGTTTATTATTGTTGAACCAATAGTTGATTCGATCTTCTTTATTCATATCATTTTTCTATGTTGGATTAAGTTATTAGTTTGTGTGAATGGTTTAATTTTATTAATTTTTGCATTTTTTAAATTAATGCAAGATAAAATTTGGCACTAGTCTATTTGATTACTAGGTGGTTTGTAACTTTAAAAATGTTTTCGACAATGATGCTAAGAATGAGCAAGATGATACCAATGTTTTATTTTGATAAAGGGTTGGCCACCCGGTAATTTAATAGGCGGGATGTCACACAAGGCTACCCAAACTCAAGATCTCCACGTTACATCTATGTGGCTTAAGAAATACGATTTGGAGGCTTTGAACGTTAGACTTGTTGATTCCGACATGCTTTCACATGATACTTCCAATGTTATATTTAATGGTTGATTTTTTTTTGCATATTTTTCATACAATAACTTTTGCGCTTCATATTATATGTTATTGTTAGTTAAATGATGCTTGAGTCTTGTGTAATTTAATTTTCCTTTTGAGTCTTATTGAGAAAAATACAAAAATATTTTGTTTGTCTTTTGAGTTGTATTTAAAATTGGTATTATTTTTGAAAAATGTTTAAAACTCAAAAATATTTTTGTTTTGTTTTGTGCAGTTTATTTTTACACATTTTGTGTGGCATATCAGTTTGCTTGAATGCCATTCGTTCCATATTTCTTGGACATTTGATTATGGTTTACAATGCTTAGGATTGTTCTTAATCATCTTTGCATGGAGTTGTTCAAGTTTGATTTTTCTAAATGGATTCACATTGTATATGCCTCCACACACACTTTGTACGAGCTCTTTTAGATTATAACTACCTATGTTGCATGAGCTATATGAGGTGCTCTCCTATTAATCTTTTTATATACATATCTATTTGACTATGGAGGATTTGTCATTTAAGAACCATTACTCGATAGTTTATTTTATTTGAAAAATATGAGTGGGCAGTGAAAAATGGCTACGAAGGGAGAAATCTTCCTTGCATGAAAGGCCACTATTGGCAAGAGCTTAAAAGAAAATAGAGGCAAAAGAAATTATTAAATTGCCAAGGACATGTTGTCACATCCCAAAATTTCCACATGCACAGTTGGTAACTATGTTATAATATATTTATACATACTACAAAACAAAGTGCTACTGAAACCGAACTTTATTCAAAATGTGGTGCCTAAGCACCTTATCTTTTCGATACAGAAGTTAAAAATAAAAGAAAATTATACATAATAGCTGCATCTGTCGATAAGTGATAGTATATATAATCCATGTGATTTTACCTGCTTTGTTAATGACTTTTCGAACACATGTAACTGATAGGGATATTTGTGGTGGTTCTAAAAAATACACGGGATTGGAGGGTATTTTTCCTTCCTCATGCTCGAGTCCATCTGGAAGGGAAAAGAATAAATTTTTTTGCCAAATAGATAATTCTAATACTATTACAATTTGTAAAATAACTTTGGAGTGTTAGCAAAATCAATCGATTACATTTAAATATAATTCGTAAAGGAAGTGAAACTTGAAGTAACAATAATCTGAAGGAAGCAGTGTAAATAAAGAAGTATGATGATTAAAAAAATTAAAATAGAAATATCAAGTAAGAAGGGGTAAAGTTGCAGATAATTTCTAAAACAAGATAACCCATAATAATCTGTTATAGAGGTTTAAGGTTAATAGAAATACATATAACAATCATCAAATATAAAATTTGAAATAAAGAAACAGTAACAACAGTAACCTTGTTGAGCCCAAACTCTGAAGAGCGGCATCCATATGGTAAGCAAAACTGGACACTTAATACCCCGAGTTCTACGGGCCAAATAACAGCGCCATGGGTAAACTATTAGTTTATTCCCTATTTATAATATATGTTATAAAGGGTTTAATGAAATTAGATTAAATTGAAATCATCAGTAAAAATTACGTAGGTTTTTAAAAATCGAATCAAGTTTAACGTATTACGAACTACATAAATGAGTTCATAACGAGAACAATATTTCTGGGCCTATCACAAAGTGATATGAACAATTGACATAATCAAGGTAATTGTGTAAAATACCAAAATAAAATTTACCTACTTGGTTAAAGGACTTGATTTTTAAATTAATTCGTCCTATAAAGGCTAGGGATTGAGGTTTTCTATAATGAATATAGAATAAGTAAGACCTTTTTGCGAAGAAATTAGTAAGGTAAGGTATTTGTATAATAAAAATAACCTTAGGGTTTAAATAAAAAATTTGTATTTGTTTTAATTAGTTAGGGTTATAGGTATATTTAAAATTGGGTGAAATAGACTCTTTTGTTCCTTATATACTCAGAAACCAACACACGAAATTTAGGGTCTAAATTCTTAAGTTAAAAATGTTTAGGGGTTTATGACCAAAACAACCTTTATATTTTTAAAATTCATTTCTAAGGTTTCTACGAAAATGGTTTCTGGTTGACCAAACAGGGTGATGTGATATACCATTTTAACTAGAAAAATAAAATATTTTTTTTGAAAAAAAGTTCAGAATTTTTTCGATTGGCCATGCGCATTCAAACTTCCTACGCATTCTGGTTGACCTCACTTGCGTGCGTTTATACCACTTCATCCCTTACCTTTGACCGTTTGACTTTAAGGTTTGAAATCTTTAACCAAGGATTATGAGTTGTACATAGTAACATTTTACTTCATTCAATAGCCAAACTGTTTACTTTTTTATGAGGATTTTGAAAATATAAGTTTTATGGATTGAGGTTGCCTATATAGGTGTACCTAGGTTTTGTAAAAAGTTTAAAATTTTGACTTAAGGTTCATGATTTGATACCTAAACTCCAGCCGCGACATGTTCATAGTGATGCTTCTGGGTAAAATTAGGAGATAATGGTTTTGGTTTGAGGTTTTAATTTATATTTTACCAATATAATGTCATCTCTGAAAATTTTCATGACGTAAAATAAAAATTGTTATTTGAGGTTGTCAAGCTATGTAATATACAAATTGTCCATTGCACCTAGGCTCATGAGTACCAAAGTTTGTATTTTCCTACCTTAAAATTGGTTCAAGGTCTGGAACAAAAAATCCACCATTGAAGCTCAAGCTTCAATAATGTTTTTTGCTGTTCCACCTAATTCAGTGCTAAACTAATCTAAATTTTAATATGTAAAGGCTAAAGATGATTCTAGTATGGTGCATAAATTCAACCAAATTAAGAGAACTAAGTTTATCACATAAAATGTTAGAATACCAAAATTTTCTAATTTTGAGCTTGAGTTTTAGTAATAAAAGGTATGTTTTTATAGTGGTAATTAGAGGCTTTTATAGGGTTGAAGAAGGGTAGGTGATGGGTAGTTTAAGAGGTGGATTTCATATATTTTTATGGGATTTTTAGTTTAAGAGTGATGGGTACCAATGTTTTTTCATGTGTTTCCATGTTCCATATAGCTTAGGTAGCTGCTTATGTGTCTCCCAACTCACCAGGGGGCTTTGTGAGTTTAGTTTAACGTAAGTTTTTAATCCCTAGGTTGTTTAGGCTTGATTAACTAAGCCTTTTCATGTTCTTTTGAAATTTTTAGGGGCTATAGTGAAATTTTATAAACTTATAGGGGTAGTTCATGGTAATTGTTGTAATTTCAGATGTTATAGGTTACGTGTGTAATTAAGTTTTGGGTTTGGGGTTGGTTAATGGGATTAAAACAAGTTTTGAAATTTTCTAGCGTTATTTTTGGAATTTTTCTAACCCAAGGGTAATCTAAATTATTTTTATATTTCTTTTGTATGTAGTTGGGTAGTTAACAAATCTATTAGTTCTATTAGGTCGTGTACCTGTATAGGATATTTATAGGTTTGTAAGGACAAACTTTTCAATTGAGTCCATTTGTATGTAATTGACTTATTCCCCGAACAAAACTTATTTGAGTCATAGATAGATTTTTATATTGTCACGATTTCCATAAAGTCTATGACATGTTTGATTAGAAGACGTAGTGACATAGCTTCAAAGATTATATCACGCTGAGGTTTACTGGTGCATGTTTCTCGACTTCATTCAATTACATTCCGAATATCTCACATGTATGAACACATTATGTTTATGGAGTTTGGAAAGATTTTTAAAGTATGGAAATTTGTTTATAAATGATTTTAAATAGTTTTATCTTCGTTTATTCTAATATAATTACAGTTTAGAGTCATATGAAGCAACATCTTTAGTTTTAGTGGTTCAAATGACATGCGATGTCATTCGAATGACATCTCACAGTCGTTCGAATGACTTGTGGATCTCATTAGAACGACATGCCAACTAAAGTATTTAATTTAAAGAATTTTTTCTCTCAGAATTTCGAGGTGTGTGCAGAATCAAATTACAATTTAAAACATTGTCATTTTCTCCATAAGTTTTCTAAGGTTCTCAAAGATCAAAACCATCCTTACTGTCTAAAGATCTGAGCTTTCATATACCATTGCTATAGATATCTTGTTTGCACCATCTGGAGTTTATTCATTGGGTTTTGTGGTGAAGAAGTGTAGGAGTCCGTGTTTTGAATCATAGATGGTTGCCAAAGCTAATTCGGTGGACACCGAGGCACTCATGGAAGTGCATGCTGTGGATGAGTATTGTGGAAGGATTTTTGTGTGGGCACTGTAAATGAACGGTTAAAGTGAAGAACAGCATCAAGGCTTGTCGGGATCAAGTCGTTACGTAAGTCTGTCAGTGTACCTTTGTAAACTCCGCATTATAGTGATTGTATAGCTTGGGACGTCTGAGGTTTTTTCCCTTTGTGGTTTCCTCGTACATCCAACATCATGAACTTTACTTTATTTTACATTCTTTAATCACCTAGATGTATGTTTAGAATTAAACAAGATAAAATTAGACTTAATTGAAATTGGTTCACAAACTTGGTGCGCGTTAAAATTGGAAAAAGTTTTTTGAAAGAAAAATTGTTTTGACATCCTTAAAACACATTAGAGAAAAAATGGCCTCCAAATTGGAAATGGAGCTAAAAACATTTTTTTTGTGTGTGTTGATCTCTTGTTGTTTCAAGGATGAATTTTGGAGGTTATGATAGTTTTAGAACTCCTTTTTTATGGCACAAATTATGCTTATTGGAAAATGCGAATGAGAAGTGTTTTGAAATCAATTAATGGGCATGTTTGGTTAGCAGTTGAAAAAGGTTGGACACCACAGGTCACACGAGAGGGAGAGGCCACTAATTTAAAATCCTTTGAGTCACACGAGAGGGAGAGGCCACTAATTTAAAATCCTTTGAGTCATGGGCCAAAAACGAGCATAGACTTGCACTTTATAATTCTAAAGGTTTTCATGTTATTTCCTCACATGTCAAACCGGAAGAGTATAATCAAATAATGACATGGTAAACCTCAAAAGAGGCTTTGAATATTCTTGCACTTACTCACGTGGGCACTATCACAATTAGTGTGTCTAAACTTCAAAACCTCACTACCTAATTTGAGACGATTCAGATGTTAAAGAGTGAGTCGTTTAATGAGTTTTATGCTAGGATGTCCAATATTGTCAACTCGTTATTTAACTTAGGAGAGAATAGGGGAGTGGATCATCAAAGTCTGCACGTGTCGGCGATGAAGTAGCGATGTCCACATCCTCGTTATCCTGCACCTCCTCCACCGCCACCTTCTCCTTTCCTTTGCCCTTATGGTTTTTCCCCAATGAACGCTTCATGAATGAGAACATATCTTGGACCGTCGCCTCCAAACGGGACAGCGTCGCGGCATGCGAGTCCACTGTTCGAGCCAACCCGGTGTCGCTCATGTCCAATTCGATGATCCTAGATTTGGCCACCTGTGAGCTCACCCCCTTGTCCTCCCCTTGTGATCAGCGCGAAGCACTTGGCTGAGTGCGTCTGTGGACAAAGATGCCTTGTCCGCATCAGACTGCGACTCATGCACTTCCTTAAGCTTTACCTGAAACGACAAAAAGCACATGATTAGTAAAATAAGTAAATAAAAAAATTATAATATAATTAACAAAAAGTAAACTGTCGAATTACTTACAATAGTGTCCGCGATGATTGGGGACACCTCCTTATCCTTCCCCTTCTTTGTCCGAATAGCCACATAAGTATCGAGCCTATGTGGCCTACCCCCAGGGCCACTCGCTGTCCCCTAAAATAAAATAAAGTAAAATTAGTATCGGCCCCACAAAGTAAAATAATGCACAATAATATATTTCTGTAGTTATAGAAAAATTAAATCTTACCATTATCCTATGCTCCATCTCGGCTAAGACGTTCGGCCGGAATAGTGCACGTTCGTCTTTTTTGCCCGATTTTCCCTCCCCGATTGGCGAGATGCCAATTGTCGCTCCCTGATCTCATTGTCAATGAACTTTTGCCATTGTGCCAATGAGATCGGCTCCTTCGTCGGGACGGATTCACGCATTCGGATAACGGACTCTCGGGTCTTCCCAAAGTACCGGGTTCACATATTTTTCTTCCACGTCTTGTGTTTCTCCCTCAACTGCTCCAAGACGGAATCGCGTAGCTTTGGATCTAGGCTGAATTGTTCCTGTCCAACAAATACAATGTTAGTTGCGAATAAATATAAATATAAATATAAATATAAATTTGAATATAAATATAAATATAAATATAAATATAAATATAAATATAAATATAAAATTAAATCGAAATCGAAATCGTAATTGAAATTGAAATATTCATATAAATATAAATATAAATATAAATATAAATATAAATATAAATATAAATTCATTACCTGTAGTGCCACCCAAATAACTAACTTGAGCTCATTTGGAACCTCCCTCCAACTAGTGTATCCCGGGCCAATGATCGTCTTTACTAGCTCGAGAGATCTCCTAATAGCCCCGTCTTGCTCTCGATGGCCATCCCCAATTTGCCATATTTGGGGAGCCTAGGGGCCGAGGAGCCCTCCTCACCTCTGCTACCACCGAGCCCAGACGAAATCATCACAATCAGCATCATCATCCTCGCCTTAATACCTGAAGGAGACATTTGCTGTAAAAAAATATTGTTATTAGTACAAATCAAAATGAAGTAGAAGAAGACATGAAAATATGTATAATTACTACAAATCCAAATGAATTGTTACTGTTTAAAAGCATGCAAACACACGCACACTACACAATAGTGAAAATGATAAAGTGCAAATCAATTAAAAGCATTAAAAATGGATTGATAAAGTACAAATTGGAATATTTTTTACAAATTGAAAAATTGTTTCATGGATTAGTATAAACAAAACTTAGATTTATAGTATGTTTCATTTAATTATGTCTTATTTATATTCGATTTTTAAATTTTGAATTCAAATTCAAACTTAGATTTATAGTATGTTTCATTTAATTTGTATTTCCTCCATCTCCTCTAAAGGGTGAGTGGTTCTATCCCATTCAAGACCACATATTTTCGTAATATACTTAACAGCTCATGCACATTGTTACAATTTGAGAAAAATTCGGCAGCATATCCCCATAGTTCTCCAAGTACACCACGTAGATTGGCAAGTGTGAGTGTTATTTCAATTGATTAATTGAAATAACAATCACACTTGTCAATCTAGTATGTACCAGAGAACATTAGGATACGACTGCAGTAGTGCCTCCAAAAGTAACAACTGTAAGCCACTAAGAATATAATTATACATAAATTATTCAGTCTTAAACTGTCCAAACGGGACAATTCGAGAGATCTTATTACAGGAGTAATGACTCTCGAACGGGTCTAAGGGCTATTGAATGCGTATGCATAAGAACTAGAAGGCTAGTATCTATGCACACTATATGTAATTTCAAGTATATTTCATTTAATTATCATACTTGTTGATACCAAATTTAACCTGCTGACATGGCTCAATTCAATAAATACACCTGGCAATCTTCATAGCAATAACAAACATTTTCGAACAGCACTTTGATTCCGAGGAACCATACTGCAACGAGGAACTCTGCTTCCCCGACTAAGTCAAACGCTCCGACCTACAAGAGTCCTCCGAGGAACTTCAATACACCGAGCAACTTATGAGTACCGAGCAGCTTAGGCGGTCCGAGCTGCACCTCGAATAGAACATTAATTGCAGGATAACCAACAGATCGACTGCTCATTTAATGCTTATCATTATCATACAGATGTATACGCCTAAGGGGCATTAATGAATTACCCTTTCACATGTACAGCCTAAGGGCTATAAATACATTGTATCATCCTCATTGTAAAGGGACCGAAATTTCTTGACTAAACCTGTAATCGAGAATTCCCAAACACTCATCAATAACAAAAACAGTGGACGTAGGCCATTCTTATAAGGCTGAACCACTTTAAAATTTCTTTGTCTCATTTAAATTTATCTGTGATTAAATAATTAGACACAATGTAATTTTTTACATCAACAGATTGGCGTCGTCTGTGGGAAACGACTGTTAATATCGTTTTTCACCAAAAATAATTCATTACGAATGGCTGATAATTTAGAACCCAGCAATCGAAATGCTGGAAACCCTCCAAATCCATCTGCTCCACCAAACGTTCCAGATCTGGCTGAAATAATGACAAATCTGGCCCAGGGCCAGACAGCCATGCAAGAAACTATGCGACAACTCATACAAACCCTTCATGGCGGTGCACCAACCCATTCAGGACATCGAAGTGTTCAAAGAAACACCCATTTGCTTCCTTCGCGTACTGGGCATACAGCTTCATATCGTGCTGAGGAATCTGATGATTTCTCTTATCAATCTGGGCAAACTTTATCAGTACGAGCCACAGATACTGAACAACGTATCACTCTCTCTCCATAAAGGACCAGTGCATTGGAAAGATTAAGTAAGGTTTCTTATTTCGATCGATTAGGCCCTAAGAGGAACAAAAATCCTCCTAAGGCAGCGTCGAGGAGTTTTCGACGATCAACTGACTTAAGGGAAGGATCTGCCCAGTCGCGACCAACTGCTCGTCAAGATAGATGCCAGGAAGCCACATCAGCGCGATCAATTGCTTGAACCAAAAAGCCCGAGGAAGGAAATAATGCATGGAAAGGATCTATTCAGAGGTTGGAGGATAGATTAGGGGAAATGGCTAGGGCCAAGAATCCCCTACAACGAACTTTTGTTTAAAGGACGCCTTTTGTCCAGGCCATTGTGGATTTTCTCACACCGTCAAAGTTAAAAGCACCTGTTGTGACCCCCAAATATGATGGAAAGACCGATCCTATTCTTCATATAGAACAATATCAAGCTGCTGCCGACATCTATGCTATCCCAGATGAGATGAGATGCAGAGCATTCTCGGGAACTCTTACCGGATCTGCTCAAATATGGTATAATTATCTTCCCCGGGGTAAGATCTCAAATTTTTTTCAATAGGCCGAGTTATTCATTAGAAATTTCTGTTTTGGGGTAAAGCCAGTCAAACGAGTGGCACATTTGTTAAGTGTTAGACAAAAAGCTGGTGAGAGTACTAGAGATTATATAACTCGTTTTAATAACGAGAAACTCGAAGTCATATATTATGAGGAAAAGACAACGATCACTGCCTTGATGAGTGGGCTGTTTCCCAACAAGTTGTATTACACTTTGTCCAAAGATCCACCCACAACCATGTCAGAACTGATGGCAAAAGCGGCCAAAATCATGAATGCCGAGGAGGCTATGGCTGCGAAGAAGAATATGGATAAAGAAATCAAGGTGGAGGTTGACAAAGCCAAGAAGAAAGAGCATAAGAATAATGATGGTGACAAACAATCCAAAAATAGGTCGTCATGGGAGGTACTAAAGAAATTTAATAATTACACTCCTTTGAAGGTAGACATCAACCACGTACTGGAAGAAATCAAGAACACGAGGAGTTAAACTGGCCAAAGAAAATTAAAGCAGACCCTGACAGGAGGAATAAGTTAAAATATTACGAGTTTCACAAAGATCATGGCCATATGACAAAAAATTGCATAGCTCTTCAGAATGAGATCGAAACACTCATTAGACGAGGAAAATTGACAAAGTATGTTGATCGTAGAAATGAAAGAAGAAATGATGACTGAACAAGAGAGAGGTCTAGATCTCCTCGTCGAGTAGAGGAGAACAAGAAAAGGGACCATGAAGATGATCCAGAAGACGACCCCGATCTTCCTAAAAGACCAAGGCAGCCAGAACGTGAGGTATTTTCAATACGTTTTGGGTCATTTGATTGTAATGTTATTACAGGTGGAGATGCAGGAGGAGGAGATCTTACTGCAGAAAGAAAAGCTTACCTTTGTGAGGCTCAATCTTTCTCGTATATTCAACGAATAAATCTAGCTGAGGAGGATCGCCCGAGAAAGGTAAAAAAAGAGAAATTGGTCATTGTTTTTTCAAAGAACGACCTCGCAGATGTACTATATCCTCATGATGACCCATTGGTGATCAAAATGAGGATGAAAGAAGTGATGATTTCAAGAGTTCTGGTAGATAATGGTAGCTCGACAGACATTATGTTCTACTTGTGCTTCGACAGTTTAAACCTAAAGCTATCTCAACTGGAGCCTTATCACAGACCCCTCCTCGGTTTTGCTGGTGAGAAAGTTTTTCCACTTGGGACGATCAAGTTGGATATATTCATTGGTACATGGACTGCTTGTCGAACAGAAAGAATACGCTTCTTTGTGATGGATAAGAATGTTCAGTCAGCCTACAACATCATCATGGGAAGGGTCGGATTGAAGAAGTTGGAAGCAATCCCATCTACGGTGCATCAATGCCTAAAATTTCTAACAAATTTTGGAGTAGGAGTTGTGAAGGGTGATCAAAAAGTATCTCAGGAATGCTATTATTCTTCTGCCGAGTAAGAGGAGCTGGAGGAATCGAGGAAAAAGACTACTACCTATCAAGTGGATGAAGGTACAGAAATTAAAACATTGGATCCTAGAGATGAATCGCAACTCGTGAAAGGTCAGGTGGTGGAAGCTACAGAAAACATCATTCTGGACGACGAGCACCCTGAACGAACAACTCAAATAGGTTCGTCGTTGGATGCCTCTCTAAAACAGGAACTGATAACTTTCCTAAGAAGCAGAAAGAAAACTTTTGCGTGGAGTCATGAGGATATGCCCGGAATAGACCCAAATTTCCTATGTCACGAGCTCAACGTGAATAAGGAGATCAAATCAGTGAAGCAGAGAAGAAGAGTATTCAGTCCCGAGAAGAATCAAGCTATACAAGAGGAGGTCGAGAAGCTCCAGAAAGCTTGCTTTATAGAAGACGTTAAATATCCAGACTAGTTAGCCAATGTGGTGATGGTAAAGAAGAAAAACAACAAATGGAGGATGTGTGTAGACTTCACCGACCTCAACAAAGAATATCTAAAGGATCATTTTTCGTTGCCTTGTATTGATCAACTAGTTGATGCTAACTCGGGACACGAGCTGCTGAGCTTCATGGATGCTTATTCTGGTTACAACCAGATTAAAATGAAACCTGAAGACAGGGAGACTACTTCTTTCATTACCCCTAGGGGAACTTATTGTTATAATGTTATGCCTTTTGGTTTGAAAAATGCAGGTGCGACATATCAGCGGCTGATGAACAAGGTCTTTACAGAGAAAATTAGTAGCAACATGGAAGTCTATGTTGATGATATGCTGACAAAGAGAAAGAAAGCTGCCGATCATCTTGTTGATTTAGTCCAGACTTTTGATCAACTGGATAAATATCAAATGAAGCTGAACCCGACGAAGTGCATATTTGGAGTACGAGAAGGCATGTTTCTCGGGTACATTGTTAATCAACGATGCATTGAAGCAAATCCTGAAAAGATCAAAGCTCTATTAGGGTTGCGATCTCCAACGACGAAGAAAGAAGTATAGAGTCTCACAAGACGAGTAGCAGCACTCAACAGATTTGTATCGCGAGCAACTGATAGATGTCTCCCATTCTTCAAAACGCTCCGAAAGACTTTTGAGTGGAATGATGAATGTGAGAAGGCTTTTCAAGACCTGAAGAAATATCTGGGAGCACCTCCACTATTGTCCAGGCCGATGATGGGAGAAAAATTGTACTTGTATCTGGCAGTATAGGAGAATGCAGTTAGCTCGGCGTTGATCAGAGTGGAGAATAGAGTGCAAAACCAATTTATTACACGAGTAAGGACTTTCGAGGAGCAAAGATCAGATATCCAAAATTGGAAAAGTTGGCATTGGCGCTGATTGAGTCGAGTAGGAGAATGAGTCCATACTTCCAGGCTCATACTATAGTCGTATATACTGATATGCCGTTGAGGCAAGCCCTTCATAAACCAAAAAAATCAGGGAGATTGATGTACTGGGAAATAGAGCTTGGTGAATATGATATAATTTATGAACCCAGATCATTGCTTAAAGGGAAAGCAGTAGCAGATTTTATAGCAGAGTTCACCTATCCTGATACCCACGAGGAGAAAAAGCTGCTCACCGATCAACCTGTGATTATTACAGGATCATCAAACACAAGCCCAGACCAACTTAGGTTGGTAAAAGGGCAAGTGGATGTTACAGGATCATCAAATTCGAGCCCACACCAACTTAGGTTGGTAAAAGGGCAAGAAAAGATGATCGACGAAGAGCAAGAAATATCAGGGGAGGGTGAAAGGAAGCAACAAATATTCCACCGAGGAACTCTGTCAGATCAGAAATTAAAAGACGAGTTGCCTATATAGAGGCTCTATGTAGATGGCTCATCTTGCACTACAGGCTGTGGGGCAGGGATCGCTTTGAACAGCCCGGACGAGGTTGACATGGAATACGCCCTACGATTCCAATTCAAAGCTTCTAATAATGAGGCTGAGTATGAGGCCATGATGGCAGGTCTTAATTTGGCAAAAACTATGGAGGCACAACAAGTTATTATCTTCAGTGATTCTCAATTGATCGTAAATCAAATGTTGGGAATATATGCAGCCAAAGGAGAATTAATATTCAAGTATCATGCAAAGGTGATGAAGTTGGTATCAGAATTTATTGCTGTTCAACTGGTCAGAATACCAAGAATGGAGAATGCGAGAGCAGACGCCCTAGCCCGATTAGCATCAGCTACTCGTACCGAGCTACGAAGAATAATCCCAATTGAAGTATTGGCTAGTCGAAGCATAGATGAAGATCTGATGATGAAGATCTGATGATGAATTTTATTACCCTTTATTTAGGACCATCTTGGATGGATCCCATCAGGGCATATATTGTGGAGGGAGAATTACTAATTGACAAGCTCGCAGCCAAGAAATTGAAGTTTGAAGCTGCTCGGCATGTATTAACTAAAGGTATTCTATATAGACGAGGAATTATGGTAGGTTTGCAAAGATGTGTACATCCCTCCGAGGTGAAAGAATTGATTGAAGAGATCCATGAAGGGTCCCGTGGAGCCCATGTAGCAGGTCGGACGCTTTTGCAAAGGGCGATGACGCAGGGATACTACTGGCTAACGATGAGGGTTGATTGTATGGCCTATGCCAAGAAATGTGACAAGTGCCAGCGCTTTTCCTCCATCCAAAGAACTCCACAAGCATTGTTGACACCCATCACTTCCCCTTGGCCATTTGCCATGTGGGGAATAGATTTGGTCGGACCACTGCCAACGACCAGAGGAAGGTTCAAATATCTCGTCGTCACAGTGGATTCTTTTACTAAGTGGGTAAAATCCGAGCCTCTTGTCGACATGACATACGAGAAGGTATATCAATTTATTTGGAAAAATATCATCTGTAGATATGGTCTTCCGCATGCATTCATTATCAACCATGGAACACAATTTGATAATGAGGAATTCACTGCCTATTGCCAGCTGTCCAATATTTTAAAGATCCAATCGGCATCAGGTCATCCCCAAAGCAACGGACAGACTGAAGTGACAAACAGAACACTGCTAAATGGCTTGAAGAAAAGACTAAGTGACGTAAAAGCAAACTGGATCAACGAGTTACAGTCAGTACTGTGGGCTTATCGTACTACTCCCCGAGCAGCAACTGGAGAGTCCCCATATATGCTGGCGTTTGGAAGTGAAGCTGTTATACCTGCCGAGTTGGGCCTCCCGACACACAGGGTACTGAATTTCAATTCCCCTGTCAGCGACTTAATGAGAAGATTGGATTTGGACATGCTCGAGGAAGTTAGAGAAGAAGCAACCATCAGGAATGCTGCTTACCAACAACGAACAACTTTGTTCTACAATAAGAGGGTGAAAAAGTGCGACCTGAAAGAAGGAGACTATGTGCTAAAGAAAGTGATTCAAAAGCACAACAAACTGGAGGCAAACTGGCATGGACCATACCGAGTTACAGAAATTGTTCGACCAGGAACCTACCGAATAGCAACTTTAGAGAGGGAGGAGTTTAAGAATGCATGGAATGCAGAACACCTGCGCAAGTATTATCAGTGATGTAAACTCTCATGTAACGCAGTTCCATCAGTATGAATAAAATGATGATATTCTGCCAAATTCTCTCCTTTTATTGAAATTTTTTCGGGGAATACTAGTGCTACACACTACTCGGAAAAAATCAGACTACTCAGATAAAATATTCCTAAAAATGCCAACTTAGGTTCGTTAGGAAACACAATATTCCTAAAAATGCCAACCTAAAATATTCCTAAAAATGCCAACTTAGGTTGGTTAGGAAACAAAATATTCCTAAAAATGCCAACTTAGGTTGGTTAGGAAGCAAAAATATTCCTAAAAATGCCAACTTAGGTTGGTTAGGAAGAAAAACATTCCTAAAAATGCCAACTTAGGTTGGTTAGGAAGAAAAATATTCCTAAAAATGCCAACTTAGGTTGGTTAGGAAACAAAAATATTCCTAAAAATGCCAACTTAGGTTGGTTAGGGATAAAAAATATTCCTAAAAATGCCAACTCAGGTTGGTTAGGAAGAAAAATATTCCTAAAAATGCCAACTTAGGTTGGTTAGGAAGCAAAAATATTCCTAAAAATGCCAACTAAGGTTGGTCGGGAAGAAAAAATTCACCAATTTATGTTGGTCGAGAATAAGAAGATGTTGACCATCGATTGGTCGGAAACATTTTATTTAAACAAAGTATGAGTATATGAAAGAGATCAAGTACTTGTGATTTTTTTTTAATTACTGCCAAATTGGTCGAGAAACAAAACATCACTAAATTTGGCTAGTCAAATGATCACCACAAATTCAAGCTAGTCGACAAATCAACCACAGTTGGTAGACAAAATACATAATGTTGTTATCTTTTGTGCATATACATATATAAAGTGTTTTACAACCATAAGACAATGACAATTAAGATTGCTAGAAAAAATAAAAATCTTTCATTAAATCCAAAAACAAAATACATTGAGAATGAAATGTATACTAACTATTACATCAAGATTCCTACTCTATTGGTTTCTTCCCCTCTGCTTTTGAAACAGGTTCCTCGCCAGCAGGAGGATCATCTAAAGCATAAGGGGAATTTATAAAGTTAAGATCTTTGAGCATCCTGATGTTCATGACAAATGGTCGATCAAGTAGGTGCTCGGGGCGAGATATCTCAGCACTGGAATGGAGACTGTAGTCACCGAGATATTTGGAAATCAAGCACTGAGGGATGGCCCGAGCAGGTATCCAACTCATGTAGAGCTTGAATGGTGGCACCGGCAGGTCGAGTAACCCAGGATTATGGTAATCCCACAAGTAGTGACCTTGCTCCAGTTGCAGTACACCCAAAGTATTCAACCACCCCTGTTTATAACCTTCATTATTTGCATTTTGGATTCGATCATCCAAATGGTAAAGAGCTTCATTGTAGCCTGCCATCCAGAATTCTCGGGGCTGCTTGTGAAATTGATAAGTTAATCGTTCCAACTGCTCTGAAGACTTTTGGCAAAAATTTCCTTATTCTCCAAGGTAGATTTCTGTGCAGATAGCTGCTCGTCCAGATTCTGGATTTTCTTGGACATCTCTGCCAATGCCTGATTTTTTGCCATTAATTGGAACGCTTGGTTCTCTAAGGCAGCCTGAGTTCTAGCTTCTTTAATAGTAGGCCGAAGAGCTCTTGCTCGTCTCCGAGAAGCTCTTGCTCGTCCCCGAGAAGGGGTAGAAAGACCAGCTCTCCTCAAGGTCTCCAACTCATCTCGCAGTTTGACATTTTCAACCTCTAAGAAAGAGAATCCCTCATCATTCACAGGGACCAAAGCATTTGAAGTGGAGGCAGCAGATTTTAATTGAGATACTTCTCTTTGCAAGTTTTTATTTTCTTGCTCCAACAACTCAGATATTTATCTGCGCTCCTCGACCTCGGCTTTCAAAGTTCTTTCCCTCACATCGTAGGCAACCAGCAGTTTATCATACCCTTTATCTGCACTAAGTTGTTGATACTTCTTTTCGTATCCCTCCTGCAAAAGAGCTGAAGACTCCTTGTACTGTTGTTGAAGCTCGTCAAGAATGCCTTGTAGATCTTCAATCATTTCATAATAAGCTACATTATTGGCCACTGCACGATCGAGCAAGCACTTCAAATATTGATAGGCTTCAATTGCCTGCTCTGAAGCCTCTTGGCCGAGGATGTCGACGATTTGTGCTGCACTCAGATTTGTGTGATCAGCCTTAAAGTACTCATTGCATTAACTCAATAGTTTTATATCATGAGAAGATAATAATTCCATCCTGGCCATAAACTAATAAAGAAGGAGAAAGCAAGAATCAATAAGAGTATAAACAGAGCATGAAGAAAAGAATCAACAGTAGGCATAATCAAAAGCTCAAATTTTATTACATCATAGAGAAGAATTACAAAGTTCAGAGTTACATTTGATAAAGAAAAAAGAAAACATAGAGAAAGATCCAAACAACTCTACACCTTTTCCTTGTCTCCCAAAACTTTCTCGGGAGGTTAAGACGAGGAGGTGGGTTGTTCGGATGGAAGAGAGAGTTGCTCGGGGAGTGCTGGAAGTTGCTCGGATGAGATAGGGAGAAGTTAAAGTTGCTCGCTGGTAGACTGGATTACTGGGGGAGTAGGAGCTTGATCCCCCACCACTATGGAAGACTCCTCAGAGGTAGCTTCGTCGTCTTCTTCTTTTGTGGGCCAGGGATGTGTCACTGAAATAGGTCAGAATTTTCATCTACCTTCATCTCCTGCAGAGCTGCGACCCAGCCATCTCTAAAGTATTTGAGGCTACCATATTCCACCTGCGACATCATGGCAGCCAAACCTTTGTTCCACCCCTTATCCCAGCCATCGATGAATGACTTCTTTATAGCCAATTTCCTTTTTGCCTTCTCCGAGGAAAGATTCTCCGAAAGAAGATCCTCGGCAGCCTTCAGCTTATTCTCCACTTCTTCCTTTTCATGACCTACTTCACGAAGTTGGCCCAATTCTTCCTCAGCAACCTTGAGCTTATTCTCAAGCTCTCCAGCATTTCTGAGCTTCTGGTCAAGCTCTTTATTTTTCTTTTCTAAATCCTTTATTTTCTTCTCCAATCCTTTGGAGGCTTCAACAGCTTGGTTCATCTCCTGCTCGGTGGAATCAAGTTTCTTCTCCCAGGCAGCCTTATCATCATCATATTTCTGACGAGAATCTTTCAGAGACTGCGTCAGGCCCACCAGAGCTTCCTCTACACCAGACAAGGAGCTTGAAGCCTTAATAGCTTCATCTTTCTTCAAAATTGTATTAAAATAGGTCACTAATTGGGAAAAGAAAATAATATCAAGTCAGGGCACAGATGTAACAACGAGAAAATAAAATTTAAGTCAATAAAACTTACAGAAGCAATGTGACGAGCAGCTAATGTGGTGACCATGTCCCGAGAAAGGTTTTCTTCAATAACTTGGATCTCGAGAATGATCCAAGTCTTCACCGAGCTCATGGCAGATCTCGGGCAACAAAAGTAGGAACACCAGTTCCAGTAGTTGGGGGATGAGAGATAGTTTCAGCCAAATTGACAGAGGAGCTCTTCTTCAGCTTCCTCGGGGGAACATGAATAGTTTCGACCAAGGAGGAATTCTTGGTCGGTGATATGACAATCACCTCTCTTGGAGCATCAGTCTTGCTCGAGGCCACTGGGGCTTCTCGGCAACCTTCACAGGAGCAACCGAAGGGTGTGCATCAATTTTCTTTGTCCCTTCTAGGACATCATGTTTACTTCTCTTTGCCTCTCCAGCAACAGAGGAAGGTTTCTCGAAGAGAGTCGGAGGTCTTCTTTTCTTCATCCTTTCACTTAAAGGAATGTGTGACTCAGGCGAAGAACTTGTATAAGCTGGTACTAGTTTTACTTCACTTATCGCCGGACGAGCAGTAAAAGAAGAGGTGTAGCTCTTATACTGTAGCAAATACGAAGCTGACCTAATATGCTCGTCGGCAACAATCTGATGCAAAATCCAGATAAGTTTTAAATGCCTTATGTTAACTTCTGTCTCTGTTGGAGACTTTCTTTTACTGTCAACTGCAAATAAATAAACATTAAAATATCAGTGACACATTTTATCAAACACAAAGGAAGCATAATTTTAAAATAAATAAAATGAAATAAAAATAACCTATCCCATTGCCACAGGGAGGGCATCTGGGACCCTGATACACTTCATCTCCAGTTAAAGGAGCATGTTGCCAATTTTTTATAATAACCCCGTGATCAAAGTAGTCCCTGTTGGCATCCGGGAGATTGACCACTAAAGCCCTATTTAAAAATCTAGTTTTTAAATAAAAAGTATTATCACCAACAGCCCATCTATAACAAAACATGATTTCTGGAATTCCTATGCGAGTTCCATGAATTTGATTTAATCTATGAACCCCATTAACTATTCTCCATGTATTGGGGGCTATTCTTGCAGGAACAACGTCAAAATATTGACAGAATTCCAGACATAAAGGATTTGGAGGAAAGGAAAATCCACATTCAGCAACAAAAAGACCGGGGAACCAATGTCCCTCAGCCAAACGAAAATAATCTAAAGGTTCAAAAAGTTCCTCCAGAACAACCCATGAAGGGATAGAAAAATCAGAGCGAAATTTATCAAGAGATTCAACAAGGTAAACCATGATGAACAAAGGAAATGAAGAAGAAGGAAGAAGATCTTATAGAAAAAGAGTGGATCTGTTGACAATGAAAGATGAAAAGGATGAACGCACAGGAGAGAAAGACAATGGAAAACTCAAAGATACAAATTTGAAAAAGTAGAAGACGATGGGATTGTCTGCGACGTTTAAATACCTTACCTTGGGAAATGGTAAAGTTAATGATTACAAAAAGAAACGATTACGCTACCGGAGGATAAAGGGATAAAAAGTGTGTGGAGATCGAGGCGGTTATAAAAATTCAAAAAGTCTGATTCTATGAATTTAGAAGAAAAAATAAATATAAAGGAAACACTCCTAAAAAACAGGAAGACCATTTAAAACCTCCATATTCAGAGAAAGAATGTTCCATACTCCTCAAATTTCGAACTGTGAAACATTAGGGGCTTCTGTTGATACCAAATTTAATCTGCTGACATGGCTCAATTAAGTAAAGACACCTGGCAATCTGCATAGCAATAACAAACATTTCCGAACAACACTTTGATTCCAAGGAACCATACTGCAACGAGGAACTCTGCTTCCCCCACTAACTGAAATGCTCCGACCTACAAGAGTCCTCCGAGGAACTTCAATACACCGAGCAACTTATGATTACCGAGCAGCTTAGGCGGTCCGAGCTGCACCTCGAACAGAACATTAATTGCAGGATAACCAACAGATCGACTGCTCATTTAATGCTTATCATTATCATACATATGTATACGCCTAAGGGGCATTAATGAATTACCCTTTCACATGTACATCCTAAGGACTATAAATACATTGTATCATCCTCATTGTAAAGGGACCGTAATTTCTTGACTAAACTTGTAATCGAGAATTCCCAAACACTCATCAATAACAAAAACAGTGGACGTAGGCCATTCTTATAAGGCTGAACCACTTTAAAATTTCTTTGTCTCATTTAAATTTATCTGTGATTAAATAATTAGACACAATCTAAATTTTTACATCAACAATACTATATATATATTGTTCGTTACACAAATTAATTTTCAAAAAAAGTTGAAAAATCCCACTCCCATATGGACAATAATTCATTGGTCATGCCACTTTTAAAATTAAACAACCCAACATCGATCCACTATAATCCAACCGCAATGACAATAACAAATATGTATCCCGTACTCCTTCTAATTCATCTACTGAATTAATTCTTTTCATTAATTAAACTAACAATTACAGTATATAATTATTAATTTACTAATTTACAACGAGAGGCAATCCTACTTGTATATGAAAGAGACACTAATTATTAATTTACAAAAAAAAATTATCAACAAATCAATATTAAATCAATCAATTCTTTTACAAGGGCCACTACAATATGAGGGGCAATATCTAATAAACCAATAAAAATTTAATTAAAAAAAATACACACATGCACATATACACCCCCTCCCCCCCGCTACCCCTGCCCACCACACGCACACACATATATATACACACGCACATATACACACACACACACACACACATTCATATATATACACACACATGCATATATACACACATAAACAAACACACACACGCACATACCCCCCTCCCCTGCAGCCTCCCCCCCCCCCCCCCCCAACACGCATATATACACCACACACACATATATACACAAAGGCATATATACATAAATGGAGGATAAATAGAGAGAAAACATACCAAAGTTGTAGAGAGAGAGAGAGAGCAGCCGCTAGAGAGAGAGAGAGAGAGAGAGAGAGAGAGAAATGGAGGGAACAAAATTGGTGGAAAGAAAAGAAGGGGGAGTCATGGACATGTCACGATCAATGATCGTGACAAGTTTGTCACGGTCATTGACCGTGACAAGTCCGTGACAAACTGTACTTATCACGGTCATTGACCGTGACAAGTCTTTGTCACGGACTTGTCACGGCCAATGATCGTGACAAAAAATGCGTGTTTTTTTTGTCACGGTCATAAACCGTGACAAACCTAGCCGCTAAAAGGGTGACAATTTTACCATTTTGGTGTAGTGAACCAAGTCATAAAAAAAATCTTAAGGTCATTGCCTAGTATATTTTTATTCCAAAGTGACCATTTTAAACTCCCTGGATATTCTTGAATCAATGAAAATAGAAAAAAATTCAGTTGACTTACAAACTTATGAGCTTGACATGTTTACCTCCAGTAAAGTGCCAAAGAATGAAAAGGGCATTGCTTTGAAAGACCGGAAGTAGGAGACTAAAGATTCAAATGATGATTCCATTTCCAATTTTAAGGATGTTTCTTTGTTGGCAAATAAGTTCAAAAAGTTTCTTAAGTTCCAAAAGCAATTGAAAGATGCCAAAAGACTTGAGAAATTCAAGAACAACAAGGCGGATCAAGTCCCTAAAAATAAGAGTGAGAGTGTTAAGAGAAATTAATCGGATAGGTGTTGTTGTTGTGAGGGTTATGGTCATAAGGTAGTGGAGTGCCCCACTAGACTTAAGAAGGAGGGAAAGAAACCGATAACATATAATGCCACCTTAAGTGATAGTGAATCAGAAGAGGGAGATAGTTCCCCCATTGAGCACAACTTTGTAGCATTCATGTCATGTCATGTGAGCGATGACGATAAATCTTTCCATAAAGATTCTCATGTGAATTATACTTTAGGTCACATTCCTCGTCGTGTTTACACTTACATTTATTGCGGTAGGCAGGGTCACCTTAGGCATTATTATTATGACATTAAAAATGCTCCTAGAAAGTTGAGGAATAAATCCATTTCGGTTACCAAAACCCCCATGCCTCGTTTTAAACCCACTTGGGTTAGTAAATCGAATTTGGAAGATTTAGGAATTAAACTTCATGATTCTTATTTGGTTGCACTTGATTCTTCCCATGTTAAATCTAAAGGATGATTGTGTTTTCATGTTTGTTATAAGCTAGTCTTTGCATCATGATATATATCTTACTAGTGTTATGACATGTTTATCTCTGTGAATTATTTTTTCATTTATTTGAGTCTTATTTGAAAAATACAAAAAGATTGTTGGTTTATATATTTTTGATAAAATACAAAGAGATTTTATTTTTGAGTCAAAAATATTTTTTGACAAACACAAAAAGATTTTTGATTTATTTTTTTATGTTACGAGTTTTCATGTTTGATGTGACATATTGGTGTGCTTGGACCCCCATCATTTCATTATCCATATGGCTAGGACATTTGGTCATAATTATAGATGCTTAGAATGATCTTAACCTTTGATCATTGGTGTTGTTTCAAGGTTGATTTGCATTTGGATTCGACTTTGTATGTATGCCATCATTGAACACATGAACGAGTTTATATGAATGTTTGATTTCTCATGCATATTTGAGTTTGGTGAGACATTCTTATCACAATTTTGTCATCTATGCGTAATAAGACTTAGGAGGACGTGTTCATATAAGAACTGTTTACTCTGACGATTGATATTGCTTAAATTGAAAAAATGATGAGTGTTCACGGGAAAGGGATATGAGAGTATAATAATCTCTTCGTCAAAACCACCGTTCAAAAGAGCCCAAGAAAAAATTAAGGTAGTAAAAAGAATCATATGCTAAAATAGTGCCAATAGATTTTCTCTACGTTGAGAAAACTAGAAACCTCAAAAGAGCTAGAAAAAGAAAAGATGTGTATATGAGGGTGTTTGGATGGAAAATAACAACTGGTTTGCACAATGAATCCTAATGTTGAAAAATCGTGTCATGATACTATTATTTGTTGAACCATCAAAATTTTGAATTTGTGTGCATGTTGTTCGTTTAGTTCATTAAGCTTAATATATTAATCATCACATATAGCTAAAACTAAGTTTGATGATATTTAGCTATCAATTAGAGCTTCTTGATCATTTCGATGTGTTCAAGTTGTGATTCATTTGCTGTAGTTCACGCCCATTCATTCCATATCTATCTTTGAGCACATTGATACTATGTTAGCATGAAACTCACATTGTTTTACTTATTTTATGTTTTCAGTTTTGAGTCAGTTTTGCTACTTTTTCATATCTCTAATACCTGTTTTCATGAAAAATTTTCACTAGGCAAAACTTTAACATTTTTAGAACTAGAATACAGAGTTTGCTGAATTCGTTCAAATGAATTCTGGACTTCGTTCGAATGACACATCCAAGTCATTCGAAGTCATTCAAAGTCTACTTCTCGTGACACATTTTTCAAGCCAATAATTATGTCAGATATGGTCATTAGAAGGGTCGTTTATAGGGTCGTTAGATATGTGCTTCAAACGTGACCTTACTGTTTCAAGTCATTTATGGTTTCGTTCAAATGACATAGCTTAGTCATTTGAATGAACTACCAGGTTTTTTAAGCCCTTGATATTCTTTTGTACCTGCTTTATATATGAGA
The DNA here is from genome assembly GCA_949130495.1 of Sambucus nigra. Lineage (NCBI taxonomy): Eukaryota > Viridiplantae > Streptophyta > Magnoliopsida > Dipsacales > Adoxaceae > Sambucus > Sambucus nigra. The sequence goes on along the minus strand of OX422213.1, from coordinate 624,557,721 downwards.
TGATTTTATTCTGTTTTGGTACTTCCGGGTTGATTTGGACAGTTTACATATAGTTGATAATACTTATTAATTCTTTGATTCTTATACTGCATTGATTTGTTTAGTCACAATTTTGTGTAGATTGATGATTCATGCTATGTAACTGTTTGCTAGCTATGATTTGGTACCTTGTGATTATTATTAGTTGGCGTTTCATGTTTATCTAGATATGCTTCATTGACTATTTCATTCTAGATATTTAGTGATTTGTTTATGTTTTTCACTTATTGTCCATTTGAGACAAAAAGGTGGAGAGATGTATGTGATGTAAGGGAGAAATTTATTTATTGAGCAAAGATTTTTTTGGCTTTACAAATTGGTATCATGTTCATATGTTTATATTTTATTGCTATCATATTGTACTCCACATATTAGTTTTTCTCACATGTTTAACAAATGATTTGTTTTACATATTAGTATTTTTATATCATTTGTTCCTTCATATTTCACTGGGTATTTGTCCGTTTCATGTGTGTGGATATTTTTTAGCGATGCGAGATTTCGAGACTACATCACATTCAGATAGCTCATGCTTGTCGAGCATGCATATACTAGTCCTAATCCTGTATTTTTTTCATTGGGGTTTTATGGAATGGCGTTTAAATGTCATACGTCTTGACGACCTGACTTAGGCATTTCATTGTTTGAGTTTTATCCCGAAATAGTCAAAGGGGAATCGAGTCGTTGTGTAAGTCTATTTGTCTTCCTTTTTAAACTCCGTATCATAGTGATTGTTTGGCTTAGGCCGACCGTGGTTTTTTTTTTGTTGTTTCCTCGTACATCCGGCGTTGTGAACTTTACTTTATTTTACTTTCTTTAATCACTTAGCTTCATGTTTAGGATTAAGCAAGATAAAATGGACTTCATTGAATTTAGTTCACAAACTTTGTGCGTGTTGAATTGGAAAAAGTTTTTTAAAAGAAAATTTATTTTGACATCCTTACAACACATTTGAGAAAAACGAATTGAATACACGTGTAAGTTGAGATAACATAATTCATCCAAACGTACGAGTTGTTACACATGGTTTTTTATTGATGCATAAAAAATGATATCTTCAAATGAAAAAGGGAGTGAAAAATGATATACATTTCTATTTTTGGGTATTAAGTTGAATATCAATGGGTTTTCACAATGAATCCTAGTTAAGCTCAATTGTTTGACGCTACTTATTTGAGAATCATCAATTTTTTTGGCTACTGTGAATTGTGTATGCTTATCCTTTATGAGTTCTTTATTTGTCACTTGAGGCTAAACCAAAGTTGATAAGTTTTTTCGGTCAAATAGAAATTCTTGGATATATTTTGAGTGACTGGTTCATATTTCTTTTGCTTTTAGTTCACGCCCCTTCACTCTGTACCACATTAGGTTTAGACACATTGATACTATGCAAGTGTGGAAAACTTATTTGTTTTATGTCTTTTATGGTAATTCTACCTATATATACTTATGTGCATAATTGATATATGAGTGGTCATTTATCTATTATGTTTGTTTTGAGTTTTTGCATTTGCATTTAATTCACATTTTCCATATGATTCATCTTCGATTCAAATTGGCATGTTCTGTGATCACATTGGTATCTTTTGTTCCATGTTCACGTTTGTATTAGAGGCTTCAATTTATGCATAAAAATTAGTGTCATTTGTTCATTGTTTGGATTATTTATGCTTGTGTTGTGGAGATGTTTGTCATTGCATATCACTTCGCATCATCGCATAATATACTTATTTTCATTTATGTTTACATTTGTTATATTTATGGGGAGAAGTTTTTTATATTTTCCACCTTATTCTTTGTTTATTCCTGATAAGAAAAGGGGGAGAAATAGTATCTAACTCTTTAACTCAAGGATTTTTTTTTACCTTAGGGGGAGATGTCCTATCTCAAGTGGAGATTGATTAGACAAAGGGGGAGGGTTTTTCAATGCAAATTTATATTTATTATATATTATTTTTTCATTTGAAAGGTGTCTTTAAGTGTGTAAGTTTGCAATGATAAGTGTTCACAAGAGGAAAGCTACTCAACGTTTGTGTCTTTCAAGTGTCTATTTGGGTTTGAGTCTTTAAGGAACGTGATGGCCCAAAGGTTTTCATCTTTGTGTTTTGTCCCAGAATAGTCAAAGGGGGATATTTGTAAGGACAAATTTCTAATAGGGTAATTTTGTATGTATTGGCTTAAATTCGTTTGGACAAAACTGTTTGAATAATAGGTTAGGACTTACGATTGTTTATCCTTCAAGCCTATGACATGTGCAATTGAAGACGATATTGAACAAGTTTAAAACGGTATCGATTACACGTCAAGTTTCGAGCCGAGTTTCATCTTTAACGTCCAAGGTATCTTATTGAGGTATGAATGTATATTTATATTTGATCCACGGATACTCTTGGGTAGTTGGTTTTATAAAATGTTTAAAGCATTTTTCGTAAAATGGATTTTCAAAGAAAAAATCTTTTTTGGTTTAAGTCATTCGAATGGGATTTTAAGTCTGTTCAAATGCATTTTAATACGTTGTTCCAACGAGTTTAAAGGTTACTTCAAACGAGATTCAAGTTTTCGTTCGAACAAGGTTTAAACGAGTTTGTTCTATTTCACATAATATTTTTGTTCAAAGGTCGTTTGAAGTCAATTCAAAAGAGTTCTACAGGGTCGTCCGAATGAGATGCAATTTCATTCAAACGACCATATAAACTTTGTTCAAATGACCCTATGAATTTTGTTCGAACAATATTTCTTAAAATCCATATCGCCTCAAAATTTGTATTTCTATAAATACTCAGGTTTGACATCCGTTTTGTTATATTTTTTAGAAAAATGAATTTTTGAGTCAAATGAAAAGCCTCCTAAATCCTAGTTTATATCCAAGTTTGAGATCTACAAATCCTATATACGTATGTTTGTTTGAAATCTCGTTTGGACTGCACCATAGTTATTTTCTCTGCCTATTTATAGTGTTTCGAGTGGTAGAGACCATGATTGTGTTATGCGATGAATTGACTCGTCACAACACAAGTAGGATCGGTGGGATATTGTGTGGGCATTAGAAGGTATCCAAATGTTGTTGCGAAGATGGTTACAAGGAATAAGGAAGCATGTCAAGGCTTAAAGTGTAATACCACATATTTTTTTAATGATTTTTAATTATGGGATTAATTGACTTAAAAAGGGAAAATATAGTTATAATTAATTCGTATTTAATTAAATAATTACTAGCGTGGCGAGAGTTAGTACTTATTGATGTCAGTGATGATTAATATTACTTAGTGAGTAAAGTAATATATGATGATAAAAATATTAAAGTTATCGTGAGTGAAAAAAAATATGGCAGTTACAGTAAACTTAGTTGGGACGCGCGTCTGAAACGTGTTGGGACTTAAATGAGGAATATTAATGTAATTTTTCTTTTAGTTATTCGGATGGTTATTTTGAGTGTGCCAATGTATCCAAAAGGGTCGAAATAGTCGGAAAATCCTACTCGGGTGTTTAGTTTGGAGTCCGGGGCAACTTTAGGCCAACCCGAAACCCCAGAGGGGTATTTTTATCTGTTGAGAATTTGGTACTAACTAATGGACAAAAATTATATGAATATATCATCCCTTATGTAGTAGAAGCTAGGGTTATGTTATGTAAAAATAGAGAGAGTCCAAGAGGAAGAAGGAAAAGAGGTTCCTAGGAGTTCTAAGGCCAAACCCAGTCACCTCTCACCTAAAATACCATCAACGTGTAGATCGGGAATAGTTGAACGCATCTATACCACTTTTATTCTATGATTCAACCATCCCATCGAGGCAAGTGATTATCTTGATTTAATTAGTGCATATATTATACATGTTAGTGTAGAATTGATGATATACACATGATATGATGAAATTTGGGTTGAAATTGAATTGTTAATCAAGCTTTTGGGTAGGAAATTGAATGTAGATGAATTACCATATGTAGAGGCTATGAATCTGAGTTATTATATGAAGAAAAATGGATTTAATTTTGGGTTTTGGGTGGATAAAATTAATGATGATGTAAAACTAGGACTTTTGACATTTGATTAAATTCCTTCACCCATATATGAGATTTAATAAGGTTTGATGGCTATAATATGTTAAGGATCATCTATATATATGTAAAATGGCTTGAGGACTGTTATTTATGAGTTGAGTAAAGTTTGATGTAAGTTGGGTGAACAAAAATGGGCAAAAATACAGATTTCCTAAGGTAGAGGACGAACTAGGAAAAGGTCGTTCGAACGACATGGGAAACTGGAAAGTTGTTCGAATGACATCGTTTGAATGAGAATCCAATGAGAATTAAGAATTTAGTTCGTTCGAACCCGTTCGAACGAGATACTGGGCACTTCGAACGAGATTTCAGATTTTTAGAAATTTACGGGGTGAGATGGAATTTTATGAAAATAATTCGAGTATAATGAACGACTTAAGGTTATGTAGGGCGACCACATTTCTTGAGCTAGTAACATGGGTATAGAAGTATATAAGGATAAAAAAAGACTTCTTAATGATATCCATTATAAGGGGTACGTTACGATCGAAAGAATAGTTGTAATTGGGAAACATCGTGAATATTGTAAAGAATGACAATTCGTACAAATTTGGAATATATAGGTGGTGTGATACTATTATTTATATGGGTTGTGTGTACCTATTGTATAAATCCTTATGTGTATGACATACCTACCATACTTGCTATCACGGAAGGTCTTAGGAAGGGGACAATCTTATCTTAATGAGCCTTCGGTGGGATTTTAGATTGCTACCTCAGGACATAGGTATGGGAAAGACTTATTTGTGAGTTAATAAGTTTGCGGTTACGTGGGCGCGTAATTATGTGCATAGCCCATGAGGCTGGAAACTATGTTCGCCTCCATTGTGTGTGATATGTGTTGATACGATTCCGGAGTGATTCAAAATTCGTAGTCCTTATGTACGTGATGTACTAGGACTCATAGCAGAGTATGTGTGCACCGCAATTTTAGCCTTTTGGGGTGCCGTGTATATATATATATATATATATATATATATATATATATATATATATATATATATATATATATATCAAGGTTCTAAAAAATGCGGGGTGTGATCGAGGCGTGGAGGTCAATCCTTAAGCTTTAGAAGCCTAGGCGGGCCTTAGGCGTAAAAAGGCGTTTAGGCCTTCTTAATATATTTTAATATTTTTTATCCATAAGAAGGCTATTAAAGTACTAAAATTTTACATATTATAAAAATATACGTGAATATATGCAAATTAAAATACTATTTGATTATTTTGGATGAGATAATGGTCTGGTTTGTAAAAAAATTCTTTAAAAGGTGATATCGTTTCACTAAAGCATTGTTGTTTTTAGAAAAAAGTGTACATTAAGAGTTTTACCAAGAATAAGGCATGAAAAGCGTAAGGCGGGGCATTTCTCCAAAGCCTCAAGTCGTGGCGTGCCTAGGCAGAGTCTAAGCATTTTTTTAGAATAGGGATATATATATATATATATATATATATATATATATATATATAGAGAGAGAGAGAGAGAGAGAGAGAGAGAGAGAGAGAGAAAGAGAGAGAGAGAGAGTCCCTCTATTCCCACTCTAAATTAACATTCCCCTGCTCCACTTTAATTTGAAAAGACTTTAATTCCCTCAAAGTTCATTCACTTAATCCAAAACTTATAACTTTTTCTCTTTTGATCCAAAAAAGAGAAAAAAACCCTTTTCATATTTTTTTATTTCCCTAAAAACTATTTTTTTAATAAAATTACATATTTATAAAAAAAAACTATTTTTTTTACAAAAACAAAAGACAATTTAAAAAAAAAACTCTACAGTTTTTTCTCTTTATAAAAAACAGTTAAACAAAGTTTTTTTTTTAATTATAAAAAAGAGTTGTATATATATTTGAAAAAAAAGAGTTGTAGCTGCTGTGGAAGTTACGGGACTTGGTAGTTGACGCCTCCATGATTCTCATTCCTGCATCTTGAGTTTCTCTATTTCAGTTAGGACATGTCACCCCTTTTTACTTAGACAGTCAGAGATTTGTGGATCTATTTAGTTATTCCTTTCAGTTGTTGATTTGCTTTGTTGGATTATTGTATTTTGGATTTAGGCTGGATGTGTTTACTCGTGTCTCATTTATTACCCTAGTCATTTTATTTCACATGGGATTCGTTTGAATGGTGTATGGTTAGTTATTGGTTATTTTTGTTTTATGTTAATTAAAAGATTAAATTTTGACATAAACCTTTTTAAATATTAGGTGGTTAGTGTTAACAATAAAGTTTGGACAATGATGCATATTCTGGGCAACCTAGATATTCTAAATTAATTTAATAAATGACTAATCACCCAGTATTTAATTAGGCAGGGTGTCACATAAAGGCATCAAGTCTTTAAGTAAGTCTAAGATTTTCTTGTAAAAGTAAATATGTCTTTGAGGACTTGCGTGGCTGGGCCGTCAGAGGTTTTTCCAGTTATGGGTTTTCCTCGTATCGTCGTGTTGTCATTTGCCTATACTTTGTTCCCTCTATACTCAACTAGATGCATTCTTAGGTCAAGGATAAAATTTGTAAATTGTTTTACACAACACTTTAGTTTAATTGGTGCAAAGATAAAAATTATAAATTTAAAAATTGGTGTGTATATTTGATAATTCGTATAAGACTGGAGCCTAGTGCATTTTCAGTTGCCTAACAGACTTTTATTGAATATGTTTTAGAAAGAAAAGAAAAGAACTAGGTCTATGTAAATAGATATAGGTTTTTAATCACCAAACATTTGTGAATATTGTATATGATTGGATATAGGAGACAGATTCGATGAAGAAAATTGTGTTTTTATTCTTATATCTCTAGATTCTTAATTTAAATGTGCAAAAACTTAGATCTTCTAACGCATGACCAAGACAAAATAAGTTGTGTGTGTGATAAGTTCAAGAGATGAAAACTTGGTGAAATAAGAAAAAATCACTTTCTCTCTCCTCACCTCCTTAGAAAAATGTAAATAGTATTTTTTTCTCCCTCTCCCTCTCTAACCTTTGTGGGTATTTCGTGCATATTGAACCCCTTCCCATGATCCATCTATGTAGGTACGTGAAGTGGGATTGGGATAATTAGGAATTCCATAGAGGTTTGGGTTTTCTACTTGGTAATGGACTATACTATAGACCCAAGGCAAAAATTTAATTGGCTTCCAAATAAAAATATGAAAATCTCGAATTACGGCTCGTAATTTATTTTATTTTCTATTAATTTGTAATTAATTACACTAAAAAATTAAAATTTATGAGACACCATATATTTTAATACTCAGGTTGATGAAGTGTAATTATTAAAACATTGTTAGTTGTTAAAACTATTAAATATCATTCTCACATGAAGAGATCTAACAAAACATAAGACAAATATATGAAAGCGATATGAAAGTCCTCAATATAAACTCATAAAGTGAAGTCAACAATTGTAAGAGATAAAAATGAAAAATTCCCATCATAAATCCTTAAAAAAAATCCCAACTGAATCTCAAGTGATACATGCGAAGACTAAGAAAATCCCACAATAGATGCTAACTGAAATATCTTAATATAACTTGGCTGAAAATGAAAAGAGAGACTAACTAAAGTAGAAACTCACATCGTCTATGAGGATGGAATACTGAACGAGTAAGAGATGATGTATGTGTGCTAGCTGGGATGAGGAAGACTAAACCAAAGGTCCAAGTCTAGCACCTCAAGTCACCACGCAAAAGAGATGGGTCAAAACCCTAACATGTCATTTAACTACGTAACTCAATGCAGTTATATATATATATATATATATATATATATATATATATATATATATATATATATATATATGTTTACTAGGATGTAACTTGTGAAATGCACGGGCGTATTATAATATTTTGTAAATATAATCAACATTAAAAAAATTATATACTATGACAATTAGTTAGTACCAAATTTTTTATTATGTTCTATAAAAATAGAGAGAGTCCAAGAGGAAGAACGAGAAGAGGTTCCTAGGAGTTCCAAGGCCAAACCCAGTCACCTCTTACCAAAATACCATCAACGTGTAGATCGGGAAGATAGAAACCCATTTATACCACTTTCATTCTATGATTCAGACCTTCCCATAAAGTCAAGTGGTTACCTTGCTATAATTAGTGCATATATTATACATGTTAGTGTATAGTTGATGATATACACATGATATGATGAAATATAGATTGAAATTGAATTATTAATCAAGCTTTTGGGTAGGAAATTGAATATAAATGAATTACCATATGTAGAGGCTATGAACCTGGGTTATTACATGAAGAAAAACGGTTTTAATTTTGGGTTTTGGGTGAAAAAAATTAATGATGATGTAAAACTAGGGATTTTGACATATGATTAATTTCCTTCACCTATATATGAGATTTAGTGAGGTTTGATGGTTAAAATATGTTAGGATCATATGTAAAATGGCTTTAGAACTGGTATTTGTGAGTTGGGTAAAGTTTGATGTGAATTGGGTGAACAAAAATGGGCAAAATGCAGATTTCCTAAGGTAGAGGACGAACTGGACAAAGGTCGTTCGAACGAATTGGGAACTGAAAAATCCAGAATCCAAAGATAAATCCAACAAGAATTCAGAACTTAGTTCATTCGAACGAACTCGCTCGAATGAGATATTAGTCACTTCAAACGAGATTTAAGATTTTTAGAAATTTACAGGGTGAGCTAGAAGTTGGTGAAAATATTTCGAGGATAATGAATGACTTAAGGTTATGTAGGAAAACTACATTTCTTGAGCTAGTAACATGGGTATAGAAGTATATAAGGATAATAGCGACTTCTTAGTAATTTCCATTATAAGTGGTGCATTACGATAGAGAGAATAGTCGTAATTGGAAACATCGTGAATACTGTAAAGAATGACAATTCGTACAAATCTGGAATATATAGGTGGTGTGATCCTACTATTTATTTGGGTTGTGTGTACCTATTGCATGAATCCTTATGTGTATGACATACCTACCATACTTTCAATCACGGGAGGTCTTAGGAAGGGGATTAAAAAGCTGTTACTTAGGCCGTTTAATACAAGATTAAACTATTGAAGTAACTCCGAACTATTTTTTGAGGAAACTCTTTTCTTTAAATCAAACCTATTTAATCACAAGAAGTATTTAATAAAATATGTACGAGATCAGTTCAAGATTTGTTAACAGGTTTAGCAAAATAGTTTAAAACAATTAAACTCAGCGTAACCACAAGAATGAGATGAGGAGATGTAGAAATATTAAGTACAAGAGATTTTTAACGTGGTAAAACCTCACCCAACCGAGGAAACATCCACGGTGCCTTTTAAGTCACAAACCAAAAATCCACTAAAACAAAATATTCAAGTTACAAACTATATAACACACAAGAATACAAATCAATCCTATATAAGTTTAGAAATGTACCCACTGGTTTTACTTCTAACTTCTCTAAAGTTTTGATTGTCGATGTGGCTTTCCTAGTTTGCTAACTTCCACTTTGTTTCAGTCTTTACGTCGACTCTTGTTGATTAAAGATCTTATAACCAACACTTCTGTATTGTAGTGTGTCAAGTGTTTGGGAACGTGCTACTAATCACATGCACACACATACAAACACACTTATTTTATACAAACAGTCCTATCAAATTACAAATCAGATCTATATGCTGTGATTTTCAGTTTCTCTCTTCTTTGGAAACAAAAACTTTGTCTGACGTTTTAATCAATCTCAAAATCCAAGGTAACCTTGCTCGAAAGACGGTTCAAGGTCTTAATCAATTTCAGAGGGTTTTAAAAATATTTTGAAATTGAAAACCATCAATTGCAATTCAAACTAGGTCAAAAGTCTTGTTTCAAAAGAACTAGGAACAAAAAATGATTTGTTAATTCTAGAGTTGAAAAACATTTACAGAAAATAAATCAATAAACAGATTTCTCAAGATGAGAAGCTAAATATGCAGATCTAGTTGTAATATGACATGCAATAGTCAAATCTATAGTTTCTATTAAAGAGAAATGCAGATCTAACACGTAAAGTCTAAGTTGGAAACAAGATCTTAAACTTAGAGGAATAAAACTTCAAATACCCTTCAAAACCACCTCTAACAACACACTCAAACACACAGGAATAGTGTTTGGTAAAACTGCTTATGAGATATGAGTTAGGGTTTGAAATAGGTTAGGGTTTTGAAGACAGGGTCAGGACGATTAGGGTTTCACTCTCTCTGGCTTTCTCTCTCTTTATTTTTCTTTCTTCTCTCTCTTCTCTTTCTCTTCTCTCTTCTCTTTCTGGTTAGACGAAGTGGAAAAGTTCTCAGATTCAAAGGCTAAGCCTCCTTTTATACTGAGGGGCGAAGATTCGAGAAGGCAGTCCAAAATCAAGGGTTGAGATTTGGTCTAGCCACATTGACTTTGATCCAACGGTGAGTTAAAAGGCTTCTGATTAGTTGATAAGGGTTCCACACAGATTGAACTCAAGCACATGTAGAGCGTTGATAACAATGATCCAAGGGCTGGCAATGGACAACAGTTTTGAGTCTTTAAAGAAACGGAAATCCAACCAGTATAAGGGTGGCAGGTGTAGGGTTGCGATTAATCCTTACACGAGTGTTACACTATAATTACATAGGCACCCTATAGTCTTTAGCTCTTTCGGATCCTACCCAAATCAACTTTGAGGTTTAAAACCATAAAACCAGAAATTATAGAATGACCCCAAAAGCTTTTAAATCCATATTTTAATTTAAAAAAAACATTTAAAAATCATTAAAAATTCCCAAAAATTATTAAAACCAATTTTAAATGGGATTAAATACACACAATTCTTACACATTCAAATTATGCAATATATATGTAATGAATGCAATCCTAATGCGTGTGAATGATTATGAATATACCTTTAATCAATCAAAAAAGAGGAATGAAGAGTAGAGTACTGTCTGAGGCTTTTTGGATTCTAGGGAATGGACACAATTTTGTCACTATTTCCAAACTAGATGAGCACTTATACAATGTAGACTCAAGTGAGTCAAGAGTATAAGGTTATTCAATCTCCCCCTTTGGAAATATGAGACAAAATCTCCTTTGAGTCATCTAGGATTCGTAGGGCAACAAAGAAATTAGGAAAAATATATTCCTAAAAGATTCTATCTACCCATTTCCTAGAAAAGAAAATTACATAACTCAACTATTTACAAACCAATACCCTAAAAGCATCAATGGTACAAATTCCTGCAAAGAATACTAAGGTCAAGAATTTTAGAAATAAATAAAAAATGAACTCATAAGACTCAAATTTCTCCCCCATTTTGTCTCAAATGGACAAAGGGAATATTACTTAAGTCATAGGAGTTTATTCTGCACAAACCATTCCTATTGATTTACGCAAAGCAATAAACCTATTGTAATCCAAAGGTTTGGTAAAAATATCTGCGAGTTACAAATCAGTAGGAAAGATAATTGATTTCTAATTCCTTAGTTTCAACTAATTCGCGTATAAAGTGATGTCAAATTTTTATATGTCTAGTTCGCGAGTGTTGAACATGATTTTTAGAGATATTGATCGCGCTTTGATTATCACAATAGAGATGTAATTGATCTTCTTGAATACCATAGTCACTTAGCATTTTCTTAAGCCAAAGTAATTGAGCACAACAACTTCCAGCGGCTATGTATTTAGATTCAGCTGTTGATAAGGAAGTGCAGTTTTGTTTCATACTACTCCATCCTACCAAATTATTACCGATATAGTAACATGCTCCTGATGTGATCTTACTATCATCAGTACACCCTGCCCAATCGGCATCAGTGTACCCTATTATAGTACTAGGAGTATCATTGGTGTACCAAAGTCTTAAATTTAGAGTACCTTTTATGTATTTTATGATTCTTTTAACACACACTAAATGGCTATTTTTAGGATTGTTTTGATATCGGGCACACACGCAAACATCGTACATAATATCAGGACGTGAGGCAGTAAGGTATAGTAAGGTTCCTATCATACTACGATATAGAGTAGGATCTACAGATTTACCACTCTCATCCTTAGATAATTTTATCGTAGTACTCATGGGAGTTTTAGCTTCTTTGGCACTTTCAAGGCCAAATTTTTTGACAATCTCTAAAGCATACTTAGAGTGCGAAACAAATAATCCTTATGAATTATGTTTGACTTGAAGACCCAAGAAAAATTACAACTCCCCCATAAGAGATATTTGAAATTCTTTATGCATAATTTTAGAAAAGGATTTAGCTTCAGAGGGAGATGTTGATCCAAAGATGATATTGTCAACATAAACTTGAGCTATAATAATATGTTTGTCAAAATGTTTGACAAAAAGAGTTTGATAATTTCCACCTCTCCTAAAACCTTTGTCTAAGAGAAAATTGGAAAGGCGCTCATACCAGGCTCTTGGTGCTTGTTTTAGGCCACACGAAGCCTTTTTAAGATGAAAAACATGATTTGGATATTGAGGGTCAATAAACCCTTTTGGTTATTCTACATAGGTCTCCTTAGTCAATATTTTATTAAGAAAGGATGATTTGACATCCATTTGGTAAAGCATAAAATGTAAGTAATAAGCTATGGTAAAGAGAAGATGAACATATTCTAAGCGAGTAACAGGAGCAAAAGTCTCGTTAAAATCTATTCCTTCAATTTGAGAGTATCCTTGAGCAACTAATCTGACTTTGTTTCTAATGATTATCCCACTTTCATCAGATTTATTTTTAAATATCCAACGTGTACCAATAACCTTTTTGTGGTCAGGCCTAGGTACAAGATACCAAACATCATGAATGATAAATTGAAGAAGTTCTTCCTGCATAGAAAAAATCCAATGAGGATCATTCAATGCATAATTTACATTCTTTGGTTCCACAAGGGAAACAAAACATGCATAATGATCATAGTCTCTTATTTGAGATCTTGTACGTACAGGCTCACTAGGGTTACCAACAACGTTATCTATGGGATGGTCTTTAGAAAACCAGTTAGGTACTTCAGGTGTCCCAATTGGTAAAGAATCATCTATTTTTGGAGAGTCATTTTCTAAAACATTTTCAAACTCTTCCACAATAGTTGGTTCTCCAGTCTTGCTCTCAACAGTAGTGTCGCTTACAATAACATTTATGGATTCCATTAAGGTCTTAGTTCTAAGATTATAGACACGATATGCTCTACTATCAGGAGAGTAACCTAGAAAGATAGCTTTATCTCCACGAGTCTCAAATTTGGATAAGTGTTCTCTGTCTTTACAGACATAACACGTACTACCAAAGGTTCTAAGGTACTTAAGATTGGGATTTTTCCCATACCATTGTTCGTAAGGAGTTTGTTTAGAATTCTTTCTAAGATAGACCCTATTGATAATGTTACAAGCAGTACAAATAGATTCTACCCAGAAATATTTAGGTAAAGTTTTGACATGAATCATAACACGTGCCATCTTTTTAAGAGTACGATTCTTTCGCTCAGTAATACCATTTTGTTGAGGAATCTTAGGAGCACTAAATTCATGTTTGTAACCATTATAGTCACAATATTCTATAATACTGGTGTCTATGAATTCTCCACCTCTATCACTATGAATTCTATTTACTTGAGAGTCCTTCTCATTTCAATTCGAAGTAAAATTTTCAAAAAAGTTTGAAAAGTATCAGATTTTTGTTTTAAGAAGGCTACCCAAGCAAATATGGTGAAGTCATCAACCATAACAAGAATATAACTGTGTCCACAGAGACTAATAGTTCGAGAAAGACCCATTAGGTTCATATGGATGAGCTCCAAGGGTTTAGAGGTAAGGATATCTTTAACTTTCTTATAAGGAGCCTTAATAATTTTTCCTTCCTGACATGACCCACAGACAATATTAGAAATAGGTTTGATCTTAGGAATACCTCTAACTATTTCTTGTGAAGATAATCTACTGAGATATTCGTAATTTATGTAACCCATTCGATTATGCCATATCTCATTGTCATCCATTCTGGCAATGTTACAAACCTCCGTACTGTTCTGGACAGTATAACAATTATCGCGAGTATTGAGTCCTGTAATTATGCACTCACCTTTTTCATTTAAAATTTTGCAATTATTCTTTGAAAAGGTGATAGTATGATTTGAGTCACAAAATTGCGAGATACTAAGTGGATTAGCCTTAAGACCTTTTACTAGAAGAACATTTTCAAGTAAAGGTAATGCTTCTTCTTGGAGTGTTCCTTTACCAATGATTTGAGATGACACCATCACCAAAAATAACTTTTCCTCCAGCAAAGCTGGTTTTGTTCAAAAGTTTGGTATCATCCCCAGTCATGTGCTTTGAACATCCAGAGTCTAAATACCAACCAAAGGGAGTGTGTTCAGCTTTTAAAGTAGTAATCACAATATTAAACTTCATCTAGGGCAATAGTTCATCTTTTCTAACCCAAATAGCTCTTGTTTTCATTTTGCACTTATTTTCTCTTAATTGATAAAATTTGCTAGCATTTAATTTTTGTTGTAAAATGTTTTGCGCATGAGTTTGAATTTTATGGAAAGTAGGAGCATTTGGTTTAGGAAAGTGCCTAGGAATCCTTCTTGTAAATGATCCTTTAGGTTTGGTCTTTCTCTTTCTATAGTTAGAGTTTTTATCTAGTTGTCTAGGCAGAACATAATTGTTACGACTTCTCCTAGAATAGTTAAAGTTCTGATATATAGGAGTGTTATAGATAGGGTTAACTAAGCGTCTAGAATAGCATACATCGAATGAATGACCATATAAGTCACAGTATGATCAATATAAATTGCTTGAAGAGGGAATATCCTTAGGAAAGTTTCTAAACACAGGCTTCATGGAGTTTTAGGGTTGAACCTTATTCCTAGGAAGTACAGTTTGAAAAGCAGAATCACTTTTCCAAATAGGGGGGCAAACATATTTAGCCTTTGGTAAAATTTCACACTTAGAGTTACTTGATTCCCCAATATCAAACTTTTGTTGTTTGTCATCAAACTCATTTTTCAGAGAATGAAAATCTGGATAAGTTTCTATAGGTCTTTTGCCTCCTGACACAAACTTGATTGGTTCAAAGTTTTTAGTTTGTGTCTTCAAATTTGGGCAAAACCCTATTCCATTTCGATTAATAGAATTGGTTTTTGATTCAGCAACAAAACCATCAAAACGGTTGGAATTATTTTCAAATTTTGAAATTTTTTTGAAAACAGTTGCTATCTTTTCTTTAGATTGTTCCAATTCTAATAATGTCCCTTTATATTTTTTCTCCAAAGTTTCATTTTCTTCAATAAAATTCTTCAATTCTTGATAAAAAATTTTGACTTCATTTTCATAAGTTAGAAATTGGGTAGTATAATCTTCAACATTAAGTTTAACCATCAGTCTTAGGTCTTCGAGTTTCTTAGTGAGATTTTTCACTGTCTTTTCTAGTCTTGAGAGTTTTCGCATAAAGTGTGTGAATATCAGGGAGGTCTTCAGTGTCCGAATCACTAAGTGTAGTGTGTGAAGTGACCCCTAAGGATTCATTTATTAAACTCACACACACATTGACATCGTCATTATCACTTTCCCTTTGACTCACACACCCCGTAGTATAAGTAGCAGTGTTCTCAGAAACTAAAGCATCTAAACCAGTAGCAGCATGATTTATAACAACAGAAGTAGAGCTATTATCATCATTCTCATACATAGGCATATCATCATTATAGATTATCTTAGGAAAGAAAGACATGCAAGGATCAAAAGCATCAGATGATTCAGGTTCCTCATTTTCAGAATCACTTGAATCATCCCATGTTTTGCAAATGTTGGCCCTAGTATGTTTATTGGACATGTTCAATTTCAGTCTACAGTCTTGTACTATATGTCGTAATTTTCCACATCTAAAACATTAAATATTCTTGAAGTCTTTATTAGGTCTAGTATGAATGTCCTTATGATGTTTGTCTTGACCTTTCTCATGAGGTTTGTAATTAGATTGAGGTGGATAATTAGGCTTGCCTTGTGTATTTGCCATTTTATTTCTAAATTTGACAATTTTCTTAAACTGTTTTGACATCAAGGAAATTTGATTATCCAAACTATCTATATCACATTCCTCATCAGAGTCATCATTGGGAATATTAAGCTCAGGTTTCATCAACTTAGAGGAAAAACTCAAATTGAAACTAGTATGTTTTCTATGGGACTGGGTCAATTGCTTCTTAAATTATAATTCCATTTCCACAGTTGTTAGTTTACTACTGATTAATTCAGGAGTGAGATTTTGGTCACTCATTTCCTCAATAGCATATCTTTTGTTATCAAATTTCTGTGGTAATGACCTTAGAATTTCAGAGACAATTTCATGTCTGTTATAAGTGATCCCATTAGCATGCAATTTGGTCACAATGTCAGTCAATTTCATGTAAAAGTTATCAAATGATTCAGAGTCTGACATAATTAGTGAGTTATACTGCTGGACTAGCATCTGTGTTTTAGCAGCCTCAGTGTATCTCAAGCTTCCTTAGAAGTAGCACAAGATGAGATCCTTTTGAACTCATGTTCATTTATGGACATAAATATAGCATTCTTTCCTTTATTATTGTTTCGAGAAGCTTGCTTCTCTTCTTGTGTGAATTCACTTAATACTTTCTTAATCCTCTCATTATTTCCTTCAGTGGTTGGTTTTGAAGGATAAGTATATCCATTTTCAACAATATTCCATACATCATCTCCCAAGGTTCCTTGTATGAAAGCAATCATCCTTACTTTCCAGTAAGAAAATTTGTTCCCATCAAAGTGAGGAGGTCTGGTCAAGTTACCAAATCTTTCATTTGTCTCGTCCATTGTTTGATTTCAAGAAAATAATTTCAAAAACACAAGATCTTTTAAAAATATTTCCAAAGCTCTGATACCAATTGAAAAAGATGTTACTTAGGCCATTTAATACAAGATTAAACTATTGAAGTAACTCCGAACTGTTTTTTGAGGAAACTCTTTTCTTTAAATCAAATCAGTTTAATCACAAGATGTGTTTAATAAAATATGTACGAGATCAGTTCAAGATTTGTTAACAGGTTTAGCAAAATATTTTAAAACAATTGAACTCAACCACAAGAATGAGATGAGGAGATGTAGAAATATTAAGTACAAGAGATTTTTAACGTGGTAAAACTTCACCCAACCGAGGAAACATCCACGGTGACTTCCAAGTCACAGACCAAAAATCCACTAAAACAAAATATTCAAGTTAGAAACTATATAACACACATGCACATAAATCAATCCTATACAAGTTTAGAAATATACCCACTGGTTTTACTTCTAATTTCTCTGCAGTTCTGATTATTGATGTGGCTTTCCCAGTTTGCTAACTTCCACTTTATTCCAGTATTTACATCGAATCTTGTTGATTCAAGATCTTATAACCAACACTTCTGTGTTGTAGTGTGTCAAGTGTTTGTGAACGTACTACTAATCACATGCACACACACACACACACACACACACACACACACACACACACACACACTTATTTTATACAAACAGTCCTATCAAATTACAAATCAGATCTATATGCTGTGATTTTCAGTTTCTCTCTTCTTAGGAAACAAAAACTTTGTTTGACCTTTTAATCAATCTCGTAATCCAAGGTTACCTTGCTCGGAAGACCGTTCAAGGTCTTAATAAATTTCAGAGGGTTTTAAAAATATTTTTGAAATTGAAAACCACCGATTGCGATTCCAACTAGGTTAAAAGTATTGTTTCACAAGAACTAGAAACAGAAAATGATTTGTTGATTCTAGAGTTGAAAAACATTTACAGAAAATAAATCAATAAACAGATTTCTCAGGATGAGAAACTAAATATGCAGATCTAGGTGTAATATGACATGCAATAGTCAGATCTATAGTTTATATTAAAGAGAAATACAGATCTAACACGCAAAGTCTCAGTTGGAAACAAGATCTTAAACTTAGAGGAATGAAACTTCAAATACCGTTCAAAACCACCTCTAACAACACACTCAAACACACAGGAATAGTGTTTGGTAAAACTGTTTATGAGATATGAGTTAGGTTTTGAAACAGGTTAGGGTTTTGAAGACAGGGTTAGGATGATTAGGGTTTCACTCTCTCTGTGGATTTCTTTCTCTCTCTTTCCTTTTCTCTCTTCTCTCTTCTCTCTCTGGTTAGAAAAAGTGGCAAAAGTTCTCAGATGCAAAGGCTAAGCCTCCTTTTATACAGAGGGGCGAAGATTCGCGAAGGCAACTCAAAATAAAGGGCTGAGATTTGGTCTAGCCACATTGACTTTGATCCAACGGTGAGATAACAGCGGTGAGTGGCTTCTGATTGTTTGAGAAGGGTTCCACACGGATTGACCTCAAGCGCATGCATAGCATTGATAACAACGATCCAAGGGCTGGCAATGGACAACGGTTTTGAGTCTTTGAAGAAACAAAAATCCAACCGGTATAAGGGTGACAGGTGTAGGGTTACGATTAAGCCTTTCACGCGTATTACAAAATACATACACAAGCACCCTATAGTCTTTTGCGCATTCGGATCCTAACCAAATCAACTTTCAGTTTTAAAACCATAAAACCAGAAATTACAGAATGACCCCAAAAGATTTTAAATCCATATTTTAATTAAAAAAACATTTAAAAATCATTAAAAATTCCCAAAAATTATTAAAACCAATTTTAAATGGGATTAAATACACACAACTCTCACACATTAAAATTATGCAATATATATGTAATGAATGCAATCCTAATGTGTGTGAATGATTGTGAATATACCTTTAATCAATCAAATAAGAGGAATGAAGAGTAGAGTATTGCCTGAGGCTTTTTGGATTCTAGGGAATGGATACAATTTTATCACTATTTTGAAACTAGATGAACACTTATACAATGTAGACTCAAGTGAGTCAAGATATAAGGTGCTTCAGGGGACAATATTATCTGGATGAGACTTGGGGGGATTTTAGATTGCTACCTCTAGACATAGGTTTGGGAAAGACTTATTTGTTAGTTGATAAGTTTGCGATTACGTGGGTGCGGAGGTATGTACGTAGCCTATGGGTCTGGGAGCTATGTTCGCTTACATTGCGTGTGATATGTGTGGATGCGATTCCAGAGTGATTTGAAATTCGTAGTCCTTACGTGCATGATGTACTGAGATTGATAGAAGAGTATGTGTGCATCACAGGTTTCGCCTTTTGGGGTGTCGTATTAGTATGCTCACCCTGCCTCTGCTATTGCTGAGCTATCCGTGACCTACTGGCACTACCCCCACCTGTCCTTCCTTGTTGGCTAGGCTAACCTCCTCGCTTGTTCCTCTGGCATGGAAACGGTGGTCTTGAAAATGTAGCAATGCAACATTAAGTACGTCTGTATAGGACTATAAAGATAAATTAACCAGAAGATGCTAACTGATCCTCCAGGTTAGGCCATCCATGAACATCTGTATTTTCTTCTCTTCAGTAGGCACCTCACTAGGTACCAAATTAATCGATGAATTCCTCCTCATATTCTGTGACTATCTTCCCCTCCTGAGTGACGTCCAGTAATTTTTGCCTCATCTCGGTCTGAATGACGAAAGGAAAATACTTGCGGTCAAATTGCACCCAGAAACTTTAAATCGTCATACTGTCCCTCTCCTCTAAGGGTGTAGTGGACTCCCACCACTGTAAAGCTTCCCCAACTAGCTTAAAGGTAGCCAGTAACTGTCTCTGAATATCTGTGCACTCATACATGCGAAGATGCCTCTGGATATTTTTCTTCCATTAACATGCGATAACAACATCAGAACTGCCCGAGAACTCTAGGGGATGTTCCTTTTGAAAGGCATCCCTAACTCTCTCCCATACAGTGGAAAACTGATCTGGAACTGGCGCCACAGCCTGAACCTAGAGTGGAGCCTACTGCACCACCGCTAAAGCTACATTTACTGCCTAAATAACTATGGTGGCAACCTCGGCAGTGTTCATTGTTCTCTGAACATGAGCTGCTGACTACTCTAGTTAGGCCTGTTTGTCTCATGGTGCACGTCGAGGAGGCATCTGACTCAAGAAAGAATTTTATTAGTCCACAGTAATTATTAAATCTCAAATATCTTAAGACGTAATCGCATAAATAAGAGTACAAGGATCCTAAAGATAGGGATCTATATCAAAGGATGCTAAGTTGAAAGCATAATAAGCCGTACAGATCTTAAAAAACTATAAAACCTGATGCTCTGATACCACCTGTGACACCCCACCTAATTAAATATTGGGTGATCAATCCTTTATTCAATTCAAAACAAAGTGTTCGGTTGGTTCATTCATAGCATCATTGTTGAAATACATTTAACATTAATAATCACCTAATAAATAATTAAGCTAGTGTCAAAACATTTTCCATTTTAAGTTATACCCAAAGAATAATTAATAATTTCTAAGTATCAAAACAACAACTATTTACCATTCACATGAATATAATAAATACTGGATATAACTCAACTGCTGAAATAAAAAAGACTGGATAAAAGATTCCAGTTTGAAGTCTCAAACCAATAAACCATAAAATACTCAAAAGCAACTGAAATGAACTACTAAAGTAAACTGAGTACAATCTCTCTGATAAAACAACTGAGAATGGGCGACACATGACCTAAATGAAATGTTTGAATAGAACTGAAAGAAATGATAGAGGAGTCTAAATGCAAGAACCTGCAACTGTGACAACCACTGCAGCTCCCTAAACAATCCAAGCGTCTAAGTCTGGTAACCCTGGGGCTGAGCACTTGATATAATACATATATATAGCAAAAGAGAGAAGAATTGAAAGAGATGGGTCAGAGCCCGAGTTGGAAAAATATTAGTTTTAACAATTATTTAAAATTTGCACTAAAGCAAGTATTATGTGCATGCTAACGTTTCGAGCTCTCGCATGATATCCTCACCTCTCATCTATTGTGCACGCCTAACACATTTTTTAATCCACACTAGATATGTTACCCAACCCTACTAGTTCGAAATCACAATGTCACTCTCTACGTTCACCAGTAGTATACCCGTATCGCCCATACAATACATTATTAAAATAGTTTATCCCGGATAACCACATTTCATAAACACCGTTCGAATAGTTAGTCTTTTACCCACTAAGATTATTTTATATATCATCATTACCATATCTACTATTTTCACACTGTAGAATTATTCACAAGTCTATCTATCTATCTATCTATCTATCTATCTATCTATCTATCTCTCTGTCTCTCTGTCTGTCTGTCTGTCTGTCTGTCTGTCTGTCTGTCTGTCTATCTATCTATCTATCTATCTATCTATCTATCTATCTATCTATCTATCTATCTATCTATCTATCTATCTATCTATCTATCTATCTATCTATCTATCTATCTATCTATCTATCTATCTATCTATCTATCTATCTATCTATCTATCTATCTATCTATCTATCTATCTATCTATCTATCTATCTATCTATCTATCTATCTATCTATCTATCTATCTATCTATCTATCTATCTATCTATCTATCTATCTATCTATCTATCTATCTATCTATCTATCTATCTATCTATCTATCTATCTATCTATCTATCTATCTATCTATCTATCTATCTATCTATCTATCTATCTATCTGTCTATCTATCTGTCTATCTATCTGTCTATCTATCTCTCTATCTATCTGTCTATCTATCTGTCTATCTATCTGTCTACCTACCTGTCTACCTACCTGTCTACCTACCTGTCTACCTACCTGTCTATCTACCTGTCTATCTATCTGTCTATCTATCTGTCTATCTATCTATCTATCTATCTATCTATCTATCTATCTATCTATCTATCTATCTATCTATCTATCTATCTATCTATCTATCTATCTATCTATCTATCTATCTATCTATCTATCTATCTATCTATCTATCTATCTATCTATCTATCTATCTATCTATCTATCTATCTATCTGTCTGTCTATCTGTCTGTCTGTCTGTCTGTCTGTCTGTCTGTCTGTCTGTCTGTCTGTCTATCTATCTATCTATCTATCTATCTATCTATCTATCTATCTATCTATCTATCTATCTATCTATCTATCTATCTATCTATCTATCTATCTATCTATCTATCTATCTATCTATCTATCTATCTATCTACATATATATAATAATCCTACACCGTTAGGTTAAGACCACTTGGCGCAATGAATAATCTGCTATCATGTCTAGATGCGTCATTCATGGCAGAAGGACTACTGGTTCAATCTCTCACGAACCATAAAATTCAAATAAAAAATATTGGAGGCGAACATAATCCCCAGCCAAATGTGTTACGCACATACATACACTCTCATTCAATCGCCGAAACTATCCTACATCTCAGATAACACGTAACCAAGTTCATATACTCTGGGAATAAGTCAAATATCCCCCCAATGGCCAACACAGGATAAGACTGTCCACTACGCGAAAACCTCCTCCTGATAGCAAGCAATATAGGTATTCTATACACATAATAACAAGCATATAACAGGCACTCTCGCATCCTCTTAAAATCAATTGGTATTCACCCAACCCGTACATATATTTTCCATACGTAGTATTCTTTCATTACTACTTATAATATAATTATTTCGATAACTCTCTCTCAAAATTTCCAAGGTTAACTTACTGTTGCAATATTTAAAATATTATTTCCCAAATACTTCCCAACAGTTCTTTACCATGCCAAATTCAGTAAATAACAATTTTCCTCGCTCAAATTAACCGTGTAACTCGATTTGGGTAAAAAATAGAAATTCCTAGATTTTTGAACCTGTCGTTCAAACCAGAAACTATCTTGTTTGAATGAGATAGCATGTCATAAGAACAATATATCGCGTGATATGGGTTCTCGTTCGAACCAGGCTCAATCTCATTTGAACGAGATTGAGCAGTTTCGTCCCCATCCTGCACCGGCTACATTTTTCCACCATTAACAACTCTAAAATCTCTAAGGCTCAGTCCCAAACACCAAAACAACAAACCAAATTTATATCCTAATATGTTTAGATGATTTTTAGCAACTTGGAATCATTAAATCTTTACAATACATCAATTAAATATGAAGTTCCCAAATTTAAACCTTAAAGACCTAGTTCTTCCAAATTTCAATTTAATGACCATTAAAACCCAAATTCGTTTCTCAATCACAACATATAATTTCAGGATTCCTATTTTATATGCGTAGGGGTTCAATTCTTCATCAAAACAACTCTTAATCTATGATTTAAATTCTTTAAATTCACATAATTCAATTCTAAATCATATGTTTGATTCCTATGCTAACATATGCACAATTATTGCAAATAGGAAGTAAGTAATAAACACTTGCCTCGATTATGATGGTCTGATCCGCTGATGAAATTGGTATAGACTTGTTCCTCGTCTTCCAATCTATGCTTTGGTGGGATTTGTGGTATGAGTTCTTGAA
The DNA here is from genome assembly GCA_949130495.1 of Sambucus nigra. Taxonomy (NCBI): domain Eukaryota; kingdom Viridiplantae; phylum Streptophyta; class Magnoliopsida; order Dipsacales; family Adoxaceae; genus Sambucus; species Sambucus nigra. The sequence goes on along the minus strand of OX422213.1, from coordinate 624,534,187 downwards.
TTTTTCTCCAAGAACACCTATGCACTACAAGAAAAATGGATGATAAAAGTGAGTCAAAAACTGACATAAATGGCCAATTGTGTCAATTTTAGAATTTTTCAAAATTGGCATATAAAGCCCTGACATAAATTTTCGTAAAACTGACATGAATAAAATCACATTTATCTCAGTTTTTGAGAACACACATAAAAACTACGGTATTCAACATATTTTTAATCACATTTTCATAAAACTAACATAAATAACATCATATTTATCTCAATTTTATTAATTTTATAAGAGTTTTTTCAAAACTGACATAAATGTCGATACAAAAATTAAAAAAATCATTACTCATCAATAAACAACTATTATTTGAGGTCAAATCAACACTTGTAAATAGATAATAACCAAGGTCATAAATATTACTAAGTTGATGCACATCAAGATATTTACAATACAAAATAGAGATGTGAGCTATATCATATCCAAAAACTTGCTAGTGATACTAGTGCATGCCCATACCTAAAGGCACGAATGTAAGTTCGAGAGATGATACATGACTTAAAATTAGAGAATTCTTACTAAAAAAATTCATAATTTACCCTAAAGATTTAAATGGCCATCATTAATTATCACACGCAGAAAAAATATAACAAAAACATCAATTGGAAATATGATCTATACACATGAGCCCGGTGAAATAATATGAAAATAATTAAATGGTTGACAACACAACATTTATGCCATCCCACCTTACAAATAATACTCAGTGACCACCACATTCACAAACCAAAAATCAATTATATTAAGAAACAAAAATTTAGTTCATATTAAAATAAATTGATGCGAAAACAACCCCTACTATGACGAAGTGGCACTGAAGTTCGGCTCTTGAAGCATATTTAGTCAAACAACCTTGTAGAATTATACCTACAAATATAAATAAACCACCTTCAAGATAAAAGTCATAAGTTAATAAGAGTTCTGAAATCAATCAAATTGGAGCTGCTAGATAGAATTCTATATTAAGGAAATTTAATATGAATACATTTTATTATCTGCACATAACCAAATACATATTTCTGTAATTGTGCAAATGCTAGACCGAAAGAAAAATGGTTAATTTCTAAACAAAAAGTACCATTACCATATTCTCTACCACTACTGAACAATAATTTGGTTATAAACCATTAAGAAGAAAAAAGGAAAAAAAATTAAAAATTGGAAGAAACATAATCCGAAAACCCCAAATTAGGGACTAATAATTTAACTAAGTCCCAAATCTCCAAAATCTAAAAGAACTAAAGGATAACAAACATTCTAAATGTACAGGTTCATTTCCAATTGCAACTGTGTTAAAAATATTATAAATTCAACAAAATTTGAAGCCACAAATTCCAAATATAAAGAAAACCACATGATCCCAGTATCTACAATTTCGCTTATTAGTACTAACAGAGGTTTAGGATTAAGAAACCCTATAATAAATTAACATTGACATATGATGCATCAAAAGTACATATCAAAAGTGTTATCTAACTAGATAACAGAGAACTTATAATCCAGTTAAGTAATAAAAAAAAGTCACATTAATGATATAACAAAATTAATGATATAATAAAATATATATCGCAAATCATATACAGCTGGAATGAGAAAGTAATGTTCAATTAACATTGACATACTTGGGTTTTCAAGGTGAAACATACCCATTATGAACAAAGAATCCAATATTTCAAATAAAATCCTAAGATATAAAGATAAAAAAAAACTCACCTCAACTCTGAAATAGTGATCATTGATGCACAGGGTCATGTCACCGATGGTTCCAGTTGTGATTCAAGTGAACATTAGATATTTACTTTTTTCCCTCAAAATATATCTCACATAGGTGGACTGCATCTATCTCTTTCTGAGCAAAGGGAGTATTTAAGAAATGGATTACTCTGTAATCTGTGGTGTTAATTCTGATGTTGCTGATGAACATTTTGCTTGAGTGAGAGATAGAGGAGCGATTCTAATGCCATAATAATCCTGATATTAAGCCAATAATTTTTAGTATGTCAAAGTAGTAGTTTTCGGCACTTGAAAATTTAGAATGTAAAATCTAAATTCATTTAGTGTTCAATGGATATAATATGCAGAGGAACATGCCATATACTTGTAAAAAATAATAGGAACTATTGACTAAGATCAACTCTAAAGATAATTATTACAAACAAAACATAATGTAATTTCATTTATCCTAATTCAAATGATTTATGAAAAATGTTCTAACCTATTCTAATCATAAAATTTTGCGTGAATACATATTTCTATTAGTTCTAAATTAATAATAGCTGCATAATAAGCCTAATAGAGGTGGCCTTGCAGTGATCCAGAAAACTCCTATTTCATACAATGTGTAGGAACCTATAAATAACTCGAAACATCAATAACATATAATGATCCGGTATCACACCTTATATACAATGAAATCCAATTTACTTCTTACATTGTAATACGCTGTATTTTTTAACGTATTTTATTTTAATTATGGGATTGGGATTAATTAATTTAAATGGAATAAATTTATTTATAATTAATCCAGATTTAATTAAATAATTACTAGCGTGATGAGAGTCAGTATTTATTGGTGAGAATTATGTTGAATATTACTTATTGAGTAAAGTAATATATGAGAGTGAATAATACAAAAGTTATAGAAATTAAGTCAGGACGCTCGTGTGAGTCGCGTCGGGAAGTTACCCGTATGTTCATTTCGAGTGAGCCAAAATGTCCAGAAGGGTCGAGATAGTCAGAAAAGTTTACCCGGGGGTTTAATTTGGGTCTCGGGACGAGTTTAGGCCTAACAGACAACCCGGGAGGGCATTTAGGTAATTTCTATTTTCGGGATTTAATTACCTACAAAAATTAGAGAAGTATATCAGGTGTTAGAGGTTGTCTTCTAGGGTTAGAACCTGTATATTTCACAGAGGACATTAGAGGAGAAAGGTGAGTGGCTCCCCATGGCTAGAGCCACCATAGTTACACCATTTTTACCACAAACACCGCCGAAGTGTAGACCGGAAGAAGGAGAACACAACCACATCATCAAATCTCAGAGAGTTAGACTTATATTCTTTAGGCAAGTATGTAACTTGTTGTTCTTGAGTTGATAATACATACATGCTAGTATAGGAGATAAAATTTCATGTTCTTAAGTAAAAATAATGTTGTTGGGAGAGTTATATTACAAATTTGAGGATAAACCATGTTAGGAAAACTTTCTTGATATATGTAGAAGATTAACTACAAAATTGATGCCCAGTAGAAATTGAAATTTGGAACAATTATGAGGATGTTGAACATGATGACAAAAATAGGGTTCTTGATGAATTAGCTTGAATTAATCCCTTAAATTAACGACCCTTTGATGAATTTGTAATTGTTTTACGTTTAAAATCAAATATTTAGGTTATTATAACTTTTGGTTTGAATATTTGGGTGTTTGGGACGAATTAATGGAGGATTTGTGGATGGAAATTGAGGAAACCCATAGGTATTATTTGCCAAAATTTCGGGCACCAATAACTGCTCGATCGACCGATCGACCTCGAATATCGATTGATCAACTAGGTCGATGCATCGACCCTTCCCTTCGATCGATCTACTCCTCCTGGAAATTGAATCTTCTTTCCTTTTTAATTGTTAATCCAGCCCCAATGTATAAGGACCCCTAAACATAATTTTAATTTCTACTGGGCATCAATTTTGTGGGACTTGAGAAGGACCAATAGGGTTGGGGTCAAGGCTCTATTAGTACGATTATTATATGAGATTTAACCGTGGGTTCACGAGGGTATAAATTGGAGTAAAAATCGTGTGTATGCTAAATCAGGTCATGAAAGAATTAAGGATGACTTAGACCAATAGGGTAGAGAGTGTATACCTACTGATTTTATATTTATCATAATGGTATCCTTTAAGAGCCGAGAACTACTTAAGAACTTGTGGTACATGGAGGAAATAACAGTATGAATTAATTATAAATAGGATTCAGGCACTATGTGCCACGTGTGGTAAGAATATGATATGGGTCATGGGTGTACCTATCTGAATAATGTAAATATATATATGCGTGAATGTATATGTGTGTGTGTGTGTGTGTGTGTGTGTATATATATATATATATATATATATATATATATTATGTGAGGTTATGTGCTGACCTATTAGTGACTTGAAACTATGCTTCGCCTCCAATATGTATGTTTTGTGTTAATACAGTTCGAGAGTGATTCCGAACCAGTGTTTCCCTTCGTACGAGAGATATGGAGACTTGATAGTAGAGTATGCCAGCACCATAGATTTTATGTGGGGTTCTCGATTAGTATATATATTATATAAGTGATGAATATATATATACTTGTGATTCATCTACTGTACTTGTAAGTAGATAAAAATTGAATAATTAATATCAAACAAATTAAGTGTCTGAGAACTTAAAGCTATGTTGTGATGTACATAGCCGACTTAGTGAATTCATAAGAAACTTTATCATATATAAATTATAGTTATGCTATCACATGAATTAGGATTGATAAGGGGATATTGGGTTAAACTAGTGAATTGGGCTAGCTTCATCTAGTGTAATTCAGTAGTACGTTAGGCGTGCACATTAGTTGAGAGGTTAGAATTCTCAAGCGAGTGTCGAGGCACTAACATGAATGTAATATTAACTGGTGAGCATTTTATATACTTGCTAAAATAATTTTAAGTTATTTTACACTCGGGATCTGACCCGTTTTTTTTATATATATATATATATATATATATATATATATATATATATATATATATATATATATATATATATATATATATATATGTATTACAGGTGCCTAGCCACAGGGGTGTTAGACTTAGATCTTTGGACTGTTGACGTGCTGCAGCTACTGTGGGAGTTGCAGGTCTTTGCATCAGATGACTTCATCCTTGACATCTCAGCTCTTCGCTTAGTCATTTTTTATGGGGCACGTGTCGCCAATTTCTAGATTTATTTAGTTCAGCGCGACTTGTACTCTTTATTATTTCAGTATTAAATTTTAGTTGGGATCGTTTTAATTATTGAATTGTCCTACGGTTTGAGATATTTTATTTGGATTGATTAATCTAGTATGCTATTTCCACTTGGATGGTTTGGTATTTAATATTACTATCTGTGTTAATGAAAATGGTTTCGTATATTAAATCATAACAATAGGACTTAATCTATAAAATTAAATGTTTTGACACTTAGCTTAATTATTTATTAGGTGATTAATAAAGAAAAATTATTTTTCGACAATCATACTAAGAATGAACCCACTGGACACTTTGATTTAATTTAATAAATGACTGATCCTCCGTTATTTAATTAGGCGAGGTGTCACAGGTGGTATCAGAGCATCAGGTTCTAGTGTCCTTAGGATCTGTGTTGCTTATTATGCTTCCAACGTTGCTTTCTTTAATATAGGGCCCTATGTTTAGGATTGTTGATTTCTATGGTGAGATTTCATTCTCATGTTATAACGTATGTATTGGTGAATCTTATTTGCGTTCGGGCGTGTTCGATCAATGAAGTATGATAGGTTAGGGCCGTTGGCCGGACAATAGGAGGCAAGGCTTAGTTGAGGTTGTAGAGGATATTCGAGGATCACCCCTATTATGGCTCGAGAATCCAGGACTATAAAGACGGCTAGGGCACATCATATGATTTTTAAGTGCTTCTATAGTCGAAAGTGGTACCAAATTAGACCCACCCAACGTGGTAGGACTGGGAGAGATTCAGACGAAGCATTGAGGAGAACCATCAGTAGAAGTTCTAAAAATACGAGAATTGCGTGTGTTAACCAATGAAGGTAAAATATCCTAGGGCTTGGACTTATGGCAGAGTGTGGGTAACTAGAAGTGAAAATTTGGGGTAAAATTTTCTTGTCTCGTCGGAGCAAATTTATAATGGTGGAAGTCAACCACCACATTTTGAAGTGGGAAGTTGTGTCAATGGAAGGATCTAATGTACGATTTGACCGCAAATTTCTTCATCAGATGTTCAGGATAAGATGTGAACATTGTTCTGAATTCATCACAGGAAGGCCGGACAGAGGTCCATATGTGAAAATAAATTTAATTAATTGGCAAATCTTGTGCTGGATGAAGTAGATACAAATGAAGAAGAGTATTTCAAGTAGGAAATCGCCTCATAAGAAAAGTTGGCAACCCTTAAAGAGAATTCTGTTGGACATTCGATCCATATGGTGATAATGTCACGCATTGTCAGTAGAGATGTTAAGACTTCTATGTGAAGGGAGATAAAAGAATCGAAAGATTTATTCGAAGAGTAAGACTGGATGGAACGCTGTTAGTGAAATACCACAACGGGAGACCCCTCAAGGGACCCATTTAAATGATTCAAATTGCTAAATGCATACCAAGAGATGGTGAATTCAGTAAGGGCCGTTGAAGCCAGTAGTATGTTCCTTAGCTCCAATAAAGCTAAGGGAACAAAGGGGGTAGCCATCAGGATCAAGCCTATAAAATTTCTAGAGAAGGACAACCCTAATGTGGTCAGTAGGACCGAAGATAAATGGATTATGTGTAGAGGTATATTGTGGAGAGAAAAATCATATGCGTTAATTTTTCCTGAAGCGAGTAAAGGAACAAAGGTATGGTGCCTAGCAAGGGAAATGGTTAATGTAGTTTTCGATTTGGTTTGGACAGGCATGCTATGTTCGGAAACCATTTGAGCAGTCAGGGCGATTGGCAAGGTAGAAGTATGAGTTTTACCCTCGAAGGATGAGGCGTGTTTTATGTGACTCGAGTAAGTCACTACATTTTGATTATTACTAGATTCTCATATGAGGCAAGTTAGTGCGTATATCGATAACATTATTATTTTGTGAATGTTCTCCCTGGTATAGCGAGATTATCTTTAGTGTTATCCACGGAGGATGAATGGGTGTATTAATAGTGGTATATACCTTATTAAGATTTCTCATTTTAGTTATGTGTTATACGAGTATGATATTATCCTGATTATATTTTTATAGTAATAATTAGATCGATAGTGGGCAGATATCGCAAGTCTATCGGGGTTACTTATCTTGTGCAGGATGTTTTGTTCTGACGAAGCCTCACATGGGAGAGGGTCGGACTCGCATTTATATCATATATTATAGATACTTCGAAGGGAATAGTGGTATCAAAATGTTTAATCCTGGTGTGTGTAAGGATTTTATTGGTATGATTCGATGTGTATTGGGTATACTATTGAGCGAAATGTTTTAACTCATTATTATGCTTAGCACTCAGGAGTAGGTGATAGGAAGAGCGCATTGTTATATCACTCATTTAGAGATGTGGGAGTTAAGACTTATATTTATATGTCCGGGGATAGGATTTTGAGAATCCTGATTTATATGTGTACGAGGTTTATGGATTGCGATTACCACCAATACCGAGCGATAGTGCAATTGGTGAAAAGTTCTTTATTTAAGTGTAATTATGGGAGGAGATGTAGCTTTTATGTCAAGAGATAGGAATATAGGGGTACATGTTGTGGACAGATGGACTAACGGATTTTGATAACCGATAATGCTAGGTATTAGAGTATCGGGGGTGTTCCTTCTTTGGATTTCTCTTTGCAAGACATCCCACGCATGAAACTTAGCGTAAGGTTGGAAGTAGGGAGATGTTTGGTCATTAGTCCATGAGTCCGGTACCTCGGTCGTTATAAAAGTATGTAGTTATAACTAAAGTTGGAAGTAAAATTATGATTTAAGGCCAGTGGAGCCGGTTGTGTTGTAAGGAAGCATTAAAAATTATATTTTATCACCACGAGTTGAAGGGTGGAATGATGTTAAGGAGGATTTAAAATTTCAATTTTTGGGGTGATTGGAAATACCCAAGTGTCATAGCCACGTTGTGAATACAGGGGCAATAAATAATTGAGTGTTATATGTGAAGCGTATGTGATGTTTACGCCAGTATGCAAGGTTTATAGGGTGTGGACATCCTGGCTAGCTGATGTCAGAATCGTCCGGGTTAAAGGGATGTGGGAATATATGTGTGAAGTATATGACTAAGGGACTATTATAACAAAGTAGAAATGGATTAAGCATCGTGTGAGAAGGACGATAATCCATATATATGTGTGCAATCAGAATAACACACTCGAATTTAGTTAAAAGGCTGTGGGAAGCCATTTATAAAGGGGTATTTGAGAAGAGTAAAATTTAACTATTATGTAAAACACTTGGAGTGGAGTTTTACCTAGTAAAATTTTGAGAACTACTTGCGCGTAGATAGAATGATGATGTAAGTAAGGTATAAAAAGTCTAGAAGTGCACATCGTGGGGAAAAGTGCACGGTTCGGAACCTTTGGTATACGCAGCGGAAAGAAGGGGTGTATTAAGTATCACTTAATGTGAGACGTTACAAATGGAAGTCAATGTTGATCGGGACATAGTGAGTAGTCTCCGCATGCACCACTCATAGATAGAGATCGGTTGGAGAAAGAGGATCAACTAAAGAATTTTGTAGCAAGCCGACGATTCCTGTAATGGAAGAGGGCAGTTAATTTCGTAAATTTCCTTGATAGGTTGCCAACCTCAGTATAAGGTCACGAGTTATTTAGAATGTGTGGAACAAGTTGACCTAAAAGAAAGTAATTGTTATTCTTTTGGGTGACTTACACTATTAGAAAGTATGCCCCAGTCCTTCTTTGAAAATAAGGATCACGCCGGTAAGTGGTCATGCCCGGTATTATTCTTAACTAGGATGAGATCCTTGAACCCCACCTTCAAGGGGACGAAGTTTTGTTTTTGAGCTACATCACCAAAGCCCAAGAAGTAAGTGGAAGGTGATTAACGACTAGTGGAGCTGTATAAAAGAAATTTTGGACTCATTGTGATCATTTCATTTCCACAACAAATATGTTTAGTAAGTGAATTATATTACAATACTTCAGACAGATATTACCAAAAGGTAAAATTGTGTGTAAGCACTCATACCTGTTTATGGTGGACAAAGCGCTTATTGAGGTTTTGAGTGGAAAAAAAACCGTTGACCATTCTCCCTCTAGTTGTTTAAAGGTGAGAGGATAATCAAAATTTTGGATTGGTGGAGTTAGAGTCCGTTGACTATAGTGGAATAACCACATAATATCTTAGGTGGCTTTTGACTATCGTAAGAGTTACGTCTCTGAAAATCGAGATTCAAAGAATCGAGAAGAGTGGTCAGTTGTTCATATGATTTCTCTCAGGATGGAAGTTTTGTGTTTAGATAAATACGAGTAGTTGATATGTAGTGAGGCGCGACCTCCCAATAATATTGAGACAATAGGGCCAATGATGTATGGGCTCGTCTTATTCGAATGTTGTCGGGTAGGAGCATAATGTGAAGTGCCATTATTGAGGTGTGACCCTATAACTGATAAAGTGTTGAGAGTATTAAACAAGCTAGCTGTGAGGTGGGGGATATAGTGATTGAGCGCCTTACTCTGGAGTTGATTTTGAGTACTGAAGGACGTGGTGTGGAAGTTCCTCAGTCTTAGTAGCAGTTGTATCTGAATTTTGTGGCAAAATTTTGTTATTAGGGGGGAGTATGTAATACCCCGTATTTTTGAACGTATTTTATTTTAATGCAAACAAAATAAACAAAAAATTTGTATTTGTTTATGAGTAAATTCTCCTAAAACAGTGATCTCTAAAGACTTTACTAGTAGATTCTCCTAAAACATTGGTTTTGGCGTTATGAGTAAATTCATTACAAGTATTGAAGCCTAAACTACACATGTCATTTTTAATTTGGACCGTTCCTAAGATTTTATCTAATTTTTTCGAACGACACTCCAAATCAAATTTGACTTTACTAGAGTCTTTTAATTTATTTTTCATTCTAAAATGTTAGACTCCAATAAAACATTTCGCTCTTCAAAAGCAAGAAGCTCCTTTTTCAAGGATTCCATTAAACCCCTAAGGCTATCTCTCTCGCCTTCTATATATTCAAGCTTCTCTAGAAGAGCTTTCTCTCGTGTCCTAAGGTCTTTAACCAACATACTATCATCGACGACCTTGACACTCTCTCTTAATCAAACTTCTAACTTCAAATTATCTCTTTTTAATTTAATAGATTCTTTATAAAGTTCTTGAAAAGCATTTTGAAGATCACTCACATTAACCTCTTTTTCATTTTCACTCTCTCTTTCTTCTCCACTCTCACTATCATAAAAAACAAAGGAATCAAAAACTTTGACCTCGGAAGTGTCATGAGTTTGAGTAGCTTCTTGAGAAGATTCACTTTCGGTGCTCACATGACTGGCCATAAAAGCCACAAAATTTGGCTTAGTGGGGGAATCGGATCCCTCTTCCTTATCACTATCACTAAGGGTCGCATTATATGAAATGGGTCGTTTACCCTCATTCCTTAGTTTATTGGGGCACTCAGAATCCCTATGTCCATAACCCTCACAACCAAAACACCTATTAGACTCGTCCCTATTTAAATTTTCATTAATAGGTTTAGGGATCTTCTCGACTTTAGGGATCTTCTCGGCTTTGTTATGTTTAGAAGTTTCAAATTTCTTAAAATCATTTTTAAATTTATCTTTGTTAAATTTAAGAAATTTTCTAAATTTACGAGCAAACAAGGCCATATCTTCCGAGTCACTATCACTCTCGCTCTCTACTACTTGTTTGACCTCTTTTCGGGCTTTTAAAGAAACACCCTTTTCAATTTTCTTTTCATTTTTAGAGGAAAACATATCTAGTTCATAGGTTTGTAAATCACTTACAAGATCTTCTAATTTCGTAGAGGCTAAAGTTGGTAAAGAGTTTAAAACGGTCTCTTTTGGAATAAATCTATCGGGTAGGGACCTTAAAATTTTCTTTACAACACGGTTGTCAGGTATTTTCTCTCCCAAATTAAACGATGAATTGACAATATCGGAAAGTCTAGCATAAAATTCATCAAAAGTTTCATTATCGTTCATTTTGATAGTTTCAAATTGAGTGTTGAGGTTTTGGAGTTTCGAAGCTTTTACGACACTTGTACCTTCGTGAGTGAGTTGTAAAATATCCCAAGCTTCTTTAGCGGTCTCACACGTCATAATGCATCGGAATTCATCCAGTGTGACGGTGCTAAACAAGGCATTGAAACCACGGGAATTAAAATTAGAAAGTTTAAACTCATTCTCAGTCCATCTATCGGCGGGTTTGGGAACACATTCATTTTCAACTAAATAAGTTGGTGGGAACCACCCGTTAATAACAGACATTCAAACTCTCTCATCGATAGATTTTAGTGCCGATTTCGTACGTGCTTTCCAATACGCGTAGTTTGAACCATCGAAAATAGGACAATTTGAAAATGGGAAAAATTCCATTTTAGCCAGAAATTATTTAAAGGATCTTAAACGAAATAATTTATCGCTTTGGCTCTGATACCAGTTTGTGGAAGGATAGAACCCGATTTTGATTTTCTTAATTAAAATATTATTTCCTTTTCTATATATATCAAGATGCAGAAGCGTAAAGAAGTGTGATGGTTCACAAACAAACGAATTACCAAATTTTAATTTTCTTAAACAAATTAAAATTAAACCGAGTGAAATTAAATTAACGCATTAAAATCATTTTCACTTAAACCAAGTTAATTCAATCAAGTCCTAGAATTTGCCTAAGTCATATTTTGCAATTTTATCAAATTAGGCCAAACCAATTTTAACAATTAAATTAATTGACTTGAATAAATTAACTACACATTACCCAAATTAAACACGTAGAGATTAAATTAAACCAATTTTATCTTTTTACCTAAGCATGCGTTCTAGGTGATTTTCCAAAAGATAAAATAAACAATTAATCCACTATGACGCGATGTACGAGGAAAAACCCAAGATGGGAAACAACCTCGGACGTCCCTAGCCATAAATCCACTAGATACGAAATTTACAAATACAAGACAGAAAGGCTTACAACACACGACTCGATCCCTCTCAAGCCCCGATGCTTCTTCTTGTAGATACCTCTTCCTAGCGGATAACCACGAAGTCCATCGCAGTCTTGGAGTCCACCGATCGGAATTTGTAAGGTCACCATCACCCGAACAAGGAGCCTTTCTCCAAGTGGGTAATGCCGCAACAAAAACTCTTCTTCTTTCTTTATGTGATGTAGAAGAAAACCCGAAACGTCTCTTTAAACGGAAGAGATGAACCCGGTGCCAAACTCCAAGCAATATATATGAATATGGGAACTTGGAAGAAACAAATTTGGGTTTAAACAAGAGTGGTGTATATTTTTCTCTTTGATAAAAACACACTCAAAACATGATCTTTTTCCCTTTTTGATTTTACTCTCAAAACACTCTCTAGGAGTTAGTAGGATATCAAAAAGATGTAATAACAAAAGTGATTCCTGCACATATTAAAGTCTGAAAATAGTTGGTTAAGAATCAAGTGGGGAAGTGGATGAAAACTGTTCCCGTTGGAAACTCGTTCGAACGACATTTCGTTCGAACAACATCTTGTTCGAACGAGTCTTCTAACGAAGTTCCAGTATGAACTCGTTAGAAGATTGTTAGAAATCTCATTAGAACGACAATATCGTTCGAACGATATTTCGAATGAAGTTCCAGAATGTCATAATGGGAAGTCTTTGGCAAGTTCGTTCGAACGACATTTTCGTTTGAACGCTCGTTCGAACGACTCTATCGAACGAAAAACCAGAAAGTAGGAAAATTCAATTTTAGCCCAGAAAACTTTATAAAATTATTTAAAGTTATAACTAGAAATCTTTCTGAAAATAAAAACGCAGTTTAAGATAAACCTAACACCCAATAAACAAGTTCCAAGCTCCTGTATATATATAATTGCATTCATACCTTGGGAGCATGGAACTATGGTTGATGACGTATAAATGAGGCACGAAACCGGCATGATGATGAAGCTTTATACTCTTTGCCGCTACGTCTTCAACAAACATTTCATAGGCTGGAAAGATGATCAATATATTCTATCCTATGACTCAAACGTTTTTGTCCGGAATTGAGCCAAAACAACAATGGACTCAATTGGAAATTTGTGTCCTTATAGAGCTGACCCTTTTTTTGGAGAAAGAATTATATATGGAGCTAATTCTTTGCGGGCAGAAATGCAAAAAAAAAAGACCCCGCTTTTTTTTTCCATTTATCTCAGTTTTTAGTTAATGTCTAAAATAACTAAAATTACAAAGAGGAATATTTATGTCATCTCTATATAAATATGAGATAAATGGCTTATTTTTATTTTTATCTCAGTTTTACTTAAATTGGATGGATCTTAAGTATTTAGTCCTATTTATAGTGATTTATTTGTCACCACTTCCATGTTTTTATTTTTTTAGTTATTGGTCCTATATGGAACAAGCATCATTATCCACAAGAAGAAGGATGTATAGTTACAGGGAAGTTATAGGCGTTATTGGGTGGTTATTTTTAAAATTTTAAAAACACATGGGAGTGGAGCCTAAATATATCTTTGTAGATGGGACTAAAGCCAAAAAACCTATAAATTGAAATAAAAATTCACCTTCAAATCCAAACCAACATTAATGTATATCATTTATGTCATTTTACATTTGTCTGACATAACACTAATTTTCAAACTGACATATATGATACTTTTTCTTGCAGTGATGGACTCTCCTTCTTCCTCTGTAGTTCTATCTCCCTCTCTCTTAGGTTTAGAAACTGATAGACTTCCTCTCACCCACGTACACTCCCTTTTATTTTTCTAATTTTCGTCCATATTAATTTCCAAAAAATCGAAAAGATAAAAATACCCTTACGGGGGTGTCAGTTTAGTCTAAAAATATTCCGGAGTCCAAATAAAATACCCGGATAGAGTTTTCAAACTATCTCGACCCTTACGGACTCAATGACGCACTCGAAATGACCATACAAATGACTTAAAAATAATTTACTTCTTTAATCCATTAAATTACACGACTCAAATGCGCGTCCTAACTTAATATACATAATTGTCGTATTTTTCACTCTCGACAATTTATAAAATTTCATAATCGCATATTATGTATACACACAGTAATATTCAATAATTCTAAACAATAAGTATTAACCCTTAGCACGCTAGTTAATATTTATTTTAATTCGAATTAATTAATAATTTATTTCTCACACTTTAATTTAATGAATCCAATAATAATAATTAATCCCTTAATTATTTAATATCATAAAATTACAGGGTGTTACAGATGTGTTTACTCCGATCTCATTTATTACCTTTGTCATTTTATTTCATATGAGATTCATTAGAATGGTTTATGGTTAGTAATTGGTTAATTTGGTTTTATGTTAATTAAAAGATAAAATTTTGACATCAACCTTTTTAAATATTAGGTGTTTAGTGTTAACAATAAAGTTTCGACAATTATGTATATTCTGAACCAATTGCATATTCTGAATTAATTTAATAAAGGCCTGATCACCCGATATTTAATTAGGCGGGGTGTCACAGGTGGTATCAGGGTATCAGGTTCTAGAGTCTTTAATGATCTTTATGGCTTATTATGTTTCAGCTTAGCGTTCTTTGATATAGAGCCCTATTATAAGGATTATTGTACTCCTTTATGCATACGACTTACGTTCTCCTGCTATTAATAATACTTGGTGTGATGCATATACGAGTTCGGGTGGGCCTAGTAACCGAACAAAATGGGACAATCCAGTAAAGGGCCATTGGAAGGACTACAGGAGGAGAGGCTCAGTAAGCCATGGAGTATTCGAGCAACAATGATTGCAGTTGAAGTCACTGAAATTATTATCTAGGTAAATGATAAAAGGATAAGAACCCGGGGACAATAACTTCCCAAATAGTGTGTTAGACAACAGTAGTGAAAATTTAGACTCACCTAGCATAGTCGACAAAGGAGAGAGTCTACAGATAGGATTTGAAGGAAAGATGAAGTGTGATGGTCCAATGGAAGAAGATAGTCCAAAGGTAATAGAGTAGGGTGGAGTTAAGTGACACTCGAAAATTAATTTCAGACAAATTTTTTATAGCTCATAGGACCATCATAGAGCGATGATAGCCATTCACCGCATATAAAGTAGTATATATGGATTTAAACGAGAGATTAGGTGCAGTTTAACCTAAAGATATTCTATCTACTATTCAGACAGAGATGCGAATGGGATTATGAACTGATCACAAGTAGGTCAGGTAGAGACTGAATGTGAAAGATAAGTTAACTTAGTTAATGAATTTCTTAGCCAAAGAAAGGGGATACAAAAGATAACAAGGGTCCATAAGTTAAGAATGGACTCATGGGTGAAATACCTAAGCATGAATGGGAGATATAGCTAAGGTGACTAATGTCAGTGTCGTCAAAGCAATACATTTACAAGAGTACATCAATGCTTCCGGGAGAAGGGAGCCAAGAGGATTGAAGGATCTAATCAAAGAGCAACACTGAAGTTAACGGTACCATTGAGTTACCACAAGAGTGTATACCCGGTAAGGGACCGACTTAAATGCTTTAGATCATTTGAAAAATTACTAAGTGACGGTTGAATAAGTCAGGGTTGTTAAGGCTAGCAACAAGTTCCATAAGGACCAGCGTGGCCAAAGGGAGAACGAGGGTAGTAATCGGGGTTAAGACTACTACGTCCGAGTGGGGGACACACCAACATGGATCGTATCACTAGAGATATAGGATGAGGATATGAAGGTGTCCTATGGGTGATGAGTAGGACCAACGACACCAAACTGATACACGAAGAGAAAGTGAGAATAGTCGAACTGGGAAAGTAAACGAAAAATGATGGCAGTGGAGCATATGAGTAGCATGAGAAAAATTCTGAGGAGGAGAATCGAGCAAAGAGATTCAAACCTAAAAAATATCAACCTAATAAATCATTGAGTTCAGGAAGGACCAATAAGTTCCTCAACAATAATAGCGACATTCTCATTCCTCAAAACCCTCAGGACTGAGGAGATAGGGAGGGAGGCCAGTAGGGCCAGGGCTAGAAATAAGAGAGTTCCTCTGGAAAGTTATTACGGTCATAAAATGATGGCCCACATAAAGAAGGATTTCTCAAAGGGAACAGAGGATGACTACAAGATGAGATCTTGGATATCCAACCGTTACAGTTGAACAAGGGGTCAATTTCGGCACGAGGGTTATGCCCAGGGACCCATAACCATGAAAGGTAGGTGGCAAATGGAGATAAAATAGTTTCCTTACCTTTATAAGTAAGGGATGACGTTTCAGGTGACATGAGTGAGTGATAATAATTGATTAGTAACACTACAATTCCAGTGTGGATCGAGTTTATTAGGTGCACTGGCATAGTAGCCTTATTAAGTATATGATTACCATTGGGTAGCAAGACTATTGGTGTCACTTGTGGGGGAGTAGCAGGCGTGGACACTAAGAATTTTTTTATATTACGTTGCAATTTTTTTCCATTTTTGGGTGTTATAATAGTAGAGCATTTTATTATATTGTGAAATGACTGGTTACCAGAGTGTGAGCAATAGTAAATTGTGTGACAGGACTATTGTACTCATTATATCAGGGTCAAATATACTGGTTTACTAGGAATCACCTGAAAGAGGGTTGAGCCTGCGTATATATTGTATTGTATTATAGACTTCCATTAGCATGTTGTCTTGTTATATTCAATCCCAGTGAGTAGGGACTTTTACATATGTGATTCGGAGTATATTGATTTATTATCGAGCAGAGGGATATAGATCGTTAATTAAATAGCACCGAGAACTCATTAATAATGAGAGCACCATGCTAGAGGTCATCTTAGAGACATGAGAGTGGACAAGTATTCTGTTATTGTCAACAGACAAAAATTTAGGGGTATATGTTATGACCAAGGGCCTAACAGATCTCGATGACCACCAATGCTAGATAGTAGCGTATCGGGGAGTTCCTTGTTTGGATTTCTCTTGCGAGACATCCCACGCGTGGAACTTAGCAAACGGTGGGATTTGGTAGATGTTTTGCCTTTAGTACATGGGTTTAGTACCGTAGTTAATACACGTATGTGTAGTTATAACTGTGAGTTAATAGTTTTTTACGAATCAAGGCCATTAGAGCCGTATTATGTTAGTATGTAAAAATGTCATTAATCGTGGACACCTTGAGTAGAACGGTGGGACAACAAAGGATATAATTAAGTGGGAAATGTAGGGTGGCTTCATATGACCTTACCCTATAGTTATGCCAAGTATATGAGGCATAGTTTGAGATGAATGTAACCTAACTAGTATGGTTGTGCAGAAATGCACAAAGTATAGGGTGTATGGGCACCCTAGTCAGTCGTATCTTCAATAACACTTACGGGGAGAAGACTTGGAAATGTGAGAATACATGTATATGTATGGATAGATTTGAGGTAGAATTATAATGAGGCAAAGGGGAATGAAGTTGCTTAGTAGGCAAGGGAATCACTAGATATCGAAGAGTAGAAGGATAAGAAATGTTATAGTGGTGTAAAGTGTAGGAAATGTACGATGCAAATTTTTGAGAATAATCAGCAGTTGCCCGGTACAGAGGAGTAATATAATGAGAGCTATGTCATAACTAACTTAAAAGATTTGGAAGTCTGTCATGATAAGTCGGGTATGATAGCAAATACCTCCCAAGAACAAATGGATAACTAGTTCGAATGGTAGTGTATAGATCATCAGACTAAAAAGTACCATTTATGAAGAGACACAGGGAACAACGTAATGTACTAAAAGTGTAAAAAACGTGATAATATATGTGTGATGAGCACTAATGACTAAAGGAGTTGTCACATGGAGAGGTTAGAATTTTTTTTTTGCACAGGAAACACTTTGGCCGTGCGTAGAGATGTTCATATTAGTGACAATACGAAAGCAAAATTATAAAGTGTCATGTAAGCACCAAGGTAAATTGTTAGAAAGATGGAATGCTTTGATATGTGATGACTAAATTGAATTAGTCACTAGAATGGAACGGTAAGGGGAGACCGTTCGACTGAAGGGTGTCATTAGTAGAGTGACACTGAGATAATGAAAATTTCATGGGGTGGCACTCGATAGCGTGTCGGATCGGGACAAGATTTTTGTGTCCAGATTTTGGAAGAGCTTTCAGGAAGCCATGGGTACGGAGTTATATTTGAGTTCAGCCTATCACCTGCAGATAGATGTGCAGATAAAGTAGACAAATTTGATGTAGAGGATATGTTGTGGATGTGTATCCTCGATTTTGAAGGGGGTTGGGAGAAGTATCTTCCATTGGTGGAGTTAGCTTATAATAACTCCTACAATTTTACTATTTCCATGGTTCCATTCGAGGTGTTATATGGTAGTCCTTGTTGTTCTCCAGTGTGTTGGCTAGAGGTGGGGGACAATAAGCTACTTGGGATAGAGGTGATTCAGGACACCTTGGTCAGGATTGAGATGATTCAGAGCCGTATTCGGGTTGCTCACGATAGGCAAAAGAGCTTCGCCGATGCCAAGAGGTTCTTCAAAGAGTTCAATGTGGGGGACTAGGTGTTGTTACGGGTATATCCTATGAAGGGTATAATGCAGTTTAGGAAGAAAGGGAAGTTGGCGCCAAGGTACCTAGGGACATTTCTTATTATTAAACAGATTGGACCAGTAGCTTACAGACTTGGGTTACCAGAACACTTGCATAAAATTCATGACGTATTCCATATTTCTTACCTGGGAGATATGTTCGGGATGACATGACCCACACTCATATTGCTTTAGAGGAGATTGATCTAGAGCCCGACAGTTCCTATGAGGAAGGGCCAATTGCTATCCTAGACCGTAGCGAGAGGAAATTAAGGTCAATGGTAGTGCCGTTATTGCGTGTTCAATGGCGGCATCATAATGTCGAGGAGTCTACCTGGGAGCGCGAGGATGAGATGCGTGACAAATAGCCTGAGTTATTCTTACTTGGCATACCTCTATTTTTTTGAACTTTTGGATGAAATATCGTTATTAGGGCGGAATTATATAATACCCCGTATTTTTTTTTAATGATTTTAATTATGGGGTTAATTGACTTAAAAATAGAAAATTTATTTATAATCAATCCCGATTTAATTAAATAATTACTAGCATGACAAGATGTAAGGACACAAATTTCCAATTGAGTCCATGTATTGTGTTGGCTCAATTCCGGACAAAAACATTTATTCATAGGATAGTATGTCATTGTAATACTCTCAAGCCTATGAAGTGTTTGTTGAAGACGTAGCGGCAAAGAATATAAAGCTTTATCAAATGTGCCGGTTTGCGTGCCTCGTTTCTACGTCATCAATTATGGTTCCATGCTCCCAAGGTATGAATGAAATTATATTTATATAGGAGCTTGGAACAAAGTTTATTGGGTGTTAGGTTTTATATAAACCGCGTTTTATTTTTAGAAAAATTTAATTAGAACTTTAAATTAAAGTATATAAAGTTTCTGGGCCAAAATCGAATTTTACAAAATTTTTGAAAGTCGTCCGAAATGTCGTTCGAACGAGTTTTTCGTTCGAACCAGGTTTCGTTCGAACGAGATTGCCAACGAGTTCTCACTAACCTATACTGGTCTGTCGTTCGAAATGTCGTTCGAATGAACTTGTTCGTTCTAACGAGGTTTCCAACGAGATTCTAACGAAGTCCATACTGGTGTGTCGTTACAGGTCTCGTTCGAACGAGAGTTCGTTCGAACGAAATGTCGTTCGAACGAACTTCTAGGCGGGAACAGTTTTTGACAGTTTTTGGCAGTTTTTACCCATTTTCCCCACTTGTTTTGTAACCAACATTTTCAAATTTTAATAGGGACGGGAATCACTTTTGTTAATCTATATTTTTCATATCATACAAACTCTTAGAGATTGTTTTGAGAGAAAAAACAAAAAGAGAAAAAGATCATGTTTTGAGTGAGATTTTTAGAGAAATATTTTTATCACTCTAGTGTTTACACCCAATTGAGTTTATTCCAAGTTCACATATACATATTAAATTGCTTGGAGTTTGGCACCGGTTTATCTCTACCGAATTCAAGAAGAGAAGTTTTGGTTTGCTTCTACATCCATCAAAGAAGAAGACTTTTGTTGCGATTCAACCCATTTGGAGAAAGGCTCCTTGCTCGGGTGACGGTGACCATAGAAAGCCCCATCGGTGGATTCCGAGACTGCGGTGGAGTTCCAAGGTTGTCCGCTAGGAAGAGGTGTCTACAAGAAGAAGCATCGAGGCTTGAGAGGGATCGAGTCAGTCATTGTAAGTCTATCTGTCTTGTAATTGTAATTCCATATCTAGTGGACTTGTGGCTAGGGCCGTCCGAGGTTTTTTCCCGTCTTGGGTTTTTCCTCGTACATCGCGGCGTAGTGTGATATTGCTTATTTTATCTTGCATCATAATTTAGAACGCATGCTTAGAATAATTTCAAGATAAAATTTGGTTTAAATTATCACACTCATTTAATTTGGGTCTAAATTAAATATTGGGTAAATTTGGTTTATTCAAGTCATTTGCTAAAA
Organism: Sambucus nigra; assembly: GCA_949130495.1. Classification (NCBI taxonomy): domain Eukaryota; kingdom Viridiplantae; phylum Streptophyta; class Magnoliopsida; order Dipsacales; family Adoxaceae; genus Sambucus; species Sambucus nigra. The sequence goes on along the minus strand of OX422213.1, from coordinate 624,513,664 downwards.
TTGGTTTCGCCTAACTTTGTTAAAATTGAAAATATGACTTAGGCAAATTCAAGGGCTTGGATTAATTAATCGGTTTAAGTGAATATATTAATTGTTTAATTTTCCTTCACTTAGTGTAGATTTAATTTGTTTAAAGGAATTAAAATTTGTTGTTCAAAGTTGGACCATCTCCTTTACCCTTCCGCATCGTGTTTGTTTTTATACAAAAGGAAATTATTTTAAATTGGTTTTGGTTTAATTGAGAAAACATCACAAACCCGGGGATCCAACTTCTTCAAATTGGTATCAGAGCCAAAAACGATAAGTTATTTCGTTAAAGATCCTTAAATAATTTTTTGGCTAAAATGGATTTTTCCTCATTTTCAAAATTTCCCATTTTTGATGGTTCAAACTACGCGTATTGGAAAGCGCGTATGAGATCGGCACTAAAGTCTATCGACAAAAGAGTTTGGATGTCTGTTGTTAACGGGTGGTCCCCACCAACTTGTTTAGTTGAAAATGAACGTGTTCCCAAACCCGCCGATAGATGGACCGAAAATGAGTTTAAACTTGCTAATTTCAATTCCCGTGATTTAGCGCTGTCACAGCGGATGAATTCCGACGTATTATGACATGTGAAACCGCTAAAGAAGCTTGGGATATTTTACAATTAACTCATGAAGGAACTAGTGTCGTTAAAGCTTCAAAACTCCAAAACCTCACCACTCAATTCGAAACTATCAAAATGAATGAAAAAGAAACGTTTGATGAATTTTATGCTAGACTTTCTGATATTGTTAATTCATCTTTTAACTTGGGAGAGAAAATACCTGACGACCGTGTTGTAAAGAAAATTTTAAGGTCCCTACCCGATAGATTTATTCCAAAGGTGACCGTGTTAAATTCTTTACCCACTTTAGCCTCTACGAAATTAGAAGAGCTTGTAGGTGATTTACAAACCTATGAACTGGATATGTTTCCCTCTAAAACTGAAAAGAAAATCGAAAAGGGCGTTGCTTTAAAAGCCCGAAAAGAGGTCAAACAAGTAGTAGAGAGCGAGAGTGATAGTGACTCGGAAGACATGGCTTTGTTTGCTCGTAAATTTAGAAAATTTCTTAAAATTAACAAAGATAAATTTAAAAATAATTTTAAGAAATTTGAATCTTCTAAACATGATAAAAGCGAGAAGATTTCTAAAGCCGAAAAGATCCCTAAACCTAGAAATGAAGATTTAGATAGGGCCGAGTCTAACAAGTGTTTTGGTTGTGAAGGTTATGTCCATAGGGCTTTTGAGTGCCCCACTAAACTAAGGAAAGAGGGTAAGCGACCCATTTCATATAATGCGACCCTTAGTGATAGTGATACGGAAGAGAATCCCGATTCCCCCACTAAGAAAAATTTTGTGGATTTTATGGCAAGTCATGTGAGTGATAGTGAGAACTCATCGATTGATGAAACCTTAACACATGACACTTCCAAGGTCAAAGTTTTTGATTCCCTTGTTTTTGATGATAGTGAGAGTGGAGAAGAAAGAGAGAGTGAAAATGAAAAAGAGGTTGATGTGAGTGAACTTCAAAATGATTTTCAAGAACTATATAATGAATCTATTAAATTGAAAATGGCTAATTTGAAGTTAGAAGCTAGTTTAAGAGAGAGTGTCAAGGTCGTTGATGAAAGTGGTTTAATAGAAGACCTTAGGACACGTGAGAGGACTCTTCGAGAGAAGCTTGATTATGTAGAAGGCGAAAGAGATAGCCTTAGGGGTTTAATGGAATCCTTGAAAAGGGAGCTTCTTGCTTTTGAAGAGCGAAATGTTTTACTAGAATCTAACATTTTAGAATTGGAAAATAAATTAAAAGATTCTAGTAATGTCAAATTTGATTTGGAGTGTCATTCGGAAAAACTAGATAAAATGTTAGGAACGGTCCAAATTAAAAATGACACTTGTGGTTTAGGTTTCAATACTTGTAATGAATCTACTCATAAAGCCAAGACCAATATTTTAGGAGAATCTACTAGGAAAGCATTTAAAGATCACTCCTTAGGTAAATCTTTTCGACATGTTTTTACTTGTACACATTGTGGTCGAAAAGGTCATCTTAGGAAATTTTGTTTTGATCTTAAACGAATTCCTAGAAAATTCCATAGTAAAGTAACCACGGTAGTTAAAGTTCCTACACCCCAAGATAGTCATTCTTCATTAATTTGGGTTAGGAAATCCGACTTGGTTGCCCTGCATAATAGAGTTTTTGATTCTCATTTACTTTCACATACTTTCTCCCTTGCTAAATCTAAAGGATGAATGTGTTAGTGTTTGCATACTTTAGCTTTTGTACTTCATGCTATATTCACATGCTAAATGTATGCTTGTTTAATCATTTTCTAGTCTATGCTCCATGTTTATCACATGCTAGAATTATGATTTTTGTTTATCTTTTGTATTATATTTCCTTCATTTTGTGTGCATTAAATGAAAAATACAAAAAGATTTTTGTTTATCATTTGAATTTTATCTCTTGGTAATTTAAGCTTAATGAAAAATTCAAATGATTTTTGTTTGTCTTTTGAGTATATATTTGTTATTATTTTTGGTTAAAAAATGTCAAAAACTCAAAAAGATTTTTTTGTGTGTGTATTTTAGTTTGACACACTTTATGTGGCATATATCTGTGTTTGAATCCCATCTTTTACGCTCCCACGTGGCTAGAACTTTTGCTTTAGATTTTCAATCCTTAAAATGTTCTTTACCATGTTTTATATGGAGTAGTTGTATTTTGTATTGTTTAAATGGATTCTATTCTTATATGCCTCTATACACACATGCATGAGCTCTCTTGAAATTTTAACTTCATATGTACATTTGAGCTATGTGAGATGTTCTCCTACCAATCTTGTCATCTACATATTTGTGACTTAGGAGGACTAGTGCATGTCAAAATCCGTTGCATGTGAGATTTGTGTGAAAAATGAAAACATGATAAATAAAATGTGCATGGGGAAGGGCTCCGAAAGGACTAAGTGATCCTTTGCGATAGTAAGCCACCGTTTGGAATGGACCTAAAAGAAATACGTGGTCCAAAGGCCTAAAAACAGAATATTTGGCATTAAAAAGAAAACAATTGCCAAGGCCTACGTTTGATTGATATATTCATTCAAAAATAATATAAATGCATATTGAGGGAGATTGGATGGTATATCAACGGTTTGCACAATGTCCGTTTATCCTAGTTGCAAATTTCATGTCATGACTCTATTGGTTTGTAGAATCATCAATATGCTAGGCTTATATACATTATGTATGTTTGTTCATTGAGTTCAATATATATTGTCACATGAGGTTATATTCAAATGTGATGAAGTTTGCAATCAAATGAGAACTCCGTGAACGTTTATTAAGTGTTTGGGTCTAAATTTAATTATTGCTAGTTCACACCCCTACACTTCCGTTTCCATATAACATATTTTTGCCATACGAGTGTGAAAGACTCCTATTATATTTTGTGTGTGTTTATATCTATACATATGTGCGTGTGTATTATTGAAATATTTCTAGTACATATATATATGAATTTTTTTTGCCTTTGCCTTGATTTTGTTGCCCATATTCTTTCATGTCTTATCACTTTAAGCTTCAACATGCTTTTATGGTTTGATTCTTTAGCCTTTGTCTATTCCTGAACAAAAAGGGGGAGAATGATGATAGGGGGAGAAATGGTATCTAATCCTATTATTATCGTATCTTAGTTTGGGGGAGATTTATCTTAGGGGGAGACATCTTTCTAAGTAGGTCATGTGTTTGATAAAGGGGAGAATTAACTTAGGGGGAGTAATTTAATTAATTGCATTTTATATTATTTGATGAGTTTGCTTAAGTGTGCAGGTATTCTTCTAAAGCGGCATTGTTTAAAGGCAAAGTGTTTAATTCTTGGGTTGAGTCAAGTTTGGGTGGGTTATGTTATGTTTTGATTCTAGTAGAGCTTGACGGCCCTATAGGATTTTTGTTTTGGTTTTTGTCCCGGAATAGCCAAAGGGGGAGATTTGTTAGGACACAAATTTCCAATTGAGTCCATGTATTGTGTTGGCTCAATTCCGGACAAAAACATTTATTCATAGGATAGTATGTCATTGTAATACTCTCAAGCCTATGAAGTGTTTGTTGAAGACGTAGCGGCAAAGAATATAAAGCTTTATCAAATGTGCCGGTTTGCGTGCCTCGTTTCTACGTCATCAATTATGGTTCCATTCTCCCAAGGTATGAATGAAATTATATTTATATAGGAGCTTGGAACAAAGTTTATTGGGTGTTAGGTTTTATATAAACCGCGTTTTATTTTTAGAAAAATTTAATTAGAACTTTAAATTAAAGTATATAAAGTTTCTGGGCCAAAATCGAATTTTACAAAATTTCTGAAAGTCGTTCGAACGAGTTTTTCGTTCGAACCAGGTTTCGTTCGAACGAGATTGCCAACGAGTTCTCACTAACCTATACTGGTCTGTCGTTCGAAATGTCGTTCGAATGAACTTGTTCGTTCTAACGAGGTTTCCAACGAGATTCTAACGAAGTCCATACTGGTGTGTCGTTACAGGTCTCGTTCGAACGAGAGTTCGTTCGAACGAAATGTCGTTCGAACGAACTTCTAGGCGGGAACAGTTTTTGACAGTTTTTTGGCAGTTTTTACCCATTTTCCCCACTTGTTTCGTAACCAACATTTTCAGATTTTAATAGGGACGGGAATCACTTTTGTTAATCTATCTTTTTCATATCATACAAACTCTTAGAGATTGTTTTGAGAGCAAAAACAAAAAGAGAAAAATATCATGTTTTGAGTGAGATTTTTAGAGAAATATTTTTATCACTCTAGTGTTTACACCCAATTGAGTTTATTCCAAGTTCACATATACATATTAAATTGCTTGGAGTTTGGCACCGGTTTATCTCTACCGAATTCAAGAAGCGAAGTTTTGGTTTGCTTCTACATCCATCAAAGAAGAAGACTTTTGTTGCGATTCAACCCATTTGGAGAAAGGCTCCTTGCTCGGGTGACGGTGACCATAGAAAGCCCCATCGGTGGATTCCGAGACTGCGGTGGAGTTCCGAGGTTGTCCGCTAGGAAGAGGTGTCTACAAGAAGAAGCATCGAGGCTTGAGAGGGATCGAGTCAGTCGTTGTAAGTCTATCTGTCTTGTAATTGTAATTCCATATCTAGTGGACTTGTGTCTAGGGCCGTCCGAGGTTTTTTCCCGTCTTGGGTTTTTCCTCGTACATCGCGGCGTAGTGTGATATTGCTAATTGTAAGTCTACCTGGGAGCGCGAGGATGATATGCGTGACAAATAGCCTGAGTTATTCTTACTTGGCATACCTCTATTTTTTTGAACTTTTGGATGAAATTTCGTTATTAGGGCGGAATTATGTAATACCCCGTATTTTTTTTAATGATTTTAATTATGGGATTAATTGACTTAAAAATAGAAAATTTATTTATAATCAATCCCGATTTAATTAAATAATTACTAGCATGACAAGATGTAAGGACACAAATTTCCAATTGAGTCCATGTATTGTGTTGGCTCAATTCCGGACAAAAACATTTATTCATAGGATAGTATGTCATTGTAATACTCTCAAGCCTATGAAGTGTTTGTTGAAGACGTAGCGGCAAAGAATATAAAGCTTTATCAAATATGCCGGTTTGCGTGCCTCGTTTCTACGTCATCAATTATGGTTCCATGCTCCCAAGGTATGAATGCAATTATATTTATACAGGAGCTTGGAACAAAGTTTATTGGGTGTTAGGTTTTATATAAACTGCGTTTTATTTTCAGAAAAATTTAATTAGAACTTTAAATTAAAGTATATAAAGTTTCTGGGCCAAAATCGAATTTTACAAAATTTCTGAAAGTCGTTCGAAATGTCGTTCGAACGAGTTTTTCGTTCGAACCAGGTTTCGTTCGAACGAGATTGGCAACGAGTTCTCACTAACCTATACTGGTCTGTCGTTCGAAATGTCGTTCGAACGAACTTGTTCGTTCTAACGAGGTTTCCAACGAGATTCTAACGAAGTCCATACTGGTGTATCGTTATAAGTCTCGTTCGAACGAACTTTATCACACTCATTTAATTTGGGACTAAATTAAATATTGGTTAAATTTGGTTTATTCAAGTCATTTGCTAAAATTGGTTTCGCCTAACTTTGGTGAAATTGAAAATATGACTTAGGCAAATTCAAGGGCTTGGATTAATTAATCGGTTTAAGTGAATATATTAATTGTTTAATTTTCCTTCACTTAGTGTAGATTTAATTTGTTTAAAGGAATTAAAATTTGTTGTTCAAAGTTGGACCATCTCCTTTACGCTTCCGCATCGTGTTTGTTTTTATACAAAAGGAAATTATTTTTAATTGGTTTTGGTTTAATTGAGAAAACATCACAAACCCGGGGATCCAACTTCTTCACAAGAGTTAGTACTTATTGATGTGAGTGATGATGAATATTACTTATTGAGTAAAGTAATATATGATTATGAAAATATTAAAGTTGTCGCGAGTGAAAAAAAATACGACAGTTACAGTAAACTCAGTTGGAACGCGCATGTGAGACATGTCGGGACTTAAATAAGAAATATTAGTGTAATTTTATTTTTGATTATTTGGATGGTTTTTTGGAGTGCGCCAACGTATTCGGAAGGGTCAAAATAGTTAGAAAAGCCTACTCGGGTGTTTATTTTGGAGTTCGGGGCAACTTTAGGCCAACCCGACACCCGAGAGGGGTATTTTTGTCTTTTGAAAATTTGGGACTAACTAATGGACGAAAATTAGATGAATATATCATCCCTTACGTATTAGAAGATAGGGTTATGTTCTGTTTAAATAGAGAGAGTCCAAGAGGAAGAAGGAGAAGAGGTTCCTAGGAGTTCCAAGGCCAAATCCAGTCACCTCTCACCTAAAATACCAGCAACGTGTAGATCTGGAATAGAGGAACGCATCTATACCACTTTTATTCTATGATTCAGACCATCCCATTAAGGCAAGTGGTTATCTTGCTTTAATTAGTGCATATATTATACATGTTGGTGTAGAATTGATGATATACACATGATATGATGAAATCCGGGTTGAAATTGAATTGTTAATCAAGATTTTGGGTAGGAAATTGAATGTAGATGAATTACCATATGTAGAGGCTATGAATCTGGGTTATTACTTGAAGAAAAATGGATTTAATTTTGGGTTTTGGGTGGATAAGATTAATGATGATGTAAAACTAGGGCTTTTGACATTTGATTAAATTCCTGCCCTCATATATGAGATTTAGTAAGGTTTGATGGTTAAAATATGAAAAAAACGTGCGAGTTCCCCGGGTTTAATTTTCACAATTAAAATTAAATATTATAATTTCCTTTTATATATCATGAGATGCGGAAGCGTTAGGATGGTTCAATAAAACACACACAAGTCTTAATTGCACTTAATCAATTAATCCATTAAAATCTATTTCACTTAAACCAAGTTAATTAATCCAAGCCCTAGAATTTTCCTAAATCATATTTTGTAATTTTATCAAATTAGGCCAAACCAATTTTTCCAAATTAAACATAAGAAGTGATTAAACCAATTTTATCTTTTAGTCCTAAGCATTCATTCTAGGTGAGTGCTAAAGATAAAAACAATAAATCACTACGTCGCGATGTACGGGTAAAAACCCAAGACGAGAAACAACCTCGGACCGCCCTAGCCTCAAATCCACTAGATACAGATTTACAAATACAAGACAAAAAGGATTAAAACACACGACTCGATCCCTTTCAAGCCTTGACACTTCTTCTTGTAGATACCTCTTCCTAGCGGATAACCTTGGAGCTCCACTATGGTCTCGGAATCCACCGAAATGTACTTTATATGGTCACCGTCACCCGAGCAAGGAGCCTTTCTCCAAGTGGGAAATGTAGTAACAAAACTCTTCTCCTTTCTTTATGGGATGTAGAAGAAAACCCGAAACTTCTCTTTGAACGAAAGAGATGAAACCGATGCCAAACTCCAAGCAAGATTTATGAATATGGGAACTTGGAAGAAACTAATTTGGGTGTAAACTAGAGTGGTGTATATTTTTCTCTTTGATAAAAACACACTCAAAATAAGAACATTTTCCTTAAACAATTTTGCTCTCAAACTCTCTCTAAGAGATGAACTAGCATGGAAAAGTTAAATTGGAAAATGTTATTCCCGCACATAATAAATTCTGAAAAAGTTGGTTAAAAACCAAGTGGGGAAGTGGGTGAAAAACTGCCAAAAACTGTTCCCGCCTAGCATTTCGTTCGAACGAAATCTCGTTCGAACGATACTTCTAACGAAGTTCCAGATTGAACTTGTTAGAAATCTCGTTGGATATATCGTTCGAACATAAGGTTCGTTCGAACGACATATCGAACGAACTTCCAGAAAGTTCATAAATCTCGATTTTAGCCCAGAAACTTTATATAATTTATTTTAAAGTTTGATAAAATCTTTCTGAATTTAAAACAACAGTTTTATATGAACCTAACACCCAATAAACAAGTTCCAAGATCCTATATATATAAAGTTGCATTCATACCTTGGGAGCATGGAACATTAGTTTGATGACGTAGAAACGAGGCACGCAAACTGACATATTGATGAAGCTTTATACTCTTTGCCGCTACGTCTTCAACAAACACTTCATAGGCTTGAGAATATTACAATTAAATACAATCCTATGAATAAATGTTTTTGTCCGGAATTGAGCCAAAACTATATATGGACTCAATTGGAAATTTGTGTTCTTACAAATCTCCCCCTTTGGCTATTCCGGGACAAAAATCAAACAAAAATCCTAAAAGGCCGTCAAGATCACTAGACTCAAAAACAATGTCCCACCCAAAATAAAAATACAATGCTTGACTCAAACAACCCAAGGATCAATATCTTTGCCGATGTTGAATGTTGCCATTTTGAAGTATTCCTGCACACTATCAAACGCATAGGTAATATCAAAATATTAAATGCAATTAAATAATTACTCCCCCAAAATTAATTCTCCCCTTTATCAAACAAATGACCTACTTAGAAAGACGTCTCCCCCTAAGATAAATCTCCCCCAAACTAAGATACGATAATAATAGGATTAGATACCATTTCTCCCCCTATCGTTCTCCCCTTTTTTGTTCAGGAATAGACAAAGACTAAAGAATCAAATGAGTAACTTATCTCCCCCAAATAAAGCATATAAACCCTCTAAACTAAGCAAGGGATAAAAGAATGGGATAACAAGCTAAGACATGTAATTGTGCATATAGTGATGAGAACGTTAAAGCATATGGGAAACAAAAGTTCAACTAATCCAAACAATAACATCGGATACCAATTAGGATGCAATAAAATGATACCAATATGATATATAAATTATTGAGCACGTGATATCAACAAAGAATGCAATAAGATGGATACCAAGTATGAATTAAAGCATATATGGATTAGAAATCAAAGCAAAGACTAAACAAAAATATCAAATATATGAATACATAATATATATCAAAGAGACTTAAGTACACATATATAGATATAAACACACAAATGACACACACAACATATAATAGGAGTCTTTCACATTCGTATGGCAAAAATGTGTCATATGGAAACGAAAGTGTTGGGGTGTGAACTAGTAACGATTAAATTTAGACCCAATCACTTAAAACATGTTCACGGAGTTCTCAATGGATTGCAAACTTCATCACATTTGAATATAACCTCATGTGACAATATAAATTGAACTCAATGAACAAACATACATGATGCATACAAGCCTAGCATATTGATGATTGTACAAACCAATAAAGTCATGACATGATATACGAAACTAGGATAAACAGACATTGTGCAAACCGTTGATATACCATCCAATCTCCCTCAATAAGCATTTATAATAATTTTGAATGAATATATCAATCAAACATAGGCCTTGGCAATTAATTTTTTATTTTTATTTTTTTAATGCCATATTTTCTGTTTTTAGGCCTTTGGACCACGTATTTCTTTTAGGTCCATTCAAAAACGGTGGCTTACAATCGCAAAGGATCACTTAGTCCTTTCAGAGCCCTTCTCCGTGCACATTTTTATTTATCATGTTTTTATTTTTCACACAAATCTCACATGCAACGGATTTTGACATGCACTAGTCCTCCTAAGTCCCAAATATGTAGATGACAAGATTTGTAGGAGACCACATCACATAGCTCAAATATACATATGAAGTTAAAATTTCAAAAGAGTTCGTGCATGTGTGAATAGAGGCATATAAAAATAGAATCCATTTGACCAACACAAAATTCAACTTCTCCATAAAAAATATGGTAAAGAACATTTTAAGGATTGACAATCTAAACCAAAAGTTCTAGCCACGTGGGAGCGTTAAAGGAGGGATTCAAACACAAGTGTATGACACATAAAGTGTGTCAAACTAAACTACACACAAAATAAAATCTTTTTGAGTTTTTGAAATTTTTAACTAAAAATAAATAATATATACTCCAAAGTCAAACAAAAATCATTTGAATTTTTCATTAAGTTTAAATTACCAAGAGATAAAATCCAAATGATAAACAAAAATTCTTTTTGTATTTTTCATTTAATGCAAACAAAATGAAGGAAATATAATACAAAAGATAAACAAAAATCATAATTCTAGCATGTGATAAGCATGGTGCATAGACTAGAAAATGATTAAACAAGCATACATTTAGCATGTGAATATAGCATGAAGTACAAAGCTAAAGTATGCAAAAACTAACACATTCATCCTTTAGATTTAGCAAGGGAGGAAGCATGTGAAAGTAAATGATAATCAAAACCCCATTTTTCAAGGCAATTAAGTCGGATTTCCTAACCAAAATTAATGAAGAATGACTATCTTGGGGTGTAGGAATTTTAACTACCTTGGTTGCTTTACGTTGGGAATTTCTAGGTATACATTTAAGATCAAAACAAAATTTCCTAAGATGACCTTTTCGACCAAAATGTGTACAAGTAAAAACATGTCGAAAAGATTTACCTAAGGAGTGATCTCTAAAGACTTTACTAGTAGATTCTCCTAAAACATTGGTTTTGGCGTTATGAGTAAATTCATTACAAGTATTGAAGCCTAAACCACACGTGTCATTTTCAATTTGGACCGTTCCTAAGATTTTATCTAATTTTTCCGAACGACACTCCAAATCAAATTTGACATTACTAGAGTCTTTTAATTTATTTTGCAATTCTAAAATGTTAGACTCTAATAAAATATTTCGCTCTTCAAAAGCAAGAAGCTCCTTTTTCAAGGATTCCATTAAACCCCTAAGGCTATCTCTCTCGCCTTCTATATATTCAAGCTTCTCTAGAAGAGCTTTCTCTCATGTCCTAAGGTCTTCAACCAACATACTATTATCAACGACCTTGACACTTTCATTCAAACTAGCTTCTAACTTCAAATTAGCTCTTTTCAATTTAATAGATTCTTTATAAAGTTCTTGAAAAGCATTTTGAAGTTCACTCACATTAACCTCTTCTTCATTTTCACTCTCTATCATTAAAAACAAGAGAATCATAAATTATGACCTTGGAAGTGTCATGTGTTAAAGTTTCATCAATCGATGAGTTCTCACTATCACTCACATGACTAGCCATAAAAGCTACAAAATTAGGCTTAGTGGGGGAATCAGGCCCCTCTTCCTATCACTATCACTAAGGGTCGCATTATATGCAATGGGTTGTTTACCCTCTTTCCTTAGTTTAGTGGGGCACTCAGAAGTCCTATGGCCATAACCCTCACAACCAAAACACCTATTAGACTCGTCCCTATTTAAATTTTCATTAATAGGTTTAGGGATCTTCTCGGTTTTAGGGATCCTCTAACCTTTGTCATGCTTAGAAGTTTCAAATTTCTTAAAATCATTTTTAAATTTATCTTTGTTAAATTTAAGAAATTTTCTAAATTTACGAGCAAACAAAGCCATGTCTTCCGAGTCACTATCACTCTCGCTCTCTACTACTTGTTTGACCTCTTTTTGGGCTTTTAAAGCAACGCCCTTTTCGATTTTCTTTTCAGTTTTAGAGGGAAACATATCTAGTTCATAGGTCTGTAAATCACCTCCAAGCTCTTCTAATTTCGTAGAGGCTAAAGATGGTAAAGAATTTAAAATAGTCATTTTTGAAATAAATCTATCGGGTAGGGACCTTAAAATTTTCTTTACGACTCGGTTGTCGGGTATTTTCTCTCCCAAGTTAAAAGATGAATTGACAATATCGGACAGTCTAGCATAAAATTCATCAAAAGTTTCATTATCGTTCATTTTGATAGTTTCAAATTGAGGGGTGAGGTTTTGGAGTTTCGAAGCTTTTATGACACTAGTACCTTCGTGAGTGAGTTGTAAAATATCCCAAGCTTCTTTAGCGGTCTCACACGTCATAATGCGTCGGAATTCATCCGGTGTGACAACGGTAAACAAGGCATTCAAACCACGGGAATTAAAATTAGAAAGTTTAAACTCATTTTCAGTCCATCTGTCGGCGGGTTTGGGAACACGTTCATTTTTAACTAAATAAGTTGGTGGGACCATCCGTTAACAACAGACATCCAAACTCTCTCGTCGATAGATTTTAGTGCTGATTTCATACGCGCTTTCCAATATGCGTAGTTAGAACCATCGAAAATAGGAAATTTTGAAAATGGGGAAAATTCCATTTTAGTCAGAAATTATTTAAAGGATCTTAAACGAAATAATTTATCGCTCTGGCTCTGATACCAATTTGTAAAAAAAAGGTTCGAGTTCCCCGGTTTTAATTTTCACAATTAAAATTAAATATTATAATTTCCTTTTATATATCACGAGATGCAAAAGCGTTAGGATGGTTCAATAAAACACACACAAGTCTTAATTGCACTTAATCAATTAATCCATTAAAATCTATTTCACTTAAACCAAGTTAATTAATCCAAGCCCTAGAATTTTCCTAAATCATATTTTTTAATTTTATCAAATTAGGCCAAACCAATTTTACCAAATTAAACATAATAAGTGATTAAACCAATTTTATCTTTTAGTCCTAAGCATGCATTCTAGGTGAGTGCGAAAGATAAAAATAATAAATCACTACGCCGCGATGTACGAGGAAAAACCCAAGACAGGAAACAACCTCGGACCGCCCTAGCCGCAAATCCACTAGATACAGATTTACAAATACAAGACAGAAAGGCTTACAACACATGACTCGATCCCTCTCAAGCCTTGACGCTTCTTCTTGTAGATACCTCTTCCTAGCGGATAACCTTGGAGCTCCACCACGGTCTCGGAATCCACCGATCGGACTTTATATGGTCACCGTCACCCGAGCAAGGAGCCTTTCTCCAAGTGGGCAATGTAGTAACAAAACTCTTCTCCTTTCTTTATGGGATATAGAAGAAAACCAGAAACTTCTCTTTGAACGAAAGAGATGAAACCGATGCCAAACTCCAAGCAAGATATATGAATATGGGAACTTAGAAGAAACTAATTTGGGTGTAAACTAGAGTGGTGTATATTTTTCTCTTTGATAAAAACACACTCAAAACAAGAACATTTTCCTTAAACAATTTTGCTCTCAAACTCTCTCTAAGAGATGAACTAGAATGGAAAAGTTAAGTTGGAAAATGTTATTCCCGCACATAATAAATTCTGAAAAAGTTGGTTAAAAACCAAGTGGGGAAGTGGGTGAAAAACTGCCAAAAACTGTTCCCGCCTGGCATTTCGTTCGAACGACATTTCGTTCGAACGAAATCTCGTTCGAACGATACTTCTAACGAAGTTCCAGATTGAACTTGTTAGAAATCTCGTTGGATATCTGGTTCGAACATAAGGTTCGTTCGAACGACATTTTAAAGGCTTATACTGGGAACTCGTTGGCAAACTCGTTCGAATGACGTCTGGTTCGAACGAAAAACTCGTTCGAACGACATATCGAACGAACTTCCAGAAAGTTCATAAATCTCGATTTTAGCCCAGAAACTTTATATAATTTATTTTAAAGTTTGATAAAATCTTTCTGAAATTAAAACAACAGTTTTATATGAACCTAGCACCCAATAAACAAGTTCCAAGCTCCTATATATATAAAGTTGCATTCATACCTTGGGAGCATGGAACATTAGTTTGATGACGTAGAAACGAGGCACGTAAACCGACATATTGATGAAGCTTTATACTCTTTTCCGCTACGTCTTCAACAAACACTTCATAGGCTTGAGAATATTACAATTAAATACAATCCTATGAATAAATGTATTTGTCCGGAATTGAGCCAAAACTATATATGGACTCAATTGGAAATTTGTGTTCTTACAAAATATGTTAAGGATCATCTATATATATGTAAAATGGCTTTAGGACTGTTATTTGTGAGTTGAGTAAAGTTTGATGTAAATTGGGTGAACAAAAATGTGCAAAAATACAGATTTCCCACGGTGAAGGACGAACTGGGCAAAGGTCGTTCGAACGACCTGGGAAACTAGAAAGTTATTCGAACGACATCGTTCGAACGAGAATCCAATGAGAATTCAGAATTTAGTTCGTTCGAACCCGTTCGCATGAGATACTGGGCACTTCGAACGAGATTTCAGATTTTTAGAAATTTACGGGGCGAGATGGAATTTTGTGAAAATAATTCGAGAATAATGAACGACTTAAGGTTATGTAGGGCAACCACATTTCTTGAGCTAGTAACATGGGTATAGAAGTATATAAGGATAAAAGTGACTTCTTATTGATATCCATTATAAGTGGTACGTTACGATAGAGGGAATACTTGTAATTGGGAAACATCGTGAATATTGTAAAGAATGACAATTCGTACAAATTTGGAATATATGGGTGATGTGATCCTATTATTTGTATGGGTTGTGTGTACCTATTGTATGAATCCTTATGTGTATGACATACTTGCCATAGTTTCTATCACGGGAGGTCTTAGGAAGGGGACAATCTTATCTTGATGACCCGTCGGTGGGATTTTAGATTGCTAGCTCAGGACATTGGTCTGGGAAAGACTTATTTGTGAGTTAATAACTTTGCAGTCACATGGGCGCGTAAGTATGTGCATAGCCATGGGGCTGGGAACTATGTTCGCCTCCATTGTGTGTGACATGTGTTGATACGATTCCAGAGTGATTCAAAATTTGTAGTCCTTATGTGCGTGATGTACCGGGACTGATAGCAGAGTATGTGTGCACCGCAAGTTTAGCCTTTTGGGGTGCCGTATATATATATATATATATATATATAGAGAGAGAGAGAGAGAGAGAGAGAGTCCCTCTATTCCCACTCTAAATTAATATTCCCCTGCTCCACTTTAATGTGAAAAGACTTTAATACCCTCAAAGTTCATTCACTTAATCCAAAACTAATAACTTTCTCTGTTTTGATTCGAAAAAGAGAAAAAAAACCCTTTTCGTCTTTTTTTTTATTTGTCAAAAAGCTGTTTTTAAAAAAAAATACATTTTTATTAAAAAAAACTTTTTTTTTACAAAAACAGAAGACAATTTAAAAAAAAAACTCCAAGTTTTTTCTCTTTATAAAAAACAGTTAAACAAAGTTTTTTTTAATTATAAAAAAGAGTTGTATATATATTTGAAAAAAAAAGAGTTGTAGCTTCTGTGGAAGTTACGGGACTTGGTAGTTGACGCCTCCATGATTCTCATTCCTGCATATTGAGTTTCTCTATTTCAGTTAGGACATGTCGCCCTTTTGTACTTATTCAGACTGTTATAGATTTGTGGATCTATTTAGTTATTCCTTTCAGTTGTTGATTTGCTTTGTTGGATTATTGTATTTTGGATTTAGGCTAGATGTGTTTACTGTGACAACCCGCCATCCGAAATAGGTGGTGGCCATCCCGATACTCCAAAATAACGGAATCCTGGAGGGAATCATTCTCAGCGTCACAACAAAATAAGAAGTATATGGGATAACCACTCCTTATTTCAAAAAAACGGGTTGCCAAAAATTTTGGTTTTAAAGTTAAAGAAAAGAATTTAAACAACCCAACTAAAAAGAAATTGGAAATCCAGATGAAATTATATTATATACCCTCAAATGTACAATAACGGATCGAATATGCTGTCGGCCATAGACTCATACAACAATAGTAAACAAGTTCAATAATTTACATAATACATTACATTAATCAATTGCAAAAGCTTGGGCCTCTCGCCCTAGTAACAAGAACCCGATCCTGACTAGAGTGAAAGGATGACAACGACTATTGCAAAATGTCCTGTAATACCCGCAAAGCATCACGGCTCGTCAAAGACACTGGAATAGGAAGTCAGATCAGGCATCCTTGCGGCGGAGTAACTGAGTGGATACGAGATTCAAACACAATTTAAAACATAAGCTAAGAAGGAAAATAAAATAAGTAACATTAATCTAAAACTTTCATCATATGCAACACTTTATCTCATATATCTTTTCCTTAACAGGAAATATATATATAATCAAAATCTTATGGTCTTTATGTCATTTTTATCTCAATTTTACCTTTTGTAAAAATCTTTTCCTTCAAAATAATCATTTTCAAATGCTCTTTGTGGCGTTTATATGTGCTCTTTGTGGCACTTCATTATGCTCTTTATGGCATATATAATCCATCAAGTCCCACTTGATTATGAATAGTTATATTTATATACATATAACGATTCTAAGACCGCCCGTCCGGGTTTCCCCACTGTGCGCCCCCTAAATGACCATCATCTTCCATGGCCTATCATTAAGATAACCTGGGCACCACTAACGCAAAACTTCGGGAAATGGCCATGTGCCTGCGGGGTAGTCATAACCACACCCGGAATTACCTACCCATTGTAGAAAATATACAACACAAACGCTCACATGGCCTAGGACTATATCCACCCTGCATTCATTAGCTAGGGGGCTTCACCTCACGCGCGAACTTCCCTTATGATGTCATTTAGAGAGGGTGTGTTCAAACCATTTTATTTACCATTTTCAAAAATCAAGTAAATTATCATTTACCATATTCATGATTAAGTAAATTATCATTTACCATCATCATTACCATAACCATTTCATTTCCATTTATGCATGTATGTTTCGTTTTATTTGAAACCATACTTATTTACATTATTGTAAATAATTCACCTTATTATTCGGAGCCATACGATAAATTATATCGTTACTACAACCTCAAAGGAGTAAATAAACTCTTAATTATCTCCAAACATTTTGGGGTATTACTTTGAAACCCCAATACTATTATACCTTAAAAGGAATGAATCAACTTTCGTTGTATTCTCCTAACACTCTTTTATGGTGTTATTATAAACCATCAAGACTAATATAGCTCAATTGAGCTTCTAAAGTCTCCCAAACATGACCCTACATCTCCTAGTTTCATAACAATCAACTAGAAGAAAAGATTGCCCTAACATCAATAGGCATAACCCCGAAAAAGTCCCCATATAACCCATTCCTAATGTAGGGTAGTCAACCAACTCATCTCACCTTCTAAGACTCTAAGTTTACTTCATTCAAGAAGGTTCCTAGGTCCTAAGCTTAAAGAAAAGGAGAGAAATTGAGTAAAAAAATAAAAGCTCAAAACAGCATGAATCCGAATCGATTCGCCCAAATAGTGAATCGGTTCGGACATAAGACCTGGGATTCTGCAACTGCCGAATCGATTCATCTTGGACCCAAATCGATTCGGTCCAAGAAGACATGGGAATCGTCCCTTAGCGAATCGATTCGCTCAGGGGGCCGAATCGATTCGGCCTAGAGAATTTGCCAAGAATGGCTTCGAGGGTTATAAACCCTAGATTTCCTCGAACTCCAATCTCTTCCATTTTTACCCACAACCAACAACATAAATCTACCCGAAATCAACCTACATTGTTATTAACTACTATTATCCACAATTTCATCATCAAAACCCAAGATTAGGGTTAAATCACCACAAATTCTATTTTTTGATCCATAAATGCAAATACACAACTATCACACAATTTAATCATCTTAAATGATATATTAGCAAGTAGAAAACTTGCGTTAGGGTTGATATCTCAGATTTTTTTTGGGTAGAAGCAATCCAAGATTGAATCTCTCTCTTCTCTTCTTCTTTCTCCACTTTTCTCTTCCTCTCTTTCTCTCTCTTTTTCTCTCTAAGTTTAAGACATAAAATGAGGAAAATGAAAATAAGGGGCAAGACTTAAAAATTGTGGCTCAAGTCTAAAGTCTCCAACTTAAATGGTTAATACCACATTAAAATGACTCCCAATACGTGTTTAAGTTAAAACCAGGTAAAAATGCTCGAAACCCAAAAATACAATATGACACTTATTTTGACTGTCTCGCACCTTCCGAGACCAACTACACCCTCTAAACTGGCATCCGACAATTTTATAATTTATTTCCAGTTCCAATTTCATTTTAACCATAATGTCATTTAAAATACATGACACTATAAAACATGCAACCTGATGATATTTACTTTCACATACAGTAAATATGCATCAATCTAGTAAATATTAACTTCTAACTCATTAAATTAACATTTACTCCAGTTCTAACATTTTATATAATTACCTTATGCGGTAAATTAATATAAAATTAGCCTCCTAAAAACGAGGGTTGTTACATACTCCCCCCCCCCCCCCTTATGAGGGAATTTTGCCCTCAAAATTCGGGCATACCCTATATGCATAAAGGATATAGTCTCTTAAACTATCATTCTATCACTCTCCACAACCCCTCATTATTGTGGAATCACAAATGGACTCGAACTAAGGTCGTCACCATCGATCTCAGTCTATATTCTTTGTGCTCTGTCCTAGCACAAAGCGTTCCCTACAAACTATCAATTCTAACTTCCTACGGCGGAAGATGATAGCTTCGCGACTCGGCATAAATATTCTTACATCTTGAATCGCGTTACATCACACCACATGGGTACTCACACCAACGCTAATTGCCTTAATCCCAACATTACTCAGCTTCTCCCCACATAGGCGTAGCCCTTCAAGGCATATGTCTTAAAATACCAATCCTTAAAGAAATGTTTCGGGGCCGTTCTGTGTTCAAGGAACATATTGTTCGTTGGTCTCATCCAACGAGTCTGTGAATTCCTCAATCGGCTACCCAAGGCCACTCACGGCATCATACCTTTGGAAATGATCCATAAGGCCATCAAAAAGACCAATTATTGTATGGGAATTTCCACCCATACAATTATTACACCGTCCGTTATGTATCCTAAGGTTCACATTCAAGATATTCCCTTCGGCATTAAGTTAACTTCCTCCGTTCACAACGTTTAGTGATGAACACTTTAGGGTGGAAAGATATACACCATTTCCATATGGTTCCTATTCCTTTATGGAACTTTACCAAACCTTGACATGAATAACTAGTCTCGGTCCACCACCCTAACACTTCACACAGTTTTACCACCCCTCCATAAAAAGCGGGGCGTACTCTTCCACATATCGTCCGCCCATAATGTCTGAAAAAGCAACGGCTTGGTCGAACAATCAGGAATTTCCTCAAATAGGATTATGACCAGTTTGATGCCAGCAATTCAATGCAAACGTTTATGAATATACCCTTCTTCGTTCCACCGCGACTCTTCTTCATGCGAGTAGCTGAAATGGTCAATCATAGACCGAAATGCTATTACTACAAAGTCTTCCTAGTCATGCTCGTTTCATTTGGCTTTCCATGCCAACACAAAAATCTCCGACGGTTTCTTACTTGACGCATCTACTATCCCAATCGCATACCCTAGCGAATGAGAATATCCAATCAATAATCTGTTATGAACTTCAT
Organism: Sambucus nigra; assembly: GCA_949130495.1. NCBI lineage: Eukaryota > Viridiplantae > Streptophyta > Magnoliopsida > Dipsacales > Adoxaceae > Sambucus > Sambucus nigra. The sequence goes on along the minus strand of OX422213.1, from coordinate 624,493,827 downwards.
ACACCAACTTGATTTCTCCTCCGACATATTGCAACAACTTGTTTCTCCCCAGAAAAACTAAATTTCCTGCCCAGGAAGTAGTGCCTCCAACACTTTAAGGCGATTGCTACCACAATGAATTCCAAATCAAGCATGGAATAATACTTCCCATAATGTTTAAGCTTGTGAGACGCATAAACACCGGGTTTATGCTCCAGTATTATTACTCCCCATCCTGGCAGAGACTTGTTCCCTAAATTCACCCCCGAACTTAACCACAAGAACTCCGGAATAGAAGTCAATTCATCCATTTTAACTCCCCAAAAGTTAGGTTACCAATGTAACCCTTTACCTAAGAGAGGCCTCGTCTCCTTTAGCCTAACCTTCTAAATCTCTCGAGACTCCATACTCCTCTTTCCTAGGGATCTACTCCCCCTAAGGATCAACCCACAACATAATTGTGGTCAACTCCCTATAGCCTTCTTAAATCAACATCACATGTCCTAATGTCCTTACGTCATAATAAACCTAAGGTCAATCTATATATATATCCTATCTAAGTCGTATACATATAATACTAAGTATATCCCTAGTGTCCAAGACCAATCTCAACTTCCGACATTCACTCGGTTTCATGCGTGGGATGTCTCGCCGAAGCGAAATCCAAATAAGGAACCCTCCCGTTACACTACTACCTCGCATCGTCGGTCATCAAGATATGATGGTCTAAAACACATGATCGGGATCGATAAATTTTAACTTGAAATTCTATTAACAAAATTTTACTTCTACATCTTACCATAGAATCATTAAAGATTTCAATTAATCAGACATTCACTTTCCGTGAAGTCTTACAATTTTTATCCCATAACATATATACATCTTTTCAAATAGCCTTCTTATCAAGGCATAACCCGAAGTCTCAATTCGACTCCTTACCTCAGTCTCCCTCACATCGTTCAGAGGAGAGAACTATATACAGTGCTTCTATCTCGCAATTTAATAGCCCTTAATCACTCTTCAACCCATCTCTTAACCAACAAAATAAAATAAAATAAAATGGAATGAACTAAAAGAAAAAAGAACAGCATCTCTCCACTTCCAACGTCGTTGAGGTTCACGCGTGGAGCGTCCCACAAAAGCGGAATCCAAACAAGGAACCCCTCCTATGCATTACTACTCAACCTTGTTGGTCGTGGAGATAAGGCATACCAATCACACACAATGCAAACAAGAAATCCAAACACTCAAACAAGATAACACAATAAGGAATAAAAACCTCCTACAACCCTCAACCACCCCTATAAAGTCTCGACGTGTATCCAGGAGAGATATTATAGGACAACTAGTTCCATCCTGAAAATATAAGTAAGATAGCCTCGCAATCTAATTGTTTGCTATCACCCCAAACAACCCAAAATATCTTTACTTGTATAGTATACATGTCATACAAGTAATACATAACATACATAGTTCTTAAAAAGAAAAATATATCATCACTCGCTTTATAACGAGTGAAGGAAAATATAAAACTTCCCTACCACGGAAGTCATATAATTACTCTATTTATAATAGCGTCAATATTACCACAACCTCAATATGCACACCCGATTCTAGAGTAAACATAATACTACTCTATCTTATCATGAAGAATGCACCACCCACTATTAAGGTGGAATTCTCGCTATCACTTTATCTTTGCCCTTGGTTTCCAATCAACATAATCAAAACGCGTGGTTCTTCCACGTTATAACCATTGTTCCACCCCTAACTACCAAACAATCGCCCACGCAGTCCCTCTTACTTTCTCAGTAAAAGGGAACACGCTCTCGGCCTCCTCTTCCTCATTTCAATGAAACCTCCCCAGGCGGATATCCACCACTGGGGTTTCATGATCACTGCTCCATCAGAAGTGTTAACGACACTTATTCTGGAGCCTATCATTCCATCAAAGGGATCTTTCTTCCTTATTTATACCTTTCTTTAGTGTACGATATCCCTAATCGCACCACTTCTTTACTCACATGTCGGCCTCTGACCGAGCCTCGCGTGAACAGTTAAGGATTCACCTTCTCCTCCTTCCAGTTATCCCAGAGAAACTTATGATAGAAAGTATCTATCGGGTTTCTCCATGGGCAAAATTTCTTGCACCCACAATTAAGGTGACTACGTTCCCACCATTTCCACACTACTCCTACGGGTGAAGGATCTTCCTCCATCCTTTTTCTACAGGTGGCCCTTATCATGGGCACTTCTCCCCTTCAATTTAACGTTGCTTTAAATCTCAAGCTTAGCACCACCCTCTACATCTAGCAGTACTTGGAAAACTATATCCACTGAAATCAGTGGTCGCAGTAGCAAAACGAGAAAGTACTACAAAAAGGAGCGACTTCCAAATCGGTCCTCATCCCCGGCCACAATTTACAGTTCTTAGAAATCCTTCTCACGACGCCCTTCTTCAATCGACCTACTATTCTCACATGAACGCGCAAAAGATTCTATAGGTTCAACCTCATGGAAGAAGAACGAGATCTCACTAGAGAAATCAACAATCTTAATCCTAAGGCTCTATGTCAAGTCAAAAGCAACGCTGAAAACGTAAAGTGTTCACACAAATTCCTAAGGACTCTAGAACCTGATGCTCTGATACCATCTGTGACAACCCGCCATCCGAAATAGGGGGTGGCCAGCTCGATACTCTAAAATAACGGAATCATGGATGGAATCATTCTCAGCATCATAACAAAATAAGAAGTATACACGATAACCACTCCTTATTTCAAAAACATGGGTTGCCAAAAATTTTGGTTTTAAAGTTAAAGAAAAGAATTTAAACAACCCAACTAAAAAGAAAGTGGAAATCCAGATGAAATTATATTATATACCCTCAAATGTACAATAAGTGACCGAATATGCTGTCGGCCACAGACTCATACAACAATATTAAACAAGTTCAATAATTTACATAATACATTACATTAATCAATTGCAAAAGCTTGGGCCTCTCGCCCTAGTAACAAGAACCCGATCCTGACTAGAGATCAAGGATGACAACGTCTATTGCAAAATGTCCCGTAATACTCGCAAAGCATCACGGTTCGTCAAAGACACTGGAATAGGAAGCCAGATCAGGCATCCTTGCGGCGGAGTACCTGAGCGGATACAAGATGCAAACACAATTTTAAACATAAGCTAAGAAGGAAAATAAAATGAGTACCATTAATCTAAAACTTTCATCGTATGCAACACTTTATCTCATATATCTTTTCCTTAACAGGAAATATATATAGAATCAAAATCTTATGCTCTTTATGGAATTTTTATCTCAATTTTACCTTTTGTAAAAATCCTTTCCTTATTAAGAAAACAATCATTTTCAAATGCTCCTTGTGGAATTTATATGTGCTCTTTGTGGCACTTCATTATTCTCTTTATGGCATATATAATCCATCAAGTCCCACTTGATTATGAATAGTTATATTGATATACATATAATGATTCTAAGACCGCCCGTCCGGGTTTCTCCACTGTGCGCGTCCCTAAATGACCATCATCTTCCGTGGCCTATCATTAAGATAACCTGGGCACCTATAACGCAAAACGTCGGGAAGCGAACATGTGCCTGTGGGGCAGTCATAACCGCACCCGGAATTACCTACCCATCGCAGACAATATACAACACAAACGCTCACATGGCTTAGGACTATATCCATCCTGCATTCATTAGCCAGGGGGCTTCACCTCACATGCGAACTTCCCTTATGATGTCATTTAAAGAGGGTGTGTTCAAACCATTTTATTTACAATTTTCAAAAATCAAGTAAATTATCATTTACCATATTCATGATTAAGTAAATTATCATTTACCATCATCATTACCATATCCATTTCATTTCCATTTATGCATGTATGTTTCGTTTTATTTGAAACCATACTTATTTACATTATTGTAAATAATTCACCTTATTATCTGGAGCCATACAATAAATTATATCGTTACTACAACCTTAAAGGAGTAAATAAACTCTTAATTTTCTCCAAACATTTTGGGGTATTACTTTGAAACCCCAATACTATCATACTTTAAAAGGAATGAATCAACTTTCGTTGTATTCTCCCAACACTCTTTTATAGTGTTATTATAAACCATCAAGACTAATATAGCTCAATTGAGCTTCTAAAGTCTCCCAAACATAACCCTATATCTCCTAGTTTCATAACAATCAACTAGAAGAAAATATTGCCATAACATCAATAGGCATAACCCCGAAAAAGTCCCCACATAACCTAATCCTAATGTAGGGTAGTCAACTAACTCATCTCACCCTCTAGGACTCTAAGTTTACTTCATTCAAGAAGGTTCCTAAGTCCTAAGCTTAAAGAAAAGGAGAGAAATTGAGTGAAACAAAATAACTCAAAACAGCATGAATCCGAATCGATTCGCCCTAGGGCCGAATAGATTCGCCCAAACAGCGAATCGGTTCGAACATAAGACCTGGGATTCTGAAACTGCCGAATAGATTCGTCTTGGACCCGAATCAATTCGGTCCAAGAAGACATGGGAACGGACCCTTAGCGAACGATTCGCCCAGGGGGCCGAATCGATTCGGCCTGGAGAATTTTCCAAGAATGGCTTCGAGGGTTATAAACCCTAGATTTCCCCGAAATCCAATCTCTTCTGTAAGGACACAAATTTCCAATTGAGTCCATATATAGTTTTGGCTCAATTCCGGACAAAAACATTTATTCATAGGATAATATTTAAATTGTAATATTCTCAAGCCTATGAAGTGTTTGTTGAAGACGTAGCGGCAAAGAGTATAAAGCTTCATCAAAATGCCGGTTTGTGTGCCTCGTTTCTACGTCATCAATCATAGTTCCATGCTCCCAAGGTATGAATGCAATTATATATATATATAGGAGCTTGGAACATGTTTATTGGGTGTTAGGTTTATAAAAACTGCGTTTGGTTTTAAGAAAGGATTTATTAAAACTTTAAATAAATGTTTATAAAGTTTTTTGTTCTAAAAATGAAATTTTAAAACTTTCTGGTCGTTCGTTAGATATGTCGTTCGAACGAGTTTTTTCGTTCGAACCAGATGTCGTTCGAACGAGTTTTGCCATCGAGTTCCCACTAAGGCATACTGGTCCGTCGTTAGAAATGTCGTTCGAATGAGATTGTCGTTCTAACGAGATTTCCAACGAGCTTCTAACGAGTCCATACTGGAGCATCGTTAGAAGACTCGTTCGAACGAGATTTCGTTCGAACGAGATTTCGTTCGAACGAAATGTCGTTCAAACGAGCTGTCAGGCGGGAACAGTTATTGGTAGTTTTGCACCCACTTCCCCATTTGGTTTTTAACCAACTTTCACAGACTTTAATAGGTGCGGGAATGACATTTTCCAACTTAACATTTCCATAACTTTTCCAAAATATTTCCATCTCTTAGAGAGTGTTTGAGAGCAAAAATGGTTTAGGAAAATGTTCATGTTTTGAGTGTTATTTTTCAAAGAGAAAATCCTTCACACTCTAGTTTACACCCAATTGTGTTTAGTCCAAGTTCTTATTTACATATCAGATTGCTTGGAGTTTTGGCACCGGTTTATCTCTTCCGTTTCAAAGAGAAGTTTTGGTTTGCTTCTACATCCATCAAAGAAGAAGACATTTTGTTGTGATTCTACCCACTTGGAGAAAGGCTCCTTGCTAGGGTGATGGTGACCATAGAAAGCCCTATCGGTGGATTCCGAGACCGCGGTGGTGTTCCGAGGTTATCCGCTAGGAAGAGGTGTCTACAAGAAGAAGCATCGAGGCTTGAGAGGGATCGAGTCAGTCGTTGTAAGTCTACCTGTCTTGTAATTGTAATTCCGTATCTAGTGGATTTGTGGCTAGGGCCGTCCGAGGTTGTTTCCCGTCTTGGGTTTTTCCTCGTACATCGCGGCGTAGTGTGATTTGTTTATTTTATCTTACTTTAATAACGTAGAACGCATGCTTAGAATAATTCAAGATAAAATTCAGTTTAAATCATCACACTCATTTAATTTGGACTTAAATTAAATATTGGCTAAATTTGGTTTATTCAAGTCCGTTGCTAAAATTGGTTTCGCCTAATTTGCTAATATTGATAAATATAACTTAGGCAAATTCTAGGACTTGGATTGAATTCATTGGTTTATGTGAATATATTAATTGATTAATTTTACTTCACTTGGTTGCTATTTTAATTTGTTCAAGAAATTAAAATTTGGCATTGAGTAATTTTATTGAACGATCACCTTACGCTTCCGCATCGTGTTTATCACAAAAGGAAATTGTTAGCTTTTTCAAATTGGTATCAGAGCCAAAAACGATAAATTATTTCGTTAAAGATCCTTTAAATTGTTGGCTAAAATGGATTTTCCCCATTTTCAAAATTTCCTATTTTCGATGGTTCAAACTACGCGTATTGGAAAGCGCCTATGAGATCGGCACTAAAATCTATCGACGAACGAGTTTGGATGTCTGTTGTTAACGGGTGGTCCCCACCAACTTATTTAGTTGAAAATGAACGTGTTATCAAACCCGTCGATAGATGGACTGAAAATGAGTTTAAACTTGCTAATTTCAATTCCCATGGTTTAAATGCTTTATTTAGCGCTGTCACACCGGATGAATTCCGCCGTATTATGACGTGTGAAACTGCTAAAGAAGCTTGGGATATTTTACAATTAACTCATGAAGGAACTAGTGTCGTTAAAGCTTCAAAACTCCAAAACCTCACCACTCAATTTTAAACTATCAAAATGAATGAAAAAGAAACGTTTGATGAATTTTATGCTAGACTGTCTGATATTGTTAATTCATCTTTTAACTTGGGAGAGAAAATACCTGACGAACGTGTTGTAAAGAAAATTTTAAGATCCCTACCCGATAGATTTATTCCAAAAGTGACCGTTTTAAATTCTTTACCCACTTTAGCCTCTACGAAATTAGAAGAGCTTGTAGGTGATTTACAAACCTATGAACTAGATATGTTTCCCTCTAAAACTGAAAAGAAAATTGAAAAGGGCGTTGCTTTAAAAGCCCGAAAAGAGGTCAAATAAGTAGTAGAGAGCGATAGTGATAGTGACTCGGAAGACATGGCTTTGTTTGCTCGTAAATTTAGAAAATTTCTTAAAATTAACAAAGATAAATTTAAAAATGATTTTAAGAAATTTGATACTTCTAAACATGATAAAAGCGAGAAGATTTCTAAAGCCGAGAAGATCCCTAAACCTAGCAATGACAATTTAGATAGGGACGCGTCTAATAACTGTTTTGGTTGTGAAGGTTATGGCCATAGGGCTTATGAGTGCCCCACTAAACTAAGGAAAGAGGGTAAGCGACCCATTTCATATAATGCGACCCTTAGTGATAGTGATAAGGAAGAGAAGCCCGATTCCCCCACTAAGAAAAATTTTGTGGCTTTTATTGCTAGTCATGTGAGTGATAGTGAGAACTCATCGATTGATGAAACGATAGCACATGCCACTTCCAAGGTCATTGTACATGATTCTCTTGTTTTTTATGATAGTGAGAGTGGAGAAGAAAGTGAGAGTGAAAATGAAGAAGAGGTTAATGTGAGTGAACTTCAAAATGCTTTTCAAGAACTTTATAAAGAATCTATTAAATTGAAAAGAGCTAATTTGAAGTTAAGAGCTAGTTTAAGAGAGAGTGTCAAGGTCGTTGATGACAATGATTTAATAGAAGACCTTATGACACATGTGAAGACTCTTCAAGAGAAGCTTGAATATGTAGAAGGCGAGAGAGATAGCTTTAGAGGTTTAATGGAATCCTTGAAAAAGGAGCTTCTTGCTTTTGAAGAGCAAAATGTTTTACTAGAATCTAACATTTTAGAATTGGAAAATAAATTAAAAGATTCTAGTAATGTCAAATTTGATTTGGAGTGTCGTTCGGAAAAACTAGATAAAATGTTAGGAACGGTCCAAATTAAAAATGACCCTTGTGGTTTAGGCTTCAATACTTGTAATGAATTTACTCATAAAGCCCAGACCAATGTTTTAGGAGAATCTACTAGGAATGCATTCAAAGATCACTCCTTAAGTAAATCTTTTCGACATGTTTTAGCTTGTACACATTGTGGTCGCAAAGGTCATCTTAGGAAATTTTGTTTTGATCTTAAACGAATTCCTAGAAAATCCCATAGTAAAGTAACCACGGTAGTTAACGTTCCAACACCCCAAGATAGTCATTCTTCATTAATTTGGGTTAGGACATTCGACTTGGTTGCCTTGCAAAATAGGGTTTTTGATTCTCATTTACTTTCACATGCTTTCTCCCTTACTAAAACTAAAGGATGAATGTGTTAGTGTTTGCATACGTTAGCATTTGTACTTCTTGCTATATTCACATGCTACATGTATGCTTGTTTAGTCATTTTCTAGTCATTGCCTTATTTCATATCACATGCTAGAAATTATGACTTGTTTATCTTTTTGTATTATATTTTGTGTTTGAATTAATTAAAAAACATAAAAAGATTTTTATTTCTCATTTGTGTTTTATTTATTTTAAGCTTAATGCACAATACAAATGATTTTTGTTTTATTCTTTTGAGTATATATATTTATTTTAGGTGAAAAATGTTAAAAACTCACAAAGATTTTTTATGTGTGTATTTTAGTTTGACACACTTTAAGTGGCATATATTTGTGTTTGAATCCCATATTTTACGCACCCACGTGGCTAGAACTCTTGGTTTAGATTGTCAATCCTTAAAATGTTCTTTACCATATTTTATGGAGTAGTTGGATTTTGTATTGATTAAATGGATTCTATTTTTATATGCCTCTTTTCACACATGCACGAGCTCTTTTGAAATCTTAATGTCACATGTTATATTTGAGCTTTTTGAGGTGTTCTCCTATCAATCTAGTCATCTACATATCTACGACCTAGGAGGACTAGTGCATGTCAAAATCCGTTGCATGTGAGTTTGTGTGAAAATGAAAACATGAGATAAAAAAATTATATATCTAAATGTGCACGGGGAAGGGCTCCGAAAGGATGAATTAAATCCTTTGCGATAGTAAGCCACCGTTTATTGGATCTAAAAGAAATACGTGATCCAAAGGCCTAAAAACAGAATATTTGGCATTAAAAAGAAACCAATTGCCAACGCCTATGTTTGTTTGATATATTCATTCAAAAACAAATAATATATATGCTTATTGAGGGATAATTGGATGGTATATCAACGGTTTGCACAATGTCCGTTTACCCCAGTTGTCTTTAATGTCATGACTCTATTTGGTTTGTAGAATCATCATCATGCTAGGCTTGTATGCATTGTGTATGTTTGTTCATTGAGTTCAATCTTCATATTGCCACATGAGGTTATATTTAAATGTGATAAAGTTTGCAATCAAATGAGAACTCCGTGAATGTTTATTAAGTGTTTGGGTCTAAATTTAATTGTTGCTAGTTCACACCCCTACACTACCGTTTCCATATGACACATTTTTGCCATACGAGTGTGCAAAATTATTATATTTTTGTGTCGTGTGTGTGTTTATATCTATATATATATATATATGCAAGTACTTCATTGGTATATTTCTAGTTATATATATGATATTTGTTTGTCTTTGCCTTGCGTTTATTGCCCATATGCTTTCATGTCTTATCACTTTAAGCTTAAACATGCTTTTATGCTTATTAGTTCTTTACGCCTTTGTCTATTCCTGAACAAAAAGGGGGAGAATGATGATAGGGGGAGAAATGGTATCTAATCCTATTGTTATCGTATCTTAGTTTGGGGGAGATTTATCTTAGGGGGATACGTCTTTCTAAGTAGTTCATGTGTTTGATAAAGGGGATAATTAATTTAGGGGGAGTAATTAATTAATTGCATTCAATACTTTGATATTCCCTATGCATTTGATGAGTTTGCTTAAGTTTGCAGGATTTCTTCTAAAGCGGCATTGTTTAAACGGCAAAGCGTTTGATCCTTGGGTTGAGTCAAGTTTGGGTGGGTTATGTTTTTGAGTCTAGTGAGCTTGACGGCCCTTTAGGATTTTTGTTTGGTTTTTGTCCCAGAATAGCCAAAGGGGGAGATTTGTAAGGACACAAATTTCCAATTGAGTCCATATATAGTTTTGGCTCAATTTCGGACAAAAACATTTATTCATAGGATAATATTTAAATTGTAATTTTCTCAAGCCTATGAAGTGTTTGTTGAAGACGTATCGGCAAAGAGTATAAAGCTTCATCAAAATGCCGGTTTGTGTGCCTCGTTTCTACGTCATCAATCATAGTTCCATGCTCCCAAGGTATGAATGCAATTATATATATATAGGAGTTTGGAACATGTTTATTGGGTGTTAGGTTTATAAAAACTACGTTTGGTTTTAAGAAAGGATTTATTAAAACTTTAAATAAATGTTTATAAAGTTTTCTGGGCTAAAAATGAATTTTTCAAACTTTCTGGTCGTTCGAACGAGTTTTTTCGTTCGAACCAGATGTCGTTCGAACGAGTTTTGCCATCGAGTTCCCACTAAGGCATACTGGTCCGTGGTTAGAAATGTCGTTCGAACGAGATTGTCGTTCTAACGAGATTTCCAACGAGCTTCTAACGAGTCCATACTGGAGCGTCGTTAGAAGACTCGTTCGAAAGAGATTTCGTTCGAACGAAATGTCGTTCGAACGAGCTGTCAGGCGGGAACAATTATTGGAAGTTTTGCACCCACTTCCCCACTTGGTTTTTAACCAACTTTCACAGACTTTAATAGGTGCGGGAATGACATTTTCCAACTTAACATTTCCATAACCTTTCCATCTCTTAGAGAGTGTTTGAGAGCAAAAATGGTTTAGGAAAATGTTCATGTTTTGAGTGTTATTTTCCAAAGAGAAAATCGTTCACACTCTAGTTTATACCCAATTGTGTTTAGTCCAAGTTCTTATTTACATATCATATTGCTTAGAGTTTTGGCACCGGTTTATCTCTTCCATTTCAAAGAGAAGTTTTTGGTTTGCTTCTACATCCATCAAAGAAGAAGACATTTTGTTGTGATTCTACCCACTTGGAGAAAGGCTCCTTGCTAGGGTGACGGTGACCATAGAAAGCCCTATCGGTGGATTCCGAGACCACGGTGATGTTCCGAGGTTATCCGCTAGGAAGAGGTGTCTATAAGAAGAAGCATCGAGGCTTGAGAGGGATCGAGTCAGTCGTTGTAAGTCTACCTGTCTTGTAATTGCAATTCCGTATCTAGTGGATTTGTGGCTAGGGCCGTCCGAGGTTATTTCCATCTTGGGTTTTTCCTCGTACATCGCGGCGTAGTGTGATTTGTTTATTTTATCTTGCTTTAATAACGTAGAACGCATGCTTAGAATAATTCAAGATAAAATTCAGTTTAAATCATCACACTCATTTAATTTGGACTTAAATTAGATATTGGCTAAGTTTGGTTTATTCAAGTCCGTTGCTAAAATTGGTTTCGCCTAATTTGCTAATATTGATAAATATGACTTAGGCAAATTATAGGACTTGGATTGAATTCATTGGTTTAAGTGAATATATTAATTGATTAATTTTACTTCACTTGGTTGCTATTTTAATTTGTTCAAGAAATTAAAATTTAGCATTGAGTAATTTTATTGAACCATCACCTTACGCTTCCGCATCGTGTTTATCACAAAAGGAAATTGTTAGCTTTTTCATCTTCTATTTTTACCCGCAACCAACAACATAAATCTACCCCAAATCAGCCTACATGGTTATTAACTACTATTATCCACAATTTCATCATCAAAACCCAAGATTAGAGTTAAATAACCACAAATTCTATTTTTTAATCCATAAATGCAAATACACAACAATCACACAATTTAATCATCTTAAATGATATATTAGCAAGTTGAAAACTTGACTTAGGGTTGATATCTCAGATTTCTTTTGGGTAGAAGAAATCCAAGCTCCAATCTTTCTCTCTTCTCTTCTTCTTTCTCAACTTTTCTCTTCCTCTCTTTCTCTCTCTTTTTCTCTCTAAGTTTAAGACATAAAATGAGGAAAATGAAAATAAGGGGCAAGACTTAAAAATTGTGGCTTAAGTCTAAAGTCTCCAACTTAAATGGTTAATACCACATTAAAATGTCTCCCAATACGCGTTTAAGTTAAAACCAGGTAAAAGTGACCGAAACCCAAAAATACAATATGGCACTTATTTTGACTGTCTCGCACCTTTCGAGACCAACTACACCCTTTAAACTGGCATCTGACAATTTTATAATTTATTTCCAGTTCCAATTTCATTTTAACCATAATGTCATTTAAAATACATGACACTATAAAACATGCAACCTGATGATATTTACTTTCACATACAGTAAATTTGCATCAATCTATTAAATATTAACTTCTAACTCATTAAATTAATATTTACTCCAGTTGTAATATTTTATATAATTACCTTTTGCGGTAAATTAATATAAAATTAGTCTCCTAAAAGCGAGGGTTGTTACATTTACTCCAGTCTCATTTATTACCTTAGTCATTTTATTTCATATGAGATTCATTTGAAGGGTGTTTGGTTAGTAATTGGTTAATTTGGTTTTATGTTAATTAAAAGATAATTTTTTTTACATAAACCTATTTAAATATTAGGTGGTTAGTGTTAACAATAAAGTTTCAACAATGATGCATATTCTGAACCAATTGGATATTCTTAATTAATTTAATAAATGACTGATCACCCGGTATTTAATTAGGCGGGGTGTCACATAAAGGCATCGAGTCTTTAAGTTAGTCTAAGATTTTCTTGTAAAAGTAACTATGTCTTTGTGGACTTGTGTGGATGGGCCGTCAGAGGTTTTTCCAGTTATGGGTTTTCCTCGTATCGGCGTGTTGTCATTTGCCTATATTTTGTTCCTTCTATACTCAACTAGATGCATTCTTAGGTCAAGGATAAAATTTGTTAATTGTTTTACACAACACTTTAGTTTAATTGGTGCAAAGATAAAAATTAAAAATCTAAAAATTAGTGTGTATATTTGATAATTCGTATAAGACTAGAGCCTAGTGCAATTTCAGTTGCCTAACAGACTTTTATTGAATATGTTTTAGAAAGAAAAAAAAGAACTAGGTCTACGTAAATAGATATAGGTTTTTTATCACCAAAGATTTGTGAATATTGTATATGATTTAATATAGGAGACATATTCGATGAAGAAATGTTGTTGTTATTCTTATATCTCTAGATTCTTAATTTGAATGTGCAAAAATCTTAGATCTTCTAACTCATGACCAAGACAAAATAAGTCGTGTGTGATCAGTTCAAGAGATGAAAACTTGGTGAAATAAGCAAAAATCACTTTCTCTCTCCTCACCTCCTTAGAAAAATGTAAATAGTATTTTTTTTCTCCCTCTCCCTCTCTAACCTTTATGCGTATTTCGTGCATATTGAACCCCTTCCCATGATCCATATATATATAGGTACGTAAAGTGGGATTGGGATAATTAGTAATGCCACATAGTTTTAGTCTTTCTACTTGGTAATGGACTATTCTAGAGACCTAAGGCAACAATTAAATTGGATTCCAAATAAAAATATGAAAATCCCAAATTACGGCTCGTAATTTATTTTATTTTCTATTAATTTGTAATTAGTTACACTAAAAAATTAAAATTTATGAGACCCCATATATTTTAATACTCAGGTTGATGAAGTGTAATTATTAAAACGTTGTTAGTTGTTAAAACTATTAAATATCATTCTCAGCATGAAAAGATGTAACAAAACATAAGACAAATATATGAAACCGATATGAAAGTCCTAAATATAAACTCATAAAGTGAAGTCAATAATTGTAAGAGATAAAAATGAAAAATTACCATTAAAAATCCTCAAAACAAATCCCAACTGAATCTCAAGTGATACATGCGAAGACTAAGAAAATCCCACAATACATGCTAACTGAAATATCTTAATATAACTTGACTGAAAATGAAAAGAGAGACTAAGTAAAGTAGAAACCCACATCGTCTATGAGGTTGGAATCCTGAACGAGTAAGGGATGACGTATGTATGCTAGCTGGGACGAGTAAGACTAAACCAAAGGTCCAACTCTAGCACCTCAAGTCACCACATGAAAGAGATGAATCAAAACCCTAACATGTCATTTAGCTACGTAACTCAATGCAGTTATATATATACACATACTAGGATGTAACTTGTGCAATGCACGAGCGTATTATAATATTTTATAAAAATAATCAACATAAAAAAATTATATACTATGACAATTTATTGAAAAACATTAATTAAAATTTGAACTATGTATTGGTATAGATAAATTTGCAATAATATAACTAATGAGAAGAAACCTGAATTTTATCTTAAGTTGTATGAGTATACATGGATAAAGGGATAATGTGGAAAGAAAGGTCCACACAGTTATCGTGCGGACCCGAATCACCAACCAAAATGAAAATACAAAACCAAATACATACTTCCTCAAAAATAAAATAAAGTCTAAGTTCCTGTCATGGTTGTATTTTCTTTTGGGAATTTCTTCAAAAAGTAAATATGCACCAAGATAAACTCTAGAGACCAATCAAAACAACAACATGCATAAAACAAACACCGTGTAATGGAAACACATACATACGTCTATGGTGAAATTATAATATCACCCAATCTACAAACACTAATTGATAACAAACCAATCCTAAAGTATCGACCTTTGATTCATATTCGCAGTAAAATTTCAATTCAAAAAACAAATGTTGTCACCACGAGCAATAAAGATTCACAACAGTTGTAAATATATTCACTAACATACCCAAATCATCAGTGAAACATAGATCTTCATAATTTCACATCACATGAGAAAATAAAAGAACTAGAGAATAACAAGAATTAATTAAAAGTCAACCAAAGACAAAGTACCAATGGTAATCCAAAAAAGAAAACTTCATTACAACAAATCTCAAAATATCCATAAAACATTAAATCTTTCAAAACTATAATCGATAATAACAAAAGACAACAATAAAATATACAAGGTTTCGTATGCTCAACTTATGCGTGTGGAGAGATCCATTGTATATGTTTTAAGTCTATCTAATTACTCTATTAGGTGTGTAATTTTTTTTTCTCTATATATGCGTATAGTTTCGTCTCTATAGAAATACAAAAGAGGGTGAAGAGAGAGAGATAGGATGGTTTGGATGTGTAATCTAGTTTCCTTTAACTCCACCTTGATGAATCGTGACCTTTCCCGAACCTTTTCTGCGAGTTTATTTGGAAATGTAGATATGAAGTGGTCTTTAATTGTGAAGATATATGTTGTGCTAGTATTATAATTGGTGCCTATTTGTTGGGATCAAACTTTCAAATGTAATATGTTGTATAATTACAAAAGACAATTACATAGTCATCCATAATGTACTGGATTTAAGTCATGACAGAGCAGTAATATCGTAAGAAAATCCAGTCAGTAAGGACTGAGATGTGTTGGCAATATTTTCTCAATTCTCGAATGTAGTATGTGATAATGTGATTGGTCAAGTTGACAAATAATGAAATTTGAGTTTGATGGTTAACTATTAAGTGAGGTTTGAAGACCCTCTACAGAATACCTCATATTTTGTTGAATATTTTTTGAGAAAATTTAGATATGAAAGAAGGATACCAGTTCAAATGTTTGATTCAAAAAACCTAAACCATGTCATTATCGTGCCTAGACTCATGAGTATTTGCAGTAGACTCCCTAATTAAGAAACTTCCACCCAAAGTTTATGCTCCTGTTATCAGTTTCTTTAATAACTATACTACACAAAAATTATCACATTTGTAACCAACCAAGAAAAAAATAGTATGATCGATAATGACAATCCAAAAACCTCATCTCAACTTATTATAAATGCATCTAAGGACCCATCTCTAAACCCAAACCACTAGTTAATCTTCAGATGAGATGCAGTTACGAAGGAAAAAGGAGACTCTACCATTACTAATGAATCCTATTTGTTAAAAAGATATGTGTCTCACATTGAGATTTCAAAACTTTACATTGCAAAATGGTAATAACTGTCAATGCTGAGGTAAAGCAGGTCTTTTCCCAACATCTCGTACTGGAGAACAAATTTATCCTTACAGATATAATTCCATGTGTTAGGATGAAAATAGATATAAGACCCTCTCTCGTACGCATTTATTTTCACAAGAGGCTCCGTGTTGGCAACATGCGTAAACCAGGTGAGGTTTACGTATTTATATATTCATAAGGAAAAAATAATAGTCAGAGTTCAAAGAGGAATAGGTCACTATATAGACAATTTTAATGGGTAAGAATATAGAAATTTTAGGCTCAAGGTGAATGGAAGGTGAGACTTGTATTTATAAGGATGTGAGAGAGGAAATGATGGGGCTAATGAGTGTTTAAGGGAGAAAATGAATAGCTAGTAAATGGGAAAATGTGAAGACAAAGGGAGGGGAAAAAACATGCCAAGGGAAATAAGAGAGAGAGAGAGAGAATGATGAATATATAAAAGTAGAAAAAGTTATAAACTATATGTGTAACTTTTGAGAGTTAAAAGTGTATTAAATGATATTAAAACCTCCTATACTATTGTGTTAGACGTATATATATGAATCACCCATCGCATAAAACAAAGCCTCACAATAGATTAAAATTATATGAGTTCATTTAATTAATTAATTAATTAATTAATTAATCAAGACGTAACTGTCATGGGCCCCTTCTCCTCAACCATCTCAAGTGCATGTGGTACGACAAATTAAACTGTCCCATAATTCGTAGTCTTCTTCTTCACAGTGCCAGAATACCCGTAGCCACCCCGATACACAAAGACATAACAACACAACTCTATATGATGCCAATATCAACCCACCATAAATCATGCTCATGAAATATCTCAACATAACGATGTTCCTCCTCGACACACAAATTTTATTCACATTTTTCATATTCATTTATTAATGACATCCTCCAATTCACATATATTTTATCACTCCATGCTATATCAACATTACCCAATTACCCCACTCCCGAGTTATTACCAATTATAGATTTTAAATATGTTTTACACAATCATATAAGAATCCTACATGTAACTACTTGTAATATAAAACATTAAAGAAAAGGTGTATTTAATTTATTAAGATTTTGATTCATCACTCCAACTAATCTATAAGCTCCATGTATGAGACACCACATCGAAGTGAAATCGAAACAAGGAACTCCCCCCCATACACTTTCGTTGAGATAATGTAGTCGTTCAGACAAATTAATTAAATTATGAAAGGTTAAACAAATGGAATAAGTGACCAATTATCCAAAGTACAATACCAAACTAACTCACCCAATACAATCAAAAATCCAATAACCAACATAAGTTTATCATGTACTTGTTTTATCTCATCCACATGATAAATTTGCTATTAACAGCAATAATATCTCAAATAAAGCCTCATTATATATTCTTGCATAAAAAGGATCATGTAATTTAAATTATAATGACATAATTTAACATAGGGGATATATTTATAATACAAGTGTTATGACATAATCCAAATTGAGTTCTAATAAGTTTTCTGTAGAAGAGCGTTTCAAGCATGACTACTACATTTTAGGGTGAGGGTACCTCAAATACCACCTCTGTAGTATCCAAGAAATATAAGGTTGAGGAACCCCAAGGGTCCCTCAATAACAGGAAATTCATATTAAGAAGGAACCCCACCCAGGGTCCCGACAGAAACTCATATTGAGAAGGAACCCCCCAATGGCCTTGACAGAAACTCATATTGAAAGGGAACCCACCCAGGGTCTCGAAAGAAACTAATATTGAGAAGGAACCCCACCCACAGTCCCGGGAGAAACTCATATTGATAAGGAACCCCACCCAGGGTCTTGGAAGAAACTCATATTGAGAAGGAACCCCACCAGGGACCCGATAAAAACTCATATCGAGAAGTAACCCCACTCAGGCTCCCGGTAGAAACTGATATTAAGAAGGTACCCCCCAGGGTCCTGACAACAATTCATATTGAGAAGGAAACCCACCCAGGGTCCCGGTAGAAATTCATATAGAGATGGAACCCCCCCAGGGTCCTGGTAGAAACTCTTATTAAGAAGGAACCCCACCCAGGTCCCGACAGAAACTCATATCGAGAAGTAGCCCCCCAAGTTCCTAGTAGAAATTCATATTGAGAAGGTAACCCACCCAGGGTCCCGTCAGAAACTCATATTGAGAAGGAAGCCCCCAGGGTCCCGACAGAAACTCATATCGAGAAGGAACCCACCCCCCGGATTCCCAACATAAACTCATATAAAGAAGGAACCCCACCTAGTGTCCCGGAAGAAACTCATATTGAGAAGGACCCCCCCCCCTCCCACACACACACCAGCATCCTGACAGAAACTCATATTGAGAAAGAAACCCCCCTAAGGTCTCGAAAGAAACAAATATTGAGAAGGAAGCCCCTAGGGTCCTGACAGAAACTCATATTGAGAAGGAACCCCACCCAGGGTCCCAGTAGAAACTTATATTGAGAAGGAAACCCAACCAGGGTCCCGGTAGAAACTCATATTGAGAAAGAAACCCCCAGGGTTCCGACAGAAACTCATATCGAGAAGCAATCCCACCCAGGGTCCCGTCAGAAATTCATATTGAGATGGAACCCCCAGGGTCTCGATAGAAATTCATATTGAGAAGGAAACCCACCTATGGTTTTGACAAAAACTCATATTGAGAAGGAACCCCCCAGGGTCCCCGAGGAAACTCATATCGAGAAGGACCCCCCCAAGGTCCTGGCAGAAATCATATTGAGAAGAAACTCCCCCAGGGTCCTGGCAGAAACTCATATCGAGAAGGAACCCCCAAGGTCCCGACAGAAAGTCATATTGATAAGGAACCCCACCTATTGTCCCGGCAGAAACTCATATTGAGAAAGAATCCCCCCCCCCCCCCCCCACACACACAAACATAGGGTCCCGACATAAACTCATATCGAGAAGGAACCCACCCCCCGGATTCCCGGCAGAAACTCATATTGAGAAGGAACCCCACCCAATCTCTCGGTAGAAACTCATAGTGAGAAGGAACCCCCACCCCCAGGGTCGCGACAGAAACTCATATTGAGAAGGAACCCCCACCCCAGGGTCCTGCCAGAAACTCATACTGAGAAGGAACCCCACCCAGGGTCCCAGCAGAAACTCATATTGAGAAGAAACCCCCCGAGGGTCCCGACATAAAATACATAATTAGAGAAAGTGCACCCAAGGTCCCTCGATCGTAGAGAATTCATATTGGTGCGGGAACCAGGCCCCTAACCGCAGAAAATTCATAATTGGTGAAAGTGCACCCAAGGTCCCTAGACCTCAAAGAATCCATAATGGTGCGGGAACCTACACCCCCTGACCGTAGAAAATTCTTAATTGGTGAAAGTTCACCGAAGGTCCCTCGATCGTAGAGAATTCATATTGGTGCGGGAACCTAGGCTCCATGACCGCAGAAAATACATAATTGGTGAAAGTGAACCCAAAGTCCCTCGATCGCAGAGAATCCATATTGGTGCAGTACCATAAGGCGATGATGAAGCCATCGTCAATAGAGATAGGCAAAGATCTTATAATTATGGGAATAACGGTGGCATCAACATTTGAAGAATCATAAGGCGATGATGAAGCCATTGACGATGTTTTAGAAGTATACTCAACTCTAATAACAACATAAAGTATGAGGTATCAACTATTCTTTCTTAGCAAAGTTTAATGCTTATAAAATGTCAAGTTATCATATATAGGCCATGGTGCTTAGTGAATTTTTACTTGTTATTATTCCCCCACCTAATAAAATAGGACAATAGGTGTGAGAACACAAAAAGTATTTGCAAAAGTATAAATGAAAATATATAAAAGGTACGACAGTTTAGTACGTAAGGCTCCAAGGGAATCGGAGCACTCGCAGTTTTGATAAAGTGCTAAGTATGAATATAAGGTGCGACAGTTTAGCACCTAAGGCTCTAAGGGCACCAGAGTGCTCATAGTCTTGAGCAAGTGCCAAGGTATACCAAACTAATGTTTCTCTCTTTCTTAAGAGAATACATATACTGGACTAGAAGAGGGTCCACGACATGACGGTCTATCCTCATTATACTTGGGGGAATATCCATCCATCCCAAGGGAAAAGTATATTGAGAAAAGTCCTTACGAACACAACAGATAAATTATTTTACACCGGACCCACGGGAGGTTATTCTCCTTGTAACAAGAATAAAAAAAATTCACTACATTTTTTTTATTATTCCATATAGATTTATAGCCTAGAGAACACGTCCTAACCTCTGTTCTCAATAAAAAAAATTACTTAAACAGTTTTCAAAAAATAGGGAGAAGCGGGTCTACCCCTCTCCCCCTCTAAACTTGTTATTTTTTTAAGACAAAAAAGGTTCCTAATGAAGGTTTGGAACAAGGACCCTGTAGACGAAGGGAAATTTTCAGTATAAAGAAATAATTATTTCTTTACTTATGATATATGTGAAAATTTATTCAAAGTTTGTGGGAAGGAGAAGGGCTAACCCCATCTCCTAGTTACTCCCTAAGAAATGAATGTGCATAACGAAATACCCCACAATCACACAGGGCTGCGCTAAAAAAAATTATAACTTGCTCAGTTATATGCAAGTATCCCGCAGCTAGAGGGGAAATTTCCCAATTTTAACTTGCTTAGTTATATGCAAGTACCCTGTAGTTAGAGAGGTATCATCGAAATTTTAACCTGCTCAGATCTTATACAAGTACCCCACAGATAGAGGGGGTAACTCTGAAATGATAACTTTCTCAGATCATAGGCAAAGCACTCCACAGACTACGGGGCAATTAAATCTTGAAGTTCTCATAGAAAATAGAGCAACTCACAGTATTGAGCAAGTGCCAAGTATAAATATAAGGTATGACAGTTTAGTACCTAAGGCTCCAAAGGTGCCAGAGCACTCACAACCTTGAGTAAGGGCCAAGTATAAATGAAAGGTACGTTAATTTAGTATCTAAAGCTCCAAGGGCACCAGAGCACTCACAATCTTGAGCAAGTGCCAAGTATAAATACAAGGTACAATAATTTAGTACTAAGGCTCCAAGGGCACCAGAGCACTCACAGTATTGAGCAACTTCCAAGTATAAATATAAGGTAGGACAGTTTAGTACCTAAGTCTCCAAGGGCACCGAAGTGCTCATAGTCTTGAGCAAATGCCAACTATAAATATAAGGTACGATAATTTAGTACCTAAAGGCTCCAAGGGCACCGGAGCGCTCATAATCTTGAGTAAATGCCAAGTATAAATATAAGGTACTACAGTTTAGTACCTAAATCTTTAAGGGAATCGAATCTCTCATAGCATTAACGTGAGAAGTCGAGCAAGGGACAAGTATGAATAAAATAGTAACAAAGGTACGACAGCTTAGTACCTCAGGCTCCAAAGGCATAGGAGCACTCACAGTCTTGAGAAACTGTCAAGTATAAATAAAAGGTACGACAGTTTCGTGCACAAGTCTCTCGACACTACAAGACACTTATGCATGAGGGGGATAATATTAAGAAGTACTCAAGCCACTGAACAAAGAGTGAAATTTTGATTATGATATTTCGTGCATGAGGGGATGATATTTAGAATAAGGGGGTCCATATTGAATAGCCCTATGACACTTATGCACGAGGGGGATAATATTTAGAATAAGGGGGTCCATCTTGAATGGCCTTATGACGAGGTGTAAAACCTGGGCGAGGGGACTCAAAGTGAGCAACCCCTCTATTCAAGATGGAAGTCCACATACAAAGGCCAAGGATGAGGGGATCACCGTGAGCAACCCCTCTATCCAAGATGGAAGGCCAGAGAAAAAGGCCAAGGATGAGGGGCTCACCATGAGCAATCCCTCTAAATAGGATAGAATGCTATATAAGAAGGCCAAGGATGAGGGATTCACTATGAGTAACCCCTCTAAACAGGATAGAAGGACACAGAAAGAGACCAAGGATGAGGGGGCTCACTTTGAGAAACCCCTATACCCAAGATAGAGGCAACGTCAAGAGGCCAAGGACGAGGGGCTCACCGCGAGCAACCCCTCTATCCAAGATGGAAGTCCAAGGATGAGGGGCTCACCATGAGAAACCACTCTAAACTGGATAGAAGAAGGCCAAGGATGAGGGACTCACCACAAAAACCTCCTCTATCCAAGATGGAAGGCCATACAAAAGGCCAAAGAAGAGGGGCTCACCATGAGCAACCCCTCTAAACATGATAGAAGGCCACAGAAAAAGGCCAAGGATGAGGGGATCACCACGAGAAACCCCTCTGCCCAAGTTAATATCCAGAGAAGGAGGTCCCCCATAAGTGGCCTCATATACGAAACTTGGTATGGAGTGAGAAATAATTTAATGACCTTAGGGGGAATGATGAAGGAACCCTAAGGTCCCTCAAGAACAAAAATTGAATTTATGGCGTACAAAGACTTTTGGTCTGCCCAACATAAAAAGAATTTGCACGAGGGACTAATGTAAAAGGGTGTTTCGAGCTTCGCCATTACATTTTGGGGGGATGGTCCCTCAAATACCCCTTCCGTAGTCTCCAGGAAATATAAGGTTGAGGAACCCCCAGGGTCCCTCAACAGTAGGAAATTCATATTGAGAAGGTACCCCACCCAGGTCCCGACAGAAAATCATATTGAGAAGGAACCACCTAGGGCCTCAGAAAAAACTCATATTGAGAAGGAACCCCCTGGATCCTGGCAGAAACTCATATTGAGAAGGAACCCCACCCATGGTCCTGATCGAAACTCATATTAAGAAGGAACCCCACCTAGGGTCTCGACAGAAACTCATATTGAGAAGAAAGCCCCCAAGGTCTCGACAGAAACTCATATCGAGAAGGAACCCCACACAGGGTCCCGACAAAAACTCATATTGAGAAGGACCCCCAGAGTCCCGGAAGAAAATCATATTGAGAAGGAACCCCACCCAGGGTCCTGGTAAAAAATCATATTGAGAAGGAGCCCCCCTAAGGTCTCGATACAAACTCATATTAAGAAAGAACCCCCAGGGTCCCGACATAAAATCATATAGCGAAGGATCCCCACGAGGGTTCCCGATACAAACTCATATTGAGAAGGAACCCCACCCAGGATCCCGGTCAAAACTCATATTGAAAAAGACCCCCCAGGGTCTCGACAGAAACTCATATTGAGAAGGAACCTTCCAGGGTCCCGATAGAAATTCATATAGAGTAGGAAACCAACCCAGGTCCTGGCAGAAACTCATATTGAGAAGGAAATCCCCAAGGTCCCGGCAAAAACTCATATTGAGAAGGAACCCACCCAAGGTCCCGGTAGAAACTCATATTGAGAAGGAACCCCACCCAGTGTCCTAGTAGAAACTCATATTGAGAAGGAACCCCCCACCCCTAGGGTCCTGAAAGAAATTCATATCAAGAAGTACCCCCCCAAGGTCCCGATAGAAACTCATATTGAGAAGGAACCCCACCTAGTGTCACGGCAGAAACTCATATTGAGAAGGAATCGCCCCCATGGTCCAGGTAGAAACACATATTGAGAAGTAATCCCCCAAGGGTCCTAGTAGAAACTCATATTGCGAAGGAATCCCCTCCCTCCCCCCCCCCCCCCCCCCCCACCAAGGTCCCGACAAAAATTCATATTGAGAAGGAACCCCACCCAGGGTCCCAAAAGAAACTCATATTGAGAAGGAACCCCCCTCCAGGGTCTTGGCCAAAAATGCATAATTGGTGAAAGTGCACCCAAGGTCCCTCAACCGGAGATAATTCATATTGGTGCGGGAACCTAGTCCCCCTGATTGCAGAAAATGCATAATTGGTGAAAGTGCACCCAAGGTCCCTCGATCGCAGAGAATCCATATTGGTGCGGGAAACTAGCCCCCCTGACCGCAGAAAATGCATAATTGGTGAAAGTGTACCCAAGGTCCCTCGCTCGCATAGAATTCATATTGGTGCGGGAACCTAGGCCCCCTGATCGCAGAAAATGCATAATTTGTGAAAGTACACCGAAGGTCCCTCAATCGCAGATAATTCATATTGGTGCGGGAACCTAGGCTCCATGACCACAGAAAATACATAATCGGTGAAAGATCACTCAGGGTTCCTCAAATAGAGAAAAATCATATTGCTGAAGGAACCTCTAGGGTCCATCAACCAAAACCCGGGGCAGAGACCCCAGGACGAGGGAGTGGCTACCATGATCAATCCCTCATCATGAAAAGTCATTCTTTAAAAGACCAAAACTAATAACACTTACTTTCTTGTATAGGTATCCTAGTTGAGTAGGCAGGGCTAAAATAGGGCAGTTGGGATCTCTTGGGAGTTTTGGCATGACGGGTGAGGAACAAGGTTTGTTGAGCAAGCTTAACCACTTAGCACTTTAGGATTGAGAGAATACTAGTAGAAAGGCCATACGGTTGCCCAGTCCTCACACACCTCATAGTCAGACACAACCAGGGTGAGCAGCCAAAGGGTTACTCATAAGAAATGATCTCTTTATAAAATGATTTTAAAGGAGAGGGTCCTCCAGGCCCCTCTCAAGAAAAATGATTTTAGAAGGGGGTCCTCAAGTCCCCCCTCAAGCTTACAAATATTTTCCAGGAGGTGGTCCTTGAGACCCCCCTCAAGTTTACAAAGTTTGAACCAAAAGTTACCGTTTCAAAAGATATTTACCCAATCAGATATTTTGTCTCCATTAGGAGACATAGTTATTTTTTGACTTTGGTTTGCACTAGGTGGCACCTGTCTGAGGGGACAGGCTGCTACCCACAGGTAGGGACAAATGGTACATTGCAGACATTGTCCATCACCATCCCTCTAACTTTTTGGCGCCAAAAGTGCTAACTCTGCCTTGGTGCCCAAGTATAAATAGGACCCCTGGGCAAGGTTAGGAAGAGATATATAAAAACTCAATAGCACTGTTACTCTGTCAAAATCACATCAGAACTTCCTAGTATTCTCTCCATGCTCTCTCTCTAGTGTTAAGTGCCTTGTTCTTTCACTCCTTACTGATAGCCGTCATTCTCAGGAGCTCTTCTTGAGAAAATTACTATTATTGTTGTGGAAGTTCATCTTCTTGCAGGGAGGGGGTTCTATCTTGAGCTCCATTTTTACCAAAAGGAGAAGGTTTCATTAGAAGCTGCTCTAGAAATTCTTGAGAACCTTACAGACATCGTCCATTGGAGTGGGTCATGACTCACCCTTTCCAGTTATTCATAGACCCCAGTCTCACTACCCTCCTACATTTTCACATTATGAAAAAAGTACACACATTAAATTTTATCATTTTAGGCAAATATTTTCAAAGGAACTACCACTGAAGCACAAAGTACTAAGCATGTGTAAGATTTCAGAATTTATCTGTCCTAAATTAAGCCCATAATATCCATCTCATAATTTTGATTAATCAATTCCTAAAATATGAGGTCGCAAACCCTAAAATGCCAAATTCTTAATTTGAGGGAAAATATTCAATTTGTATATTTATTAGGCTCCAACTTCAATATAAATCATATGGTAATAATGGATTTCACCTAATTATGACAATAAGTTAGGAAGTCACAATTTCCAAAGGTTTTCTAATTTACTTTCACATTATAATTGGGTTTAAGTGAAATTTAGGATATACACATATAAAGGGAGAGGAGTCGCAAGCAACTTGCCTCAATTTGAGAAATAAACTTGAACCCAGTTGAGAAACACCTTGAAACTTGTCTTGAAATTCTCCTTGTAACTTGATTTAAAATATTGATGATTTATTTAACGATTCTATAAAATCCCATTGAAAGTTTGGTTGAATCTTCAAAAAAATTCTTGATTTAATTTGAGGGAAAATGATTTGTTAAAGGGAGATACCAATACTAGTTCAAGTTTTATTGCTCGGATGGTAGACAAGATCACTGTGATTGAACTTTTAGAAGAGGGAAATTCTAGTTCATCTAGGTTATAAGAAGAAGAAGAAGAAGAAGAAGAAGAAGAAGAAGAAGAAGAAGAAGAAGAAGAAGAAGAAGAAGAAGAAGAAGAAGAGGAAGAGGAAGAGGAAGAAGAAAGCATGGCTCCTCCCAGAAGAATAATACTACTAGGAGGTGATGGTGATGATGATGATGATGATGATGATTAAGTTCTCCTGTTTGCTAAGGTTAAGGCCTTAAGAGGTTTGAGGGGGACTCCACCAGGTTTAGTGTCCCTAGAACATGGGCTACTAAAAAGGAGGAAGGAGAGAAGAAGAAGAGAGAGGAAGAGAAGGGAAAGGAGAAGGAGAAAAAAAAGAAGGCCATTGAGGCCTTAAATAAGGTCTCCTCTTTTTCCAGTAGCTCTTCAGTTAAAAGTTAGTCGTTAATCCATCTATTGCCACCAATGTAATAAAAGGGGCAGTTCTTACTACAAATCATGAAAGGTCGATGAAGCTGGCTCTCAACCTGCTTCCTGTTCGTTATGCTTAAACTATTTCCTTGGAAAGTATTACCCTTTCTTTGTTTCTCTTCGAAGTTGAGCTGTGATTTTAGTGCCCAGATCTCCTTTTTTTTGTTTTACAGTTCCTAGCAGACTTTTATTTTTTCTTAGATGGTCATACCGGCCAGTCCAAGAAGGCCTTGGATTTGACTGAAACTGTGAAGAAGTTTCAGGAGAAGACGATAACCTATGAGCTAGAGAATAAGTCCACCATTGATGCCATATCCTCATTGAAGATGGCTAACTATATATTATCTCTCGAGAGAGATGGGTTCGCCATAAAAGTGAAGAAGCTGAAAGATGAGGTCTTTTCCATAAAGGATGCTATCACACCCCGCACAATCCGACAGACAGGGTGTCCAGCCACCGCCGCCAAACTAAGCCGGCGTGAAGTAAATAAATACAATTCTTAACATGAGACGGATATGAGACATAAATAAATCAGTCCATAAGATAAAAATTAAATCAATTTCAAATGATCATAAACAACTAAGCGACAAAAGATCCATCACATGCTAAAACTCTGAATAAATCCAATCTCCAATTATGATTAAATAAAATATGAATAATAAAGATCTGAATAATCCAATTGAAATCATCTAAACAACTTGGAACTGAATGGCCTAATAAAACTCAAATGAAGTCTCATAATTAAATACGACTGAAAAGGAAAGTCTATCTAAACAATGCAATAAAAATGAATAACTCCAGCTGCACCTCCAAATGAAAACTTCGATAATCCTATGTAGCTTCTCCAAAACTTATCCTGAAAAAGTTAGTCAGCGCACGAGGTCATAGCCCCGAGCATGAATACACACTACACCCCTCAAATAGGATCCTTGAATCCAGGCAGTAACATTGTACACAATAAATATCACAATAGAATATTTTTATTTAACAAGATAATTAAATGCGATAAATATAAATCCCTAACTACCTGTAGAGATCCCCATTTGAAAAGGCACACCAATATGATTTTAAATTCCCAAATCCCACGATGCTAATTTTATTTAATTAGCTCAGTTTATTATTGTTCTCACATTTTATTTTATGGTCCTCCTGTCCTGGGTGGTATTCCACCAAAGTGTCACACTTACCCTTGTCAATAGCCAGCCAAATCCATTTAAACTGTCGATCCCCCGCAATATGACAAGGTTCCAACTCATGACATGACATAAATAGCCCAAGCTGATCCATTTAAATTGTCGGTCACTGACGCATTATGTCACCACCAATTTTAATACCGAATTTTATCTTTAGGCATTAATTCTCAATTTCTCAATTTATAAATTATCCCACCCTTTTAATCGATGTGAGGTCCTGAAAATACCCCTTAGTCCCATACCTAAGGGTCCCCAAGTTATGAATTCGTCCTACCCAATGTATAGGATGAATTTCTAACATAAACCTCAACCTAGACTTATGCCTAGGCTAGCGTAACGACGATAAAGTGACAAAAATCAGCCCACCCCGACATAATAAAGTCGTAATGATTTACCCTCACTAGTCCCATACCTAGAAGGCGTATATCATCGGAAGGCCTACCCACTAGTACCATACCTAGAAGTCATCCTAAAATATAGGGAGAGCAAAAATATCCAACAATTTGTCGTCACAACAAGCAATTAAATAGTACGAACAAGTCACACAACCAATCATATTTAATCAACGTATACAACTATGCATGATAGTCTAATTTAATTAAATCTTAATTTAATTATCATAACTGATGATGCAGGAAGCTGCACCAGCCTTCAAGGTGTTTATGAGCTTAGATCAATGTTAACAATGGCAGCCTGAGGGTATACAGTATGTATATATATATATATATATATATATATATATATATATATATATATATATATATATATATATATATATATATATATATATATATATATGAGATTGTGATGAGGAGAAGAGGATGAACACAGTTATGTAAGTGGTTCAGCCAATCAGGCCTACGTCCACTGTGCAAGTGTATGATGTGTATCACTGTATGAGGGCTCTAATGGCCATGGATACAACCTCTCAAGATTTCTCTCTCTACTGTGTATTTGAACATAGTTTTATCTAGGGTTACTGATCTTGGATCCTTTGCAAGGTAGAGGATGACCTCTATATATATTACCTGGGGGGTGTAATGTACCCCCCATGCATGAGGTTTACCTGTGTGTGTTAGCCTCACCAATGTGTGAGAGACACCTGTCACTGTCACATGTAAAGAATGATGATGAAATATTCTCCCCACGTGTGGGGAATAATCTTGTTACAACTGATTTGTGTCCACGTGTCCTTATCCAAATGTCAACAGATGCTCGGCTGCCATATTGGTGCTTGACCTCGACCTAGGAGAGGCCGAGGTTGACAAGTCTAAATTGCTTGATATTTGATGAATCATAGGAGTCTCAGCTCAGTCATGGCCGAGATAATGGATAGGGTCGGCCTATGCCGAGGCTGGTCAGGTTTATGATCGGAGAACCGCCTGATGTCATGAGGGGGTTGTTACTTGGGCTTCTTACGAGCTTGGCTCTTACCCGGCCGAGGTTACCAGGTCCTTTGGTGAGATCCTGGTAGTGTCGGCCCTAGCCGACCCTACTATGGCCGAGAGTTGGAATCGCAGGCCCAAGGCTTGTCCAGAGTCGGCCATTACCTCGGCCGAGGTTGGTGTCTCTAGGCCGAGGTCACACTTGGGGCATATCAATCACCCCCCAGCCCTTAGCCATATGTGAGGGCAGGTGACTAAGGGATTAGTACATCTTCGAGGCCTGTCTATTTACGAGACAATGCTTGCTTGACACTTGTCCAATGTTGGAGCATGCTTGCTTGGTAGGCGTGTGCTGTCAGCCGCCCTTTGGGGCTCCCAAGGCAATGATGGGCCTTGGGAAATGTGCCCATGGGTTTTAAACCCTTTTTCCCTCCTTCTTCTTCATTTCTTCTATTCTCTGGCGAATTTTTCTCCTGCAACTCTCTCTCTCTAAAAGGCATTCTACCACTGCAGAGGCCTCCTTTGGTGGTGGTTTTTCGCGAATTCTCTTCACTTTCCTTCGTCATTTCATTTCCAGGTACCTTCTCCCCTTCATTTTCTTTGCTTTTCGCTTCTGGTTTACATTTTCCAGTGAGTTTCATCGTTTTCCGGTGAGCACCATAGTTTCAGGCGAACAGTATTTGCTTTAAACTTCTAAGTTTGATCTTTAGATCTCTTTACTTTATAAGCCAATCTTGTTTGTAGTTTTAGGAAGTTATCCCAAGTTTAGGATCGGCCTCTGATGCTCAGACCTTTATACCATCTTCTTGAGGATTCCCCTCCCTTAGAGAGAAGACGTTAGAAAAGATTAGGCAAATAGAAAGAGCACAGAGGAGGCTCGTAGGTTACAAGAATTTCCCATTAGGCCTATCTTCCCACCACCTCTTAAGGTGATATATCCTGATCCCCCAGAGTTCTTTTATCAGACAGATGTCCCTACCGACCCCATACCGATGTTTGAGTCTGAATCTTCCACTTCAGACCCCATGTCTGTGGACTCATTTCAGGAGGCCATGGACTTTACACCTCGGCCTGGTCAGGCCCCTAATCAGGCCGAGGTCTCTAGCCGAGCCTCATCTCATAACAGCTCAAGCATCGCAGCCTCTTCCTCAAAGGTTGAAATTGTTGAGCCGAGTGTGCCTGTTCCACCCATATTTGACGCCATCCCTCTGTCGGCCATCACAGGGGCAGAGTTCGCTCAGAGATTTGCTAGTAACCCATCTACATCTGCTCCAGCCGACGTTGAGCTAGATGATGATGAAGATGTTGAAAGCGATGTTGACGTCTCTAAGGCGGCCGAGATCGAGAGCACGGTTACTGAGGTGGATCTTCTCTGCTTCAGATATTTGTACTCCATTAGTCCTTCCAACCCATATCTTAAGTTTAACCTCTAAACTCATTCATATCTGATTTTTAACCCATATCTTCTAACTTTTGCAGAGCGACCCCAAGGCATCTCGGACGAGCTGTGGGAAATGGACGCGCCTAGTTTAGCAAGACTTGCCAAGAAAGCTGGCCTAAATGCCACTCCCCCAGCTCCCTCAGCATCAAAGTCCCAGGCCACAAAGAAGAGGGCTCTAGAAGGACATGCCCCTAAGGACCAGAGGCCGAGGAAGAAGACTGCTGACACTGCCATCCCCATCTCCTCAGCTGACGCTCTGTCGACTCGTCTGGACCATCTGAAATTATCTGATAGCATTGTCGGCCACAGTCTTCAGGCCCTTGATGCCATCGGCTCTGTAATGACCGAGGCTGACATGCGCTTCTTCAGGTCTCTGGAGACCCCATTGCTGGTTGAGTTCGGCCTTCACAGAGCCGTGCAGGTATGACTTAATCTCTTCAGAGTTTCTTTTAAGTGTAACATCTGAATTTTCTTCAGCTTAACATCTTCATAAAATATGCAGGGAGTGGCTGCTATGCACCACTTATCCAACTGGACTCTGAGGAAATTGCCCCTCATCCAAAAGGGGCAAGAGGCCGAGAAGGTTCAGAACGCCCTGAACGCCGAGATTGATAGTCTGAAATCAGAGCTGCAAAACTCTGAGAATAGGGTGAAGGGGTTGGACAAGGACATCTCCCAACTCGGCAAGGATCATGCTGCAGCTCTGAAGGCTAAAGACAACACTCTTCAACAGAAAGTCAACTGAGCTGTCAGGTCCGCTCTTGAAGACGCCTCCGAGAAGATCATTTCTGACTACATGGGCTTCGACTTTAAATATCTTGAAAGAGGTATCAAGGCCACTACTAAATGGGCTGATGTCAGGGAGAGAGGTCGTCACTTTAAAGGCCTCTGACTTTGTGGGTCTCGGCTTCGCTGATCCTCAGTTTGTACTGGCTCTTCAAGAGGTTGAGGACGAGGCTTCTGCTCCTGCCGAGATGGAAACTTTGGAAGGGATCGTGGTCGGAGGGGCAGACCGTCATGATAATGCGGCCGAGGTGACTAATGTGGATGAAGCCAATCAGGCCGAGGATGTTAATGTTCCCCCCTCAAACCCTTAGGATTTTTTTATCATTGTAACTTTTAACACTATGGAGCTTCTGTACTTGTTGAATATTTGTTACTTCTGAATATATCAACCTCTAAGGAGGACTGTGTTCACTTGCTTTTACTGAATGCCATATGATATTTTCCATTCTTTATTTTGTTGCAATGGTATCTTGTTTAAACTTTATTAATGGTCCTGACCTCATACCTCGTCACCACCGAGTGGTGTTATGAAGGTCTGAGGTCATCACCTAAGATGTTGGCCTCATAATTAATCTTATCAAATCAATGATGTTAACGATCTGAGGTCATCTACGAAGGTGTCTGAGCTCAGACCTCTTCACCACCGAGTGGTGTTATGAAGGTCTGAGGTCATCACCTAAGATGTTGGCCTCATAATTAATCTCACCAAATTAATGATGTTAAGGGTCTGAGGTCATCTATGAAGGTGTCTGAGCTCAGACCTCTTCACCACCGAGTGATATTATGAAAGTCTGAGGTCATGAGGTCATCACCTAAGACGGTATCCCCATAATTAATCTCACCAAATTAATGATGTTAAGGGTCTGAGGTCATCTACAAAGGTGTCTGAGCTCAGACCTCTTCACCACCGAGTGGTGTTATGAAGGTCTGAGGTCATCACCTAAGATGTTATCCCCATAACTAATCTGACATAAGAATGAAGCAAGAATCGTCATAGGGACTGATCTTTTTATTAATAACCTCTTCATAAGATGATACATTTACAAACTCTATGCAACATCAAATGTAATATTTCTTTAGGTGATCAGCATTCCATGGGTTAGTAAAGGGTTCTCCTTCTAGGTTTTCTAGCCTGTAGGTGCCAAGCACAACCTCTTCTGTCACTCTGTAGGGGCCATACCAGTTTGGGTGAAGACTATTGGCTTTCTGTAAGGTCTTTTTTAGAACCAGGTCCCCTACTGCAATGGGTCTTGACTTCACCCTCTGGTTGTAGAATTTTGCTGCCCTCTGTTGGTAGGCTGCTTGCCTGATCTCAGCGTCTTCTCTTCTTTATGCAATCAGATCTAGGTCTAACCTCCTCTCTTCCCCATTTTTATCGGGGTCATAGGTCTGAACCATATGAGTTGGGAGCCCTACTTCTGTTGGTATGACAGCCTCTGAGCCATGTGCTAGCATGAATGGGGTTTCTCCTGTAGGTGTCCTTGCTGTAGTTCTGTAAGCCCATAACACAGCGTAGACCTCTTCAGTCCATCTTCCCTTCGCACCTTCTAACCTCTTCTTAATTCCATCGAGAATGGTCATGTTCGTAACGTCGGTCTGACCGTTTGCCTGAGGCTGGCCAGGAGATGAGAAGAACTTCTTTATCCCAACTCTTAGGCAGTACTTTTCTAAAGAGGATTTCTTGAACTGAGTCCCATTGTCTGAGATGAGAGTGTTTGGGAGGACGTATCTGCATATGATGTTCCTCCAAATGAACTAGAAGGTCTTCTGCTCTGTTATCGTTATCATCGGCTCTGCCTCCACCCACTTTGAGAAGTAGTCAATGGCAACTATCAAGAATCTGTAACTGTTGGCAGCCCTTGGCAGGGGTCCTACTAAGTCAATCCCTCATATCGCAAATGGCCATGGAGAGGTGATTGACGTCATAGGCTGATGAGGTTGATGAGGAATAGTTGCAAATCTTTGATATTGATCACAACTCTTCACGTAGGCTGCAGCGTCTTTGGACAAGGTTGGCCACCAGTACCCCTGTGTGATGATTCTTTTGGTCAAGGGTCTTCCCCCTATGTGGATGGTGCAGGAACCTTCATGAACCTCCTGTAAGACCCGGGGAACTTCCGTGGGATGCACACATCTGAGGAGAGGCAATATAAATCCTTTTTTGTACAAGATGTCTCCTATCACCATGAACTTGGCAGCCCTATATCTCAACTTTCTCCTCTCCAGCTTGGACTCCGGCATCTCTCCCTCTCTAATATATCTAACGAGGGTGTCAATCCATGAGTCTCCTAGGTTTAAATTGTGACAGGGGTTACATACCTCTTCTTCCTCAATGGTTGTCTTTCCCAAGACCTCGATCGGAATGGTCCTTCTAACATCTGTCTTTGTTGCCGAGGCCAGCCTTGCCAATGCATCCGCGTGACTGTTACTTTGTCGAGGCACTCTCTTCAATTTTGCCTCTTTAAAATATTCCAACATCTTTCTCACCCTCTTTAGGTACTTCGCCATCCTTTCATCCCTGGCCTCATAGACTCCTAATGCTTGATTAACGACTAGCCTTGAGTCGCTGTGGAGTAGGAGTCGCTCTACACGAAGAGTTTTTACCAATGAGAGACCTTCTATCATGGCCTCATACTCGGACTCATTGTTTGAGGCCTGGAAGTTAAATCTCAAGGCATATTCGATGTTGGCGCCATCTGGAGCCGAGAGTATTAACCCCGCACCGATTCCATTATCGCATGAAGATCCATCAATGAAGAGGTTCCAAATGTATGTATCTGATGAGAAGACCCCTTCTGTCATAACTCCTTGCTTGAAGAGGTATCGATCCTCTTCATTCTCTCCTACTCTGCTCCGTGCTTTGCCTATGGTGACCTCTTCCGAATTTCGAAAGACACCTTGGTTTATCTCTTTGACTTCCTCCAGGCCATTCTCTGTCTCGGCCTCTTCTCGATTATGGAAGACATTTGGTGTCGTGTCTTCCGGATTTCGGAAGACACCTCGGTTTGTCTCTTCTGCATCCCCTAGTCCATTATCTGTCTCTTCCCATGTGAACTCTGCAACAAAGTCCGCGAGGGCTTACCCTTTGATGGCTGTCCTAGGTTGGTAGGTGAGATCATACTCCCCTAACTCGATGGCCCATTTCATCAATCTCCCCGACTTCTCAGGTTTATGCAAGACCTGTCTTAGTGGGGAGTCAGTGAGGACTACCATGGAGTGGGCTTGGAAGTAAGGTTTCATCTTCCT
This sequence comes from Sambucus nigra, assembly GCA_949130495.1. Lineage (NCBI taxonomy): Eukaryota > Viridiplantae > Streptophyta > Magnoliopsida > Dipsacales > Adoxaceae > Sambucus > Sambucus nigra. The sequence goes on along the minus strand of OX422213.1, from coordinate 624,459,376 downwards.
TGAAGCATGAATTAGGGCATAAGCCAACTTCTCCATACGAGGATAATTTTGTTCGGACCCTTGAAGGGCCTTGCTGTTGACATATATGGGCCTCTGGATCCCATCGTCTTCCCGTACGATGGCCGCGCTAACGGCTGACTCAGAGACTGCCAGATACACATACAACTTTTCCCCTGCAACGGGCCGAGATACCAATAAGGGTGATCCCAAGTAAGACTTTAGCTGGTTGAAGGCTTTCTCACACTCTTCGTCCCATTGGAAGGCCTTTCTTAGAACTTTAAAGAATGGAAGACACTTGTCTGTTGCCCTAGAGACAAATCTTTTAAGCGCAGCCACTCTCCCCGTGAGTCTTTGGACATCCTTGATACTCCTAGGAGTCTTCATGTCAAGCAACGCCTTAATTTTCTCAGGGTTAGCTTCAATTCCTCTCTGGTTGACAATGAATCCCAGGAACATCCCAGCTCCTACTCTGAAGACACACTTCATCGGGTTGAGTTTCATCCTGTACGAGTCCATAACATCGAAGGTCTTCTCAAGGTCTGCCACATGGTTACAAGCTTTCAAGCTCTTTGTTAGCATGTCGTCTACATACACTTCCATGGTCTTACCTATTTTCTCTTCGAACATCTTATTAACAAGACGTTGGTATGTTGCCCCTGCATTTTTCAGATCGAAGGGCATTACCTTGTAGCAGTACATTCCTTTGTCAGTAATGAAGGTTGTCTTCTCTGAGTCTTCAGCATCCATGAAGATTTGGTTATAGCCTGAATACGCGTCCATGAAGCTCATGAGCTCATGTCCTGCCGTGGCGTCCACCATCTGATCTATCCGAGGTAAGGGATAGTTGTCTTTAGGATAAGATCTGTTCAGATCAGTGAAGTTGACACACATTCTCCACTTCCCATTGGCCTTGGGTACAATAATTGCATTGGATAGCCACTCCGAGTATGTGACTTCTCTTATAAACTCAGCCTCTTCTAGCTTTTTTACCTCTTCTCGGATGACGTTGTATTTCTCCATGGAGTAGACTCTTCGTCTCTGTCTTATAGGCTTGGCATCTTTGTTTAAGTTGAGCTTGTGACTCATCACCTCAGGGTCGATGCCGGGTATGTCTGCATGACTCCATGCGAAGACACTCTTCCTTCTCCTGAGTAAGTTTATCAGCTCTTCCTTGACTTCCAAATTTAGGGCTTTGCCAACCTGGATGTTTTTTCTGGCTCGTCCTCATTGAGGACGATGGATTCTACCTCTTCCGCGGCCTCTCCCTTCTTCAATTTTTTTTCATCTCTTGGATCAAGGGTATCAATGCTATAAGTGGTGGTGGCTCTCTTATCGGCCTCTCTCTCTTCGGCCGAGTTGAAGTAACATTCTCGCGTTGTGGTCTGGTCAACTTGCACTTCCCCTACCCCATAGGGGGTCGGTAATTTTAGCATCTGGTGGACCATCGACGGCACGGCCTCGAACTCCTTAAGGGCCACTCTTCCTATGATGAGGTTATAGGTCGAGAAGACACTATCATCCATCACGAAGAAATTAACCTTCCTGGTCAACCTCTTAGGCCACTCATCTCCCATCCGTACGTCCATCTCATACATGCCCAAGGGGTGAACCTTTTCGCCACTGAAGCCTATCAAAGGGTGATGATAGGGTATCAACCTTTCTCTACTAAGACCCAGGCTCTTGAAACATGGCCAAAACATCACATCTCCCGAGCTTCCCCCATCTACGAGGATCCTCTATACCTCACATCCATGCACCCTTGTCGTTATGACCAAAGGGTCATCATGGGGGGCCAAGATACCCTTGAAGTCGAGCCTGGAGAACCCAACTATAAGGGTGTCCATGTTCAGTTTCTTCCTCTTCTGCACTGTATCGAAAGACGTTAGATTCACAACCTCAAGCTTGGCCACTGATTTGGCCTCTGCCACATGAGCCTTCCTATCAGCTACCTCAGATCCACCACCTGCCAATCCTCCGCATATTGTGCCAACACCGAATGAGATCATGCCAACCCTCTTCACCGGGGTGTTGTCATCCTTTGGTGGAAGATCCGGATCGTCTTCATCATCTCCCTATGAGTCATCGTCCCTTCGCGCTGGGATGTTGTCACGACATCTGTTATTTCTCCTTTTCTTGGGGTCGTCTCTTCCACCCTTAGGCGCCTTACCATCCACGTACTTCCTCAGCTTTCCAGATTTTAGCATCTTTTCAATCTCATCTTTCAGAGTGAAGCATCTATCTGTGACGTGACCATGATCTTGGTGAAACTCACACCATAGGTTTTTATACCTCTTGTGTGGTGGAGCTTTCAGCTTTTCTGGCCACCTCAGAGTTTTGTCATTCTTAATCTCATTGAGGATGTGCTCACAGCTCACAGTCAGAGGAGTATAGTGAGCGAATTTATCATCACCCGATCTCTTCTTCCCATCTTTCTTCTTCTAGGACTTTCCACTTCCACCGCAATTCTCATCCTCATACTTGGCGGCCATTGCCTCTTCCACATTCATTACTTTCCCTGCGGTTGCCAGGAGTTCCGCCATAGACCTAGGAGGGTCTTCCGCCAGTTTCCACAACAGCTTCCCTTTCTGAAGACCCCCTATTAGGGCAGTCATGGCTATATTCTCTTCATAGTCCTCGACCTCCAACTTCTCTTTATTGAACCTGGCTATGTAGTCCCTTAGGCTTTCATCCTTGCCCTGCTTGACATACAGCAGGTGAGTGGTCTTCTTTTGATGTCTTACCCCAAAGCAGAAGTTATGGATGAATCGTTCAGCTAAGCCTTTGAAGTTCTAAATTGAGCTCTTCGGAAGAGAGGTAAACCAATTGTGTGTTGCCCCTGTTAAGGTCCCAGAGAAGGCTCTACACTTCATCTCATCGAGTATCGAGTAGATGTCGGCTGCCGAATGATACATCTCTATGTGGTGTACTGGGTTGGTGCTACCATCATACCTGGGAGACACCACAGGAGGTTTGAACTTAGCTGGGGTTGGGAAGCTCACTATCCTAGCCACAAACGGTGAGTCCTCTAAGTAACCCCTTTGTAATGGATCTCTACTTTTAATGAGGTCTCCTATCTTCTCCTCGAGGCGCTGGATGGAGTCATTCCATGGTCTTCCTCCTTCGACCTGGCCAAGGTTATCCCCAGCCGCTTCCACGAGAAGGGCATAGGGTTCCCCTGCTACAGCCCATCGTCGGCTATTGACCTCCTCTTGTTCTCTGCCTCTTCTGTCACAGGGTCGGCCTTGGTCAGGCCGACCTGGCCTGTCTCCTCTTTGCGAGCCGACAGCATTCCTGGACCTGGATAACCTGTGTCTTAGGTCATTCACTGGACCCAACCTCTCAAAGGTCGATCCTCTGCTCAACCGATCAAAAGCCTACCCTCTCTTCTGAGCCTCTTCATCTCTTCGTCCGACACCTCCCTGACTCTGCCGCAGAGGTCGTACAGTGTTATTCGACACCTCATACGGCTGCCAACAATCTTTCGGGGCCTCCTCCGCCTCTAGATCATCATACATGTCCTCCGGGCAAGGGTTTCCCTGCCTCCCCAGGCATAAGCGCCTGGGGTCAGCAACGTCCCTTCTCCGCTGGGGTGCAGGCTGATCCTTCATTGGTGCCTGGGGTGGTCCCCTGGCATTTGGATGAGGCTGATCAGCCGCCGGAGTGATCATATCCGGTGAGACTCCAGGTGGTCTCATCATAGTTTGGCTGAGCTATTCGAATTTCTCCTTCATTGCTTGTTGCGTTGCAGCCAAAGATTTTAAGGCTGCAGCCACTTCCGCCATTTCGGACTGAGGCGGTGCCTGGCTGGAACTGGGCCCTCCTCCTCCGGGCGGCGGAAGAGGTGGTGGTAATTCTAGTGCCATATGTTAACAATAAAAAGCTTGAGTAGCAAGTGATCTTAGTACCTTTCAGGACCTCTTTCAATGGTGAAACAGCTCCATGCCAGGGGTGGTGCCTAGTTCACCACCAGAGTCTCCGGTGAGGTTAAGCTGAAGGAGAGGAAGAGATAGTTTCTCTCATTTCCCAGAGACGGTGCCAAAATGATGATGCAGGAAGCTGCACCATCCTTCAAGGTGTTTATGAGCTTAGTTCAATGTTAACAATGGCAGCCTGAGGGTATACAGTATGTATATATATATATATATATATATATATATATATATATATATATATATATATATATATATATAAGAGATTGTGATGAGGAGAAGAGTATGAACACAGTTATGTAAGTGGTTCAGCCAATCAGGCCTACGTCCACTGTGCAAGTTTATGATGTGTATCACTCTATGAGGGCTCTAATGGCCATGGATACAATCTCTCAAGCTTTATCTCTCTACTGTGTATTTGAACAGAGTTTTACCTAGGGTTACTGATCTTGGATCCTTTGCAAGGTAGAGGATGGCCTCTATATATATTACCTGGGGGGTGTAATGTACCCCCCATGCATGAGGTTTGCCTGTGTGTGTTAGCCTCACCAATGTGTGAGAGCCACCTGTCACTGTCACATGTAAAGAATGATGATGAAATATTCTCCCCACGTGTGGGGAATAATCTTGTTACAACTGATTTGTGTCCACGTGTTCTTATCCAAATGTCAACAGATGCTCGGCTGCCATATTGGTGCTTGACCTCGGCCTAGGAGAGGCCGAGGTTGACAAGTCTAGCTTTCTTGATATTTGATGAATCATAGGAGTCTCGGCTCAGTCATGGCCGAGACAATGGATAGGGTCGGCCTATGCCGAGGCTGGTCAGGTTTATGATCGGAGCACCGCCTGATGTCATGAGGGGGTTGTTACTTGGGCTTCTTACGAGCTCGGCTCTTACCCGACCGAGGTTACCAGGTCCTTTGGTGAGCTCGTGGTAGTTTCAGCCCTGGCCTACCCTACTATGGCCGAGAGTTGGAATCGCAGGCTCAAGGCTTGTCCAGAGTCGGCCATTACCTCGGCTGAGGTTGGTGTCTCTAGGTCGAGGTCGCACTTGGGGCATATCAATAACGCCATAAACACCCAATTAACCCCCTTTAATTATATTAACTTAAATACACAGAGATTTCATTATTAATACAACAAAATTTCAATTTCACTGTCTCTACATAAATTACGTGAGTTATATGCACCCAAAAATCATTTATTTCAAAACTAGGGGTTTTCTACATGCAACCTACACCAGTAAAACCCAAAATCCACTTATCGATCCTATGTACCCAAGGGTTATGAATATTATTCAGATTAAAAGATTTAATAAAAACAGTCCCATAATTAGTGTCCACTTTCCCTAATTAAGTTACTATTGATTTTAAGAAAACATGTAATTAAGTGTTTAGGCGACACTTAAAACACAGATACTAAAGGAAAAGAATAGAGTATTCATGCCTGAGATTAAGTTGAAGAAAAAATGGTAGCACGGTTGGATTCCTCTCGAAAAATTAGCAAAGAAATTTTCTTGAACAAACTTGAATAAACCCCAATTAAGCCTCCCACAACTTGTGACAAAAACTTGATTATGTTGGAGGGTCATGATTATGGTGGGGAGGAAAAACTTTTGGAAGAGTTCTTAGGCGAAAAACTTGGGAAAAATTGATTATGAGAAGTCCCCATACGGATTAAAAGTCTTATATACTAATTAGGAATCCGAATCCCACTCTAACACTACAAATAAAATCACTGAACAACCTCAAATCTAGCATAGTCGATCAATCGACTCCCTAGGTCGATCGATCGATCGATCAGATACGCGACCACTGTCGTTCTCCTTCGTTTAATACCATTTAACTAAAAATCAATTTTTTCATTAGTCACGGCCTAAATCCGTGACAATTGTTTTTCCTTTTTTTTAAGGCTAAACTTAAAACTCTCATAAAAACTTCGTTTTAAATCCAATTTCGATTCCGCTTGAAATTATACTTTCCAAATAATAAAACTAACATAATTAATTAATAAAAATCCAAAAATCTAAATTTTTACTTTTCTTGAAAATTCTCATTTAATTAAATAAATCAATTATAAAAACACGGGGTGTTACATACGCCGGCTACGAGCAAGGCTAGAATGAGACATATGAAGATGCTGAAATCGAGATATCCTATGCTCGAAAGACGAGCTTCAAGAAGAGATAAGGCCTGAAATTATCTCTTTGATTGTCTCAATTTTGAAACCTTATTCTGAATTTTTCTACACATTTTTTTGTGTCATATAATATATATATATATATATATATATATATATATATATTTATATATATATATATATTTATATATATATATATATAGGAGAAGGCTCACCTACATCACACCTAGTTGTAGGCCTTAAAAAACTTTTTTTTCAAATTTTTTATTTTTCTTTTGAAATTAACCTTCCAATAAACCCATGTTAAAAAAATTAGGTCAAAATACATTTTGTAGCTGTTTTTTAAAAATTCTCAAAAAAACTGCTCAAAATACCTTATTTATAAGGGACTATGCCAATAGTTTTTTTGTGATTTTTTTAAAAATAGATACAAAATATATTTTGACCTAATCTTTTGAACATGGGTTGATTGGAAGGTTAATTTCAAGAAAAAAATAAAATATTTGGAAAAAATGTGTATTAGAGCCTAGAACTAGGTGTGATGTATACATCATGATGTAGGTGATCTTTCCTCTCTCTCTCTCTCTCTCTCTATATATATATATATATCTTACATTTTTTATTCGGATATGTTTTTTCGATATATATATTTTTTTGTTTTTATTAATTGTTGTCTTTAATATTTTTAGTTCGAATTTTAATTTATATTTTTTTGGATATATAAACAATTGAGATGAACAAAATATTTGTTTATTTTAAATCTTGTTATCCCAAAATTTAAAGGCTGTTGTTTTTGCCTACTGTTGGTCGTTTTGGTTGGTACCAGTTGGTTGGCGTTTTGTGGCTTTTGAGGTCTATTGTGATCTTTTCTAAGATCTGCTTTGCCGTGTATGAAATGACTATTTATCTCCTCTTATTTCCACATTTTGTCCCCTATTTCCTTTGAGTGTTTACGCTTATGACCACTCAACTTTGTCTTGACTTTTTAATCTCCAACTGCCTACGGGAGTATACTGTTT